>WELB01000018.1:516767-551159 GCA_009602725.1 Spirogloea muscicola
AGTCGACATGGCCCCCGTCAGCACGGCTCCCCCCGCTCTGTGGCACCTCCGGCCCTCCTAGTATAGGGCGTCTTTTCATGTAGCCACATTCTTTGCGCTGCATTCTTTGCACTTTCTGCATTTTCTGCCTGAACAATGTAATGGCTTGAATTGGCCTCGCTTTAATTTCATGCGCACCGCGCGCCTTCTCCCTTCAGCGGTCCATGGCCCACGCTCTGCATCTGCGTGCTGGCCGTGCTCTCCTGTCGATGGCCCGTGCGTTGCACCTTCGTGCCGGCCGGGCTCTTGCTGCTGCCTCTGGCTCTGGCCAGGGGACCCACTTTCAGGACCTTAGCCTCTCTGATTTGCGGCTGCTTAGCAGGGGTTACTGAGTGATTTGCAGCTGCTTTCTTTCTTCGTGTGCTTTGTTTTCTTAGCGCTTCCTCTGGCCCCCCTTCTCGTACTTTGTTCATTCTCTTTTGGGCTGGCTTTTCCAGCCCCTATCCTCAATGGGCGAGCCCTTCTATCTCGCTGCGGCCTCCGGCTTTCGTCGGGGGGATAGCTTTCCGGCAGCTAGTCTGTCGGATCTGCGGCTCCTCACTCGTAAGTACTGAGTGATCCACCCTCCCCCTGATCTGACATAGCATCTTCCGACCCCTTTGTAGCTGCTACACGCTTGTAGGCCCCTCCGAACCTTTGTCAATTCTTTTGGGCTGGCTTTTCGCAGCCCTTGCCCCCATTGGGAGTGCCACTTCTTCTTTGGGAAGCCACTTCTCTCTTTGGGCTGGCCTCTCTTGGGCTGCTTCTCTATGGGCGAGCAATTTCCCATAGCCATTGCCTTACATTGGAAGTATCGTTTTTGTTCGGACCGTGCCCAATTCCCTTGAGGCTGGGTTTTCACAGCCCTCGCCCCCTTCAATGGAGCTATTGCTTTCTCCTAAGGTCGACAGACTCTTCCAGCAGAGGGCGATGGCTGTGGCTGGCCAGCCCAGGAAAAGAATTTAACACATTCCGAAGTGGCCAGAAAAGCGCTAAGAAACAGCTCTTTCAATTTACGGCAATGGCTGTGAATAGAAGAAGAAGCGGCTCTCCAAATGGGGGCAAGGGCTGTGAAATGCCAGCCCGAAAAGAATTGACAAAGGTTCGAAAGGGCCAAATGATGGAGGCCTAGAAACGCTATGTCAGGAAGGGTGTAGGATGGACCACTCAGTAGCTACGGGTGAGGAGCTTCAAATCCGACAAACCAGCTGCCGGAAAAGTATCCCCCTGAGGAAAGCCAGAGGCTGCAGCGAGAGCACGGCCAGCACGCAGATGCAAGGCGTGGGCCATGGACCGCTGGAGGGAGATTGACAGACGCATGCGGCAGACCTGGGCCCACGAGCCAGCGGCGTTGAAGTCAGCTGGCTCACCTTGCCTGCAGGACACAGCGCGCCGCGCAAGCCTGGCTAGCAGGTCGAGCCACTAAGACCCAAGAGCCCCGTGCAGACAAGTTCTTCCCGTTGGCCATAGACACCCATGGGGCGCTGGGCGCTCGGTGGCTCGAGCTGCTCACCCAGCTCGCCCGCCACACCATCGCCCGTCGCTTCCATGGGGAGCCTATAGACTTCCCTGCAGCAGGGTCGCTGGCGCAATTGTATCGCATGCGCCTGGCCGTCTCGCTGCAGCGGTCGATGGCCCGTGCGCTGCACCTTCGTGCCGGCCGGGCTCTTGCTGCTGCCTCTGGCTCTGGCCAGGGGACCCACTTTCAGGACCCTAGCCTCTCTGATTTGCGGCTGCTTAGCAGGGGTTACTGAGTGATTTGCAGCTGCTTTCTTTCTTTGTGTGCTTTGTTTTCGTAGCACTTACCATGCCCGATGAGGTCTTCCGGACGGCGGTGCAGCGGCTCTTGGGACTCCTCCCTCCCTGCCTCGTGGGTGTCACACAGTGCGAGTGCGGCGCCCGGCACGCCGGCCCTGCGGAGCTGGCTGCGCACATGCTCCGTTGCGCACACGGGGGCGAGCGGACCGCTTCCCATGATCTTCTGCGCGATGGTATGCAGGGGGTGTTCATCGAGGCGGGCTTCAAGGTGGCGGTGGAAAACTTCTCAGTAATGCCAATCCAGCGGGGCGCGGACGGCCTGCCCCACACCCGACGCGCCGACCTGGTCGCTATCCCGCCCGGCGACGGCTCCCGCATCATCGCCGACGTCGTGACAACAGACTGCTTCGACTCCGGCAACCCCACCAGGTCGGCGTCGCTTGCAGGGCATGCGGTAGGCCTGGCGGCCCGGGGAAAAGAGCGCAAACACGCTGACCACCCGGTTGGCGACGAGTTCGCGGCCTTGGCGATCGACGTCCACGGGGCGTTCGGCAGCCGCTGGCCGGATCTCCTCCAGCGGCTTGCCCGTCAGGCTATTGACCGGAGGTCGGGTCTGCCCGGGGCGCTGCCCGCTTCAACGCCGCCGGATCGCCCTCCCAAGTCTTTCGGATGCGCCTGGCAGTATCGTTCCAACGTTCCCTTGCCCTCGCAGTCCACACGCGCGCAGGGCGCGCTCTGGCTCTTTGGACATTGTCCATTCTTTTTGGGCTGGCTTTGCCAGCCCCTCGTTCTCTATGGGCGAGCCTTCTTCTGGCCGCCGCCTCCGGGTCTCGGGTCTTGTGCTTGTTTTTCTTAGCCTTCCCCTGGCTCCCTTCTCGTACTTTGTCCATTCTTTTTTGGGCTGGCTGTTCCAGCCCCTATCCTCAATGGGCGAGCTCTTTCTTCTTTGGCATCTCTTCCTTTGGCTTTGGACATTGTCCATTCCTTTTGGGCTGGCTTTGCCAGCCCCTCTTCTCTATGGGCGAGCCCTTCCTCTGGCCCCCCTTCTCGTACTTTGTTCATTCTTTTTTTGGGCTGGCTTTTCCAGCCCCTATCCTCAATGGGCGAGCCCTTCTCCTTCTCCCGTGCACATCTACGGCCAGGGGTACGAACTCGTCTCCAGCCGGGTGGTCTGCATACTTCAGCTGTCAATGGTTAGGTACACGGCGACTCAAGTGGCCGTTGGTGCTCAATATCTCCTGTCGAGCCCGAAAAGAAATGACGGGATCCGGGCTGCTTTTCCTTGAGAAAGTGGCTCTCCCAAAGAAGGCTAGGGCTGTGAACAGCCAGCCCGAAAAGAATTGGAAAACCAGGGTCCGAAGAAGCCGAAATGCGCTGATAGGCCAGCATCTAAGCAAGGACCATGTAGGATAATGACATGGTAACCTCAGCCTCAACCTTAATCCTCGAGCTTGCAACCGGGGGTGAGTGCCAACCTCGTCGTCGGCCCCTGGGTCCGCGGGACCGCAGGAGCGGCGCTCAGCAGGCTATCGGGACCCGGGCTGGCCAGTCCGGGCCAGGGCCTCCCGGCCCCGCCGCCACCTGGCTGCGGCGCGGATGCGATTTTTGCCGTCGGATGCGCACGGCGGGACGGCTGTGGGCGGCCCCTGCAGAACCACGTGGCGACCCCTGGCCTGCTTGCGCGCACAAGAGGCCGCAAGCGGCCAGCTCTCTGTGGTAGCCAGGTGCTTGGGGGGAACCCCGTGGTGTATAGGTAGCCGCGGCTGTGGTGGGGGCGGCGGCGGCGACCGAGGGAGAGAGAGAGAGAGAGAGAGGGAGTGGGAGAGGGAGAGAGAGAGAGATGGCGGGGCCGGGGAGGGGGGTTGAGAACGAGGAGGATAGCGAGAGAGAGAGAGAGAGAGAGATAGAGGTAGGGAGGTAGAGAGAGAGGGAGACTCATAGAGAGAGGGGCTGGGGGAAGAAGAGAAGAAGAGAAGGGGAGGGAAACAGCTCTGCCCGATGTAAGGCAGTGGCTGTGATAGGGGGAGAGAGAGGGGGGGGGGGAGGGGAGGGGAGGAAGGAAGTGGGGAGGAGGGGTGGGCAAGGACGGAGGGCGAGTGTGAAGAGGGGACATTTGAGGAGGGGAATCGAGGAGAAGGGGGAGAGGGGTTTGTTTGGGTACCTTCCTGTGGGACCAGATCGAGCAGGAAGGCTGCAGGAGGTGCAACGCAGGTGTCCGGCCGGTGAAGGCCAGGCACCGGAATAGGCCTGGCTCGTGCTCGTCACGCTGCCAGTACTGCTGCCGCAACGGCGCTGGAGGCCGTGTGCCGCTTTTGGGTGGGAGTTGACGACGGCGCTCTCGGACTACGCCGCTTGAGGCCTTCGCGTGCAGCCGTGATGGGTGAGCGGGGCGGCAGAGCAGGTGGTGTGAGGAATGGCGGCAGCAGTGCTCGGACGCCCCCCTGAGAGCCTCAGCCTTGGAAGCCCGAGCTTGTGGCCTTTGCGGATCCGCCATGGCCGACTCTGGGCGCCCAGGCTGGGAGCCGAGGCCCGATCTCAGATAGCAGCAGCAGGCCACATGCTCTGACGGGCGCGGACCAGCCATGGAGATTGGCAACGAGGCCAGAAAGGGGCCCGACGGTGTCGATGGCGGGCCGAACGTGGATGCAGAGGTGCTGTCGTCCCGGCGGAGCTGCTGGGCGCGCCAGGGCTGGGTGTTGGACGACTCCCCGTGGGCTGCGCCAAGCTGGGTGCGCTTTGGCGGCCTCAACGTGGCGCTCGCCATCGTCATTGTGCTTACTGGTAAGTCCTTTCGACCAGTCAGAAGCCCGCCGCTCCTGCCAGCGAGCGCATTGGCCCCTGCCTAACCAAGTCTGCACCTTCGAGTCCGACGGCAGTGCCACAGCATAAGTACTGCCATGCTGTTGGTGCTGACTCTGCGGCAGATTTCCCGAGCTCAGTCCCTACACCTATTGCTATCCCCAAGTGCAGGCCGCCTTGCGTTCCTGGCGCAGCGCGGGGACCAGCCGGTGACGCTGTGGGCGCCCTCCGGCTTTACCCTGGCCGCCTTCATGCTCCTTGGTATGTGCCTGGCCCAGCACTTCCTCCTATTGCCGCCATTGCCAATGTGCTCCAGAAGTGTTGATGAGACGGAGAAGTAATAGACAGGTGTGAAGAGCCGGCTGATCAGAGTGCGCTGCGTGCACCAAGAGCAGGCTATGGGCTGCTACCTGGTGTCGTGGTGGGCATTATGACAATCACCATTTGGTGGACGCACACCCCTCCACGGCACTCAGCGCTGGGCGGCACCATCGCCAGCTGCCTGGCGGTCACCCTGGGCAGCGCAATCGAGGTCAATTGCTGCGCTGAACGAGCTTGTTAGAGACTCTCACTCTGACAATGTCGTACTCAGAGCACGCAGGTGTCGTCGCTGACTAATCACTCTGATGTGGACATCGCAACTACTTCGTCATCATTGCAGGCCACTTTGGCACTGGCACTCCTGCGGCGCTGGAACAAGGGGCCACCTTTTCGCAGGTATTGCTACAATGTGTTGCTGCCTCTGGTGTGGGCCCATGCCTCTTCTCTGCGGATTGCAAGGGATGCTGAGCCATCAAGCATATCTCTCTTTCATGATTGCCAGCGTCACGTGGGCGTTCCGATTCTTCGTAATATCTGCCATCGCAACCGTTGTCGGGGCTGCGATTTCTGTTACAGTCGTGGAGGCAGTATTGACGCCCATCACTGTGCACACTTGGCTCGAGGTGACGACTTTCAATGCCGCAACCTTGGCTCTCACTCAGGCATTCACAAATAAATCCAATCTTACCAGCGTTGTTAGCCCTGTTCTGGTTATTCATTCTTTTGGTGTAGTCAGTGAAGGCGAGTGAAGATCTCAGCCTTAGGGTGTGTGGCATGACTGCCGACCTTTTGACGAGGGCGTGCATATCGACATCCTTCTGGAAGCTCAGGACGCCAAGAGAATTCTCAAAGGGATTTCTTGTACATTGTAGTAGACAGTTAGGTAATACATGCATGTACACATTTGTGTTTCTCAGTTCCTGCTGGCATGGTGGTGGAGCGAGCTGGCTGGCATCTTCGTACTCACGCCCTGCATCCTATTTTGGTGCATCTCACCTTACTCCAAGGACTGGAGGCCCTGCCCAGGTGCCATGCTGAGAAGGCCCCACATGCCCTCTATCGCCAGTGTTTGAGTATCAAGTCACTGCAATCTAGGTGCTATTGCTGTTGCAGCATAGATAGGACCAGAAGCAAACTCAGGTGGGATCTACATTCTGACCAGCTCCGGCTCCTACATGACGCAGGGTGGTGGTGGAAGGCCCTGGAGGCAGCTGCAGTGCTTGCGCTCCTTTTCATCCTCACCTTCTTCGTGTTTGGCGGCCTTGTCGGCGGGGCAGTCCCAGCTGCGGAGCGCCGGCCATACCTCATCCTCCCTGTCCTCATCTGGATCTCGTTCCGCTTCGACCAGCGAATCTCCACGTCCGCCAGCGTGCTCATGAGCGTCATCGCTGTCTTTGGCTCCGTCAAACTGCCCAATGGGACCTTCGCGTACATGAGCATCTTTGAGCGGGGTCTGCAAGTACAGGTCCGTAGGCATTCGGCCAACTGATTGCTCTGCTGCAAGCTGTTGCGCCATCTATCCTGACATTTCCACTTACATGAAGGTTTGATGTGGTTCTGCAGCTATTCTGCTTAATTATCAGCGGCATGGTAATTCTAATCAGTGGTGCCATTCGGGAAAAGGACGCGCTGACAGAGGAGCTGTGGAAGGCCACACTGCATTTGCAGCACAGCAAGAAGGAAGCTGAGGCCGCCAACAAGGCCAAGTCCGAGTTCCTTGCAAACATGAGCCACGAAATCAGGTCCAGAGATTCCCATTGGCTGCCTGGGTCGTGTGTTCATCTCCTGTGACTCGATAGTTGTGAATTATCACACTTCGCATGTCCATGCATCATCATGGACCAATATGCAGCAGCATTACTGGCTTAGATGATATTGACTGGCAGGAGGTGCTGGCATGCAGGACGCCCATACATGGCATCCTGGGCTCGGCAGCACTGGCGCTGGACACAGTGCTGAGCAAGGAGCAGCGGGAGTATCTGGAAACAGTTCGCCACTCAGCTACATGCCTCTGCAGCATTGTGGATGACATCCTGGACGTGAGCAAGATTGAGGCTGGGAAGCTACAATTCGAGTGCGTCCCATTCAGGTGAGTCATTGGAATGCTTCCCCCAGTCTGCAGATGCGATGGAGCTCGAGCCTCTCCGGGTCCTTCTGTCGCTGAGCCCATGTTTGCTGGTCATTGAATGTGATTTGACGGTCCTTGTATGCACCTTGATCGGCAGCCTCACGGAGATGCTGGGCACGACAACCAAAGCGCTGCAGGCGCGGGCGGCGCAGAAGGGTTTGGCAATCAAGTGGTCACTGAGCACCAGCCTGATTGCAGCCAGCGGCAGTAGTGATGGCCCGACCCTCATAGGCGATCCCAACCGCCTGCGCCAGTGCCTGCTCAACCTCATTAGCAATGCCATCAAGTTCACAGCCAAGGGCGAGATCACGCTATCTGTCGAGCTGGGGGACGAGGCCGGCGTGACTGAAGGCGGCAATGCAAGTCATGGCTTGGTGCAACGGCAACGCCACGGTGGCAGGCACCGCCGCAGCTCGTCGCGGAGCAGTGCCGACTTTCTGGTGAGCTCATGGCCTACGTGGTAGTCAGACTAACAAACAGGATACAGCAGACAACGCTTCAGCAGAGTCCCCATCCAATGCGCTCAGCAGTATTTCGGATGCTATGACAGGTGCTCCTCAACACTTGCCGAAAGGGCTTTCCTGTGGACGCCAAGTCTGCCAGGGCGCGAGCGATGCAGATTGACAGTAACAGCGGTGAGCACAGCGGCGGTGAGGAGTCGCCGTCAATGGAGGCCATGAGCTTCTGGCGTGGTGCGCTGAGGCCGTCGCTGGACCTGCCCGGCTGGCTGTGTGCCAACTCGGTGGCGGCATCCACAGAGAGGGGCCGACGCGCGAGGCGGATGTCGGAGTCAGCAGTCATGGGTACGAGGCAAACTGAGAGCTCTGCCAGCAGCGGCAGGCCCATGGCCCGTGCAGCCAACAGGCTACAGCCCAATGTTCATCCTGTACCGCCCGCCACGCCGCGCGACATCTTCGGCCAGCCCGCCAGCCTGAGCAAGAAGCTGCCGGCATCACCAGGGCACGTGGCTATTGATGTGGTCGGCAGCGGCGAAGGCTGCGAGGAGGCTGACGGCACGGCTAGCGCTGCCATCGATGTCGGGCAGGATGATGGCCAGGAGATGCATATCAGGTTCTCTGTGGCAGACACTGGCATCGGCATCCCGCAGGAGCAGATGGAGCGCATCTTCACAGCGTTCACACAGGCGGACTCATCTACTTCGCGGCTCTATGGCGGCACCGGCCTCGGCCTCACCATCACCTCCAGGTATGCAGCAGATCTTACCAGCTACATTCCGGGAGGCTGCCACATCTGTCTGGCAATTGGTCCAAGCGCAGACAGCTGATCGGCCCAGCACGCTGTCGTGCCTCTTGGGCAGCCTTCCTGCTATGAGCAAGCTATTAGTAAGGGTCGTTCATGGTGTTACATTCGTGTTCGTGATATGGTGGTGGTCGTGGTCGTGGCTCCTGACAATGCAGGCTGGTGAGCATGATGGGCGGCCACATTTGGGTGCACAGCGAGGTTGGCAAGGGCAGCACTTTCTACTTCACAGCACGCCTCCGACGCGCGTCAGCTGACGAGAATGCGAAGCGACAGCCCCTCTCCATGTCAATTCCGCTGGATGTGTCCTTCTTATCGCCGCTGATGCGCACCGCGTCCAACACCTCGACTTCGTCTACACCACGCTCCAAGGACTGCAGCACTGGCTGCGCTGGTGGCGGCCGACCATCAGTGGGTTGCTGCCAGGACGCCGAGGCCGGCCATGGCTCCCGAGATCAAAGCCTGGGCGCAGCCTGCTCTGCATGCCAAGGCGTGAGCCCCAGCGCGTCGCGGCCGCCCACCGGCGCTGATGCTGCCGTCTCCTGTCAACCGAAGCCGCCGGGCCTCTCCTTGCACGGGACCAGTGGCACACCGAATGTGCCGCTGGCCATTGCCAGCAACACCAAAGAGCTGCCGCCGACAGCATCAGGCAGGAGGCTGTCCATCCTGGTCGCCGATGACAACGTCGTGAACCAGCGGGTGGCCTGCAGGTGCGTGCTGTCTTCACGCGGCGCTGGCTGGCTGTCATAACTTGCCGCCGGACCTCGTCGGCTGCCACTGACAGTGCTGCTCGGGGTGCGGCGCACGCTTACATCGCCAGGCAGCTGCAGAAATGCGGGCACCAGGTGGCGGTTGTGGGCGACGGGCAGCAGGTGCTGGACGTGCTGCGCGGGGGCCGCGAGCGGCACCAGCAATTCGACGTCATCCTCATGGACATACAGGTGGGACGGCATGGACAGCTTCGAGACCAGCGTCTAGGCTTCCATCGACCATGGCGGCGTCGACGTCTCCAGGACTAACGCCCCTTTTGCTTCTGGCAATGGCGGCGATTATGCAGATGCCAGTGCTGGACGGCCTGCAGGCGACGGCGCGCATCCGGGAGCGCGAGGCGGTGCAGCCGGCGGGAGGCCGGCGCGTGTGCATCATCGGCCTCACCGCGCACGCCATGCAGGCCTACCACGACAAGTGCCTCGAGGTGAAGGGCGTCTGACCAGCGGCAGCGCCAGTGGCGACGGCCGTCGGGGGCTGATCCTCGCCGCTGATCAGGCTCTGCATGGAGACTGTGGCGCTCAACGCATGGCTGGCTCTGGCGTGCAGGCGGGCATGGACGGGTACGCCAGCAAGCCGTTCCAGATCGAGGCGCTGCTGGCGACGATCGAGAACACGCTGGCGCGCCTGGCGTCGAGCGACGCCGTCGCCAAGGGCAAGGAGCCGCCCGCCGCGACGGCCGCACCGTCATGACCGCCTCGGCGGCGGCGGCGGCTGCGGCGGCGGCGCTGCCGGCTTCGCTGCCGTCGCCGGGAGGCCGTCCCCGGCGGCTCCCGAGCGGCGTCGCCGGCTTCTCGTGGCGGCGGCAGCTCCTCCGCGAGCACGGCGCGTTCTGCGCCGCGAGTCCCGCCGCAAGTCCCCGACGGCCTAAACCCTGAACCCCCATATACCCTAAACCTAAAACCCTAATCCCTAAACTTGGCAGCGGATTCCCTTGGGGGCTGGCCGCCCTCTGCTGGAAGAGTCTTGTCTCTCCTCTCTTCTCACAGCCGATTCTTTCATATCAGCAGCCGCTTTCTTCTCTTCTCACAGCCCTCGCCTCCTCTCACAGCCGCTTCCTGATCTCACAGCCTCATTCTCACAGCCATTTCCTCTACATTGCAAGCGCTGTACTTCTCATGGTGGGGTTTAGGTTGGGTTTCAGCTCCCTTCTTCTGTCAGAGCCGGTCGCGCTTTTGGCCGCAGCCTCCTGCTTAGACAGGGCTTATTACACACGCCACTTCTCTGGCTTAGACAGGTGACTGGCTACCCGGAGACTAATGTCTCTGACCTGCGGCTGCTCAACAGGGGATATCGAGCGCCAGTCACCACTTGAGTCACCGTGTGCTTTCACGCTTTTCTGCAGCCTCTGGCTTTCGTCAAGGGGACTGCTTTCCCGGCAGCTAGTCTTTCTGAATTGTGGCTGCTACCTGTAGGTTACCAAGTGCTTATTGTACATGGGTACTTGCCTAACTGTTATGTGTTTTAGCGGACCTTGTCAGTCTTTCTTCACTCTGGCATTTCACACCCTCGCCCCCTTTGAAAGGGCTCACTTCCTTCTCTGGCCCTTGCTAGAGTTATTCATTCTTTTCTGAACTGACCAATCACAACCATCGCCCTGTACTGGAAAAGTCTTATCTTTCTATCAGAGAAATGACTCTCATTGCCCAGGTATATCGCATGCGCCCTGTCAGTATCGCTGCAGCTGACAATGGCACATGCGGAGCATCTGCCTGTCGCGCTTTGGCTGTGGACATGGGACCTGCTACCCGGAGACTAGTTCCTCTGACCTGCGGCTGCTCAACAGGATGTATTGAGCAGCCAGTTACATCCATTGCCCTCTACTGGAAGAGTCTTTCTTTCGAAGCTGCGGCTTCGCTCTCGGAGATGAAGGCTTGCACCGATTACCCCCCAGATAAGATGAGACGGCTCGCTTAAATGAAACAGCTCTTCCAATGTAAGGCAGTGGCTGTGAGAGGCCAGCCCCAAGTAGGAACAAGGACGTGGTCTCTTGATCACTTTAGGACACGGTCTGAATGGAATCTGGAAGGAGAGGACCGCAATCTCCTATCTCCACATTTATAGAAGTCCTCGCTATTGATGCCTGCTCCTAGCGACCACTGTGGACGACCATACCAGCCGCATCCCCGCACAGAAGAAGAAAATGTGGCACTCCCAATAGGGGCAAGGGCTGTGAAAAGCCATCCCGAAAGAAATTGACATAGATTCGAAGGGGCCAGATAGAGAGAAGGCGCGCGGGGCGCATGAATTGAAAGGGAGGCCAATTCAAGCCAATACATTGTTCAGGCAGAGTCGAGTGCAGAAAGGGGCCAGATACGGAGGGCTCTGCCGGCACGAAGGTGCAGCGCGCGGGCCATAGACCTCTGCAGCGAGACGGCCAGGCGCATACGGTACACTTGCGTCAGCGACCCGGCTGCAGGAAAGTCCACCGGCTCCACATGGAAGCGACGGGCGATGGCGTGGCGGGCGAGCTGGTTGAGCAGCTCGAGCCACCCAGCGCCCCATGGGTGTCAATTGCCAACGGGAAGGCCACTTCTTCTTGCCCCTTAGTCGCTGCTAAGCGTTCTTGGCCCCTTCGAACCTTTGTCAATTCCCTTTTCGGGCTGGCTTTTCACAGCCCTTGCCCCCTTGGGAGTGCCACTTCTTCTTTCACAGCCCTTGCGCCCCTTGGGAGTGCCACTTCTTTTATTTCATACGCACCGCGCACCTCCTCTCTTCTGGGCTGGCTTTGCTGGCCCCCCCTTCTCTATGGGCGAGCACTTTCTTCTCTTCGGAATTGTATGTGCTCACCTGTGGGTACTATGTACTGTTACCTTTGCCACCTTAGCATAGGGCTTCGCTTCATGTAGCCCCATTTTGTGCACCAATCTTTTGCGTAAACAATGTATTGGTTTGAATTCGGCCAGGCCACCCATTCATTCCATGCGCACCGGCACGCCTTCTTCTCCTCACTTTAGGTCTCCGTATTATGTAGCCTTGTTTAGTTTGCACTAGGCTCTGCCTGAACACTGTTTTGGCTTTGGGGCCTTCGGCGCAAAGTGGCTCGACTTGCTTCACCGCCTTGCGCAGCAGGCCGCGGCCCGCCGCCACGGGCAGCAGGGCGAGCAGCCCGGCTTCAATGTCGCCGGGTCCCTCGCGCAGGTCTTCCGCATGCGGTTGGCCGTCTCGCTTCAGCGGTCCCTTGCGTTCGCAGTCCACTTGCGCGCAGGCCGAGCTTTGGCGGCGGCCTCCGGCTTCTGTCAGGGCGACGTCTTTCCCCCGGCTAGCTACTTCGACTTGCATCTCCTGACTAGAGGTTACTGAGCGTCCTCTGGCTGTTGTCTTCGTCCTAGTCGAAAGGCTTGGACTGTAGTGTAGTTCTTTAGCACCTCTTTCGTTGGCTTGGGATATTGTCCATTCTTTTTGGGCTGGCTTTGCCAGCCACTCTTCTCTATGGGCGAGCACTTCTCTGTTGGCTTGGATTGGCCTCCCTTTCATTTCATGCGCTCCGCGCGCTTTCTCTTCCCGATACTTGGTAGCCAGCGCTGCCTCAACCGGTCACACTTGATCTTATCTGAGCGTCGCCCCGGCCGCCGCGCGCCGCGCGCGGCGTGCGCGCCGGCGGCGGCGCCGTGATTACTGCCCGCGCAGGCCAGCGCGCCCAGCGCGCCGTGAGCCCATTGATCGCCCTGCGGGCTGCGCGAACACCGAAGCGCCCGGCTTGCTGCCCGTTGTCGCTGCGAGGCTGCCGGCCGTGGCCCAGGCCCTCGGGAGGTGGCTGTGATGCGAGCACTGAAGTGGGCGCCGTGGCCGCCGCCTCCTCTAAGGCGAGCGGCCCAGCATGGGCTCAGCGTTCCGGCGGCGGCCTGGTCTCTCTCAGCTCTCCTTCGCTGTGCATGGGGCCGCCGCTGCCGGGGCGCAGTGACTGAGACCCATTGCCCTTACTCTCCTTACTCAGCTGAGCTCTCCCCGCCTTCGCCCCGGCTGTTGGCCTCGTCTGTGATCCGAGGCAGCAAGCTGGCGCGAGGAAAATGAGGAAACGTGACAGGTACTGCTGAGAGGCAGCAGCCCTCTGACGAATGCCAATCATGTCGTCTGATTCCTCGCCACTCCCCGCATTGGGCCCATGGGCGCTAATTGAGCGTCTTCCCTCAAGACTTTTGCTGCTTGGGGTGAACAAATACAAAGGGACGCTGCCATAGCTGTAGGACCTTGCACTTTGCTCACCAACACCTTCCTGCTTAAACACAACAGCAAGATGTAGCCTTTACAACAGTTACTGTTCTCATTGAGGTCAGACCAGGGGATCACCCATCACGAATTGTTGCACAGTAAAACGAGACGCGCTTTGATTTATGTCCAATAACATACTCGGGCTGTGCTGCAATGCCTTCATTGGAGGATCCTTGCCCCGTCCGCCGACTGGCAGGCGACCACGCAAGGCAGCCCCTTTAGGTTCTTGACAAGGTCTGGCTGCAGCGCAGTATATTCCTCCTGGACAAAGGCGGCACAGGCTGCTGCACTCTCTCGCTCGCATAGGGCGATGCAGCATCCACGGAAACCAGCTCCATTGAAGCGCGCTCCCAGGACGCCGGGTGCTCGGAGGAGGATCGATCGCAAGTCCACCAGGGGTGCACAGCCTGGGAGACCAGGTTAAGCAAAGAATTGGCACCTTCCCTTACAGCTGCGACTGCGAAGTCATGGTTCTATCCGAATTGAGGGACATCCTCCAATGGCTAAGGCAGCCATGCAGCCGCAGCCACAGCCGCAGCCACAGCACAGCTAGCCACAACTGCCAACTTGACTTTGATATACCGCATTCGTAATTGTCGATGGAACTCTGGCCGGATAGTGACATCAGCCTGCCAAACGCTCTCATGTCACCTGTCTCCCAAGCTTCTACCCCTGCAAGCAACAACTTGCGGATTGGAAGGGAGCATCATCAACATTGAACCTGAGATCGAGAAAGAACACCGAGCTGTCAAGCAGCTGATGAGAGAGTATACGAAGACTCAGAAGGCTGGGCCTCCCTTTGTGTGATGAGAGCCGAAGACGTGTGCCGACTGCCCCACGCACCTTGATGTACTCGGGCTGCTTCAGTAAAGAAATGCTTGGCCCGGCGCCCAGGACCTCCGTCCAGTAAATTCTGAAATATTTACATCCTTTGCGATCTCAGCATCAAGTGGCCTACTGGTCATTGCACGTGTCCTCATGCTTTGTATGATGGCATATGGCATTTTCCAGGATTTTAGCCCTCACCTTGAATGTGCTGTACTCCTCATGGCTGACTGAAAGAGGAGCAAGCACGGCGTATATGATCAGCATCTATCTGACACAGTGGCAGCTAAATAATCGTATAGTGAGGCTGATGTCCCCAGCCTGTTCTACTGCGAGGCGCCAGCAGTAGGAGAGCATTACCATGACAAAGTTGAGCATCCACGCTTTGCTTCCCTGCAGCTCTGCATGAGAGGGCCAGATACTTGTCAGGCAAGTTATACTCATGATGCCTTCGAGCCATAACAACAAGCTGCTACAAGTACAGCTGTCCAAGTGCTCTTAATCTACCTACCTGACACCCAATAAAAGCTTGCGGACTACATGACTGCAAGGGCAGAACAATGGCGCCACATCTTCTTAATGTGATCAAAGTTCACTTGAGGACTCCATCATACCTGAGTAAAATTTGGGCAGCTTCTTGACACTCCTCAACTCTTCGATTGTAGCCTGAAGTGCTGGTAAGAGCTTGTTGAAGGCCTGAGAAAGCAAGAAGGAAGATGTAGGTGCTCTCCCACTCGCCATTCTCTGGGCTGGTACTGTAGATTTCTGCTGGCTGACAGTCCTTGGATTTCTGGTCGTGATTGCCATATAATGGACTTGTACAGCTGCTATGTTCAGGAGGTGGCTCACAGCCTTGCAGAACTCTCACGCTTGCATGGCTTTGATGCCAAAGAGCTCCAGGCATCACCAGCCGGTGAGATCTGTCCTGCAAATACAAGCACGCATATGTTAGCTGGTCTAGGCAGTGCACACGGTAGAGCTACTTTGTCAAGCAGGGCACATAGGCTATTGAGTATGTGCCACTTATTTTAGATGGCCAAGCTCTTACAGAATACAGTGGCACAAATGGTGCAGATAATGCAAGCAGGTGGTCAACTTACTCTGCAATTCATCAAAGTCAACAGGCTGTTCCTTGATAACATGATCGCAGATTGGTCCAGAATTCCATTTTTCAGGCCCAAAAAGTCATTCTCAATCAACCTTCACAGATTCATTAATGAGAAGATTTAGCTTTTATCTTGCACATCTTACTGGTTCGACAGTGAGATGAGCTCGACTGAAAAGAGCATCAAATGGGCCGAGCATAGCGTAGTCATTGACAGTGAAAGAACTCATGCAATGTACTGATCACATTTGGATGTCAGCACCAAGACTGACAACCATGCAGGGACTGACTGGCTACCAGGACTGCTATGTTGCACCAGAGGCGTAGCTGGTGCATTGGTAGCTGATGCAGTGTCCTTGTTGGATAGGAGATACCTGTCGAGTTCAATATTCTCAGAAGCGCTTATATTCAGGCAATTAGCTTCTTCAAGGGCCAAAAGGCAGGCCAGCCCCACCTGATTGTGCATCAAGAATGCAATCAAGGAATCTGCCTGGCCAGTGAGATTTGACTATTTGACTTGCAAAGGGGCTTGCTTGCAGACTGCAAGGCACCGTCAGCTATGTGCCTTCGCTTAACGATTGAAATTACAGCCACCTCAGGACCTAACAAGTCATAGTGAGACAAAGATATTGCATCAGAGTTACCACTCACCGCCGCTGACGAGCTGAGACCTGAACTTGCAAATGCTGCTGAACCTTCAAGCACTCCAACAATACCCTGCACACCATTAGGGCACAGCTTAGCTTGATTGATCAGTATGGGGTTGACAGCAACCTGCACAACTAGAGGTTTAGCCTAGAACCTGAACAGTGAACATATTTGTGCATGCTTCATGTGGCATGGTGATCACAGTGAAGCAAGGCCCCGCAGGTCGCTGTTCTCTGGCTCTGGCTCAGAGAACAGGTCTTGACCTGTGTCAGGGTGTGCTTCCTTCTCTTGAGCGCATATGTGGCACCTCGAGCGAACTTGCCCCACTGCTCGTCCTCCAATGCTGGTAGGGCCTTGACATCATCAGAGATGCTGCACGATGTGCAACCACTGGCAGTCAGATTCTCCCAAGCTTGTGCAGGAGGTCTCATATCCTCCTTTTGCTTCTTATATCCTCCTTTATGATTGTTCTTACACAGCTCAACACATCTGGAAGGGGTACTTGCAGTAACCTGAACTTGACGTCGCCTGCAAATTGCCGCGACCGCAAGTGGACCTGTCAGCAAAGAACTTCAGCGCCATCCTTGCAGCTGATAGTGAATTCTGCAAACTCCAAGCCGAAGGTACTGCAAACTCCTGACCTCTTAGCCTGTAAAGCCCCACAGCATGCTACAATTGACAGCTACACTGATCATAAGTCCCTTCCGTTTACTGAAAGGGTGGCAGGTGGCACCAGATGAAAGAAGTATGCAAACCCTGACCTGGGAGCCTGCTGAGGGGGTGAAAGCCAATAGAACACCACAATTGAGGGCCAAAGCTGTTACAGGTCCCCCCTGGTTGGAGGACGAAGGTGGCATTGAGAACTGAACTCATAAGTAGGACAATCCTGAATAAGCAACCTCAGAGTACATGGAGCAATCAGTATCAGCATCACATAGCAGAGATTTCCTGGCAAAGGCAGCAGTAGCTGCTTAGAATATTCTGATGAGGATATAAGGACCAATCATTGAAAATGACGATCCCATATGGCTCTCACTCTGAGTGAGTGAGGCGTTCGAAAAGCTTTGAGGCATTCGAACAGGTGGCTGCGACAAGCACACTTTTATTGACAGAGAGCAATGAAGTAAGCGCGTCGATGATCAACCTGGTGATCAATGTGCGCTCCGAGCGGGCAGATACGGTACGGCGAGGCAACAACTTGCACGTGTTTTCGGTCTAAGCTGGCCATGTGTGCTGCATCTCCCACCAAGGTGTCCACCTGGCAAAGTAATGCAGTAATGAGGACAACTCTCCCTATGGAAGCACACAAGGCAAAGCATTTTGTTACCAAGTCCAAAGGCTCCAGTAAACTCAAGCAAGTAAGAGTACGCACTGCATATTGACTATCAAATTGGTAAAGCGTTCTGCCTCTTGCTGGCAGAGTGCTGCGCTATGCTCACAAACAGTGTGGAACGTGCCACCCCCTTGGATTACCAGCGGCGCACCTGATCAGGTGTTGGCCATGAGGCAGCCGTGGTGGCTGGAGCAGCTGCCACCACCTGGCCGACGGCAGAGGGGACCATGAAGCAGAGGTCACGCCGTCCTGACCAGCGGCCAAACCAGGCCGAGACCTGGCCCCGTCGACCTCCTGGCACGAGTCGTAGCCTTCAAGGCCTCGCATGCCGAGCTAGGCGCGCGCGCGCCTCCCTGCCGGTGCCTGCCGCCCCGTCGCGGCAAGCAGCGGGGCTGCGGAGCGGAAGGCCGTGTCTCGAGCTCCACTTCCGTCGCCCGAAGACAGCACACCTTCCACTTGTCCTCTACTGTAGTCGAACGGCAGGCCGCCTCTTCGTTGTCAACGGCGGGTGCGATCAGTGGGCTACCAGTGGGCCACCAAAGTGCAAACATTTCACGCTCGGCATACTGTCCTAGTAGCATTAAGAAGCATTTTCTGAGCAGATTTACTTTGAAGATTGTCTCTCATAAGGGAAAGTGGCACTGCCAGTGGGTCCTACAAGAGAGAGAAGGCGGTGCGCATGAAAGGAGAGGGAGGTCAAAGCAAGCCAGTACACTGTGTGTATTGACAAGGAGGATAAAGTAAGAGGGGTTAAGGTAGCAAAACAAGGGCGTATTGGGGTTGGAAAAAAGTGAGCTCTTCTAAGGCGGGCGAGGGCTGTTAATGGCCAGCCCAGAAAGAATGAACAAGGTCCATAGGGCCGAAAGGCGCCAGGCTCCCACAGCTGTGCAAGAGACTATAGCGAATGGGAGCTTAGTAACCCCGAGTCAGCAGCCGCAAGTCGGAGTAACTTGCAGCTGGAAAAGGGGCACCTCGATGAGACCCGGAAGCAGCAGCCATTGCTTGGCCTGCCCGCAAGTGCACTGCTTGGGCCACGGACCTTGGAAGCACCCGTTGGTAGGGGACACTCTCTTTACCTCGGCACAAGAAAGTAAGCTCTTCCTGAGGGGGCGAGTTGAAGAAGTGAGCTGTGCTAACGCCCGATCTGCCAGCGCAGCCAACTGTTGGGGGGATCGGGGGCAACTCTGACCATCGCTACCGCGCACGGCTTGGGGGCCGTGACAAGCCGGCAAAAGAGAGAAGGCGCGCTGTGCGCATGAATATAAGGGAGGCCAATTCGAGCCAAAACATTGTTCAGGCAGAAACTAAGGCAAAGCAGTAAAGGCCAAATAAGTAAAATGAGCCCTATGCTAATGTGGCTAAGGTGACAGTGTGACGTTTGTACCCACGGGTGAGCACCGACAAGCTTGGGGAGCCGGAGCGCAGCCACGGAAGTGGGTGGCCTGACTTAGAGCGCGCCCAGCACGCTGATGAATAACCAGAGCTTGCGAGCGATGCAAGTTAAGCGGAAGCCGCATTTTGCAAAAGAGAGTGGCTTTGCCAAAGAGGGCGAGGGCTCTGAAAAGCCAGCCCAGAATGAAATTGACAAGGTCCGAAAGGGACCGAAAAGTGCTGAAGGACATAAGCAAGTGAGTATGATGTTCACTTCAACCTCTTCAGCTACCTAGTAGCCGCAAGTCAGAAAGACTTGTCGGAAATGAGAGAGACTCTTCCAGTAGAGGGCGCGATGCTTAATATTGGCCAGCCAACAAGGAATGAACAAACTTTGAAGGGGCCAGAAAAGCGATAAAGCACACAGCGACTCCAAGTGGCAATGGAAAAATCAGCTCATCCAACTTACAGCATTGGCTGTGTTAGAGAATGAGAGAAGGCGCGCAATGCGCATGAAATTGAAAGGGAGGCCAATTCTAGCCTGACAAGTGTCCTGGTAACGGGGTAATGAGCTGGCTAAAGGGGGCACTAATATCCTCGTTGAGCACATACATATCTGACAAGCTAAGCTGAGGAGCCAGACCACCACCACGGAAGCCACAAGCCTGGCCTAATGCACGCCCAGCACGCTGGTGTATCGCGAGTGCCTGGGAGCGCTGTAGAATCAATGATAGCCGCATTCTATAGCAGGCAACAATGGCTTGCAGGACGTTAAAATGAAGAGTTGTGAGAGGCTGTGAGAGGCTGTGAGAAGAAGAGTTGTGAGATGCCAGCCCAAAAGCAAGCGCGGCAAGATTGACTGGTGGCTGGGAGAAGCCAGCCCAAAGGAATGGACACTGGCCAAGTGGCCACTGGGTTTTCAGTATGCACTCTTGAGAGAAAGCGCGGCCAGATTGACTGGGGGGCTGGGAGAGGCCAGCCCAAAGTAATGGACAAGGTCTGAAGAAGCCGGAGTGCTAAGGACTAAGACGTCAGCAGCGAGACTCTCAGTGACCTCTAGTCAGGAGATGCAGATCTGAATAGCTAGCTCTTGAATTGCTGGCTTTTCCAGCCCCTCTTCTCTATGGGCGAGCCCTTTCTTCTATCCTCAATAGGCGAGCACTTTCTTCTTGAGCAGCCAGGTCAGAGAAGCTAGTCAACGGGTAGAGAAAGCGCGGCCAGATTGACTGGTGGCTGGTAGGGGGTCCCCTATCCTGCCTCTGGCTCTGTCCAGGGGACCCACTTCCAGGACCCTAGCCTCTCTGATTTGCGGCTGCTTAGCAGGGGTTACTGAGTAATTTGTAGCTGCTTTCTTTCTTTGTGTGCTTTGGTTTCTTAGCGCTTCCTCTGGCTTCCTCTGGCCCCCTTCTCGTCCTTTGTTCATTCTTTTTTGGGCTGGCTTGTCCAGCCCCTATCCTCAATGGGCGAGCCCTTTCTCCTATCTGTAGCCGTCCGGTATTCGGGCATCAGTTAGTGACCTCTATGTGCTGACTCGTGGTTACTGAGCGGGTCAGCTTAGCAGCAGGGTGACATACATTTGTCAATGTGCTTACCTTTGTACTTGGCCACACATGGCCCTCCATCTCTCAATACAGTCTCCTCATGTAGCCAGAAGCTGCAGCTATAGCGCGACCGGCACGCAGATGCCGGGAGAGCATTCCCCTTGTCGGAAAGCCGGAGGCAAAAAAAGGTCAAAAAGCCCAGGAGCGAGCGTCCCAGGAAGGACGTCGGAAGGCGCGGACAGAGCCGTTCGGCCGACACGTTCCGCCACCGAGGCGCCTTTGGCCCGGGCTCGCGTCCCAGTGACGGCGGTACCACCATCTGGCGACGGTAAAACAGGCTCCCGAAGGCGTCGGTTCCCACAGTCCGCCGGCGGTCGCCATCGCCGCCCCCGCTGCCCGGGTCGCCGGCCCCGCACCCCCGCCGCGGCGGCGCTCGCCTGGCCTCCCCCCTCCATGGATGAACCTGGCTGGCCTTCACAGCCGCTCGCTTGACATTAGGAGCCCCTCGTCTCCTTCCCCATCGCCGTCGCCCCGCCGTCGCCGGCCTGGACCTGCGCTTCCGCGGGCGCCCGCAGCGGCCCCTGCGCCGTGGCGCAGTGGGCCCGGGATGGAGGCCAGCTGCGGCGAGCAAGGCGGAATTGGCGGCGGACGTGCCGCGGCTTCTGGCTCTGGCTCAGTGCTGACCTTGGCGGCGCGGTCCCTCCACGGCCAGGTCCCGGCGGGCCACGCTAGGCGCCGCCACTTAGCACCATGAGCTCCAAGGCCAGCGCGGGCCGTCGGCGGCAGTGGCGGCGGCGTCCTCGGCGGCTCCTGCGGCCCGCCGGGGAGTCGCGGGCTCGGCCGTGAGCCGGAGCCGTCGGCCACGCTGGCGACCGCGGCGGCCGCCCGCACTGGCGCCACAAGGCGGCGCCCGTCGGAGCTCGTGGCGGCGCCTTCGACACCTTCTTCTTCCTCCGCCGCGGCGGCGATCCTTTGGGCAGCGGCAGTGGCTCCCCGGCGGCGCAGGCGCTGGACAGCCTCGGAGCCACCAGCTCGCCATCGCCGCGCCACGGAGGCGCCGCCGGCGCAGCGATCTCGCCGACACGGGCCGGCAAAGGTGACGCCATGTTCGAGACGCCCGAGTTCAAGCGGCAGGCGCGGCGGGCGGCTGGCAGGGCCCGGGAGCAGGGCCTCCTGCGCGCCGCCGTGCAGGCCGCCGCGTCAGGGGCTGCGCTCGTGGGCAAGCGGCGGAGCCTGCGGGGCGCCGCCTTCTGCGGCCTCGCGGCGCTCCTGGGCGCCCTGCTCGTCGCCAAGGTCGCGTTCGGCCTGCTGTCGTGGGCCAGCTCCGATGCCAAGGTCTGTGACCGCCGCTCCTCTTGCTGCAGGCATCGATTGATGGGTGACGCAATTGAATAAGCTTTGCATGCATTCCAGATTGGCGCTTGGCGGCGCTCTCTTGTGGGTGCACAATAAGCTGCAGAAGCTGCACAACCTGCAGCTGCATTACAAGCATGTAGCTGCAGAGCGGCTGAGATTGGCTCGCTTGCTCGGGTCTCCATTGCCAGGCGGATAGCTCCTTCGGAGGCGGTAATCGCCATGGCCGACCGGAAGACGGCGAGCTGCATGTCTTGAGGCCTGGGGACGAGCAGCTGGAGGGCGCCCTGGGTTTGGTCAAGCGGGCCCCCCTCTCACTGCGAGCCCAGGTATCGTGGAGCTCCGGGCGTGCAATCTAGCAGCAGAGTCCAGCAACAGATATGTGCATGTTGTGCGCCAGCCTTATCGGTGTACGTGCAAGCCTTAACGGCAAAATGACCTTGACTATCCAAGGCAGGTGCAGATGGTACTTTTATGTCCACTTGTCACGATCCTGGCCAGCTGAAGTCCTGAGTGAAGTATACATTGCCATTATGCAATACATTGATGACTTGCCGGTTGCAGGCCAGAATGCTGACAAAAGTCTCACTGTGTCCCCGCTCCGGCTCCTGGTAGCAGTCTGCTGTGGAGGCCACGCTGTGGGCCAAGTCGCCCAAAGCGGCGAGCTACCGTCAGTGCATTGAGCTTGCAAAGGGCTCCGCAGGTGAGCTGCTGCCAGCCAGGGCCTTTGGTCATGTATGGTAGCCTCCACCATCCATCACATTACCAGTGACAAGCAGGAGACTGGTCATTCATGAGTGGAAGTGGTCCTGTGTCTGTCATGCTTGGGCTCTCACAACTATTTGAGTGAAATCAGTGCTGAGTGCTTGCTAAAGACAGTCTTATTGTAATTCATCATGCTGCCAAGCGTAGCTGTCTTGGCTCCATTTTGAATGGCCTGCTAAGAAGTAGAAGTGGGTCGTCAGCTTCTGCTTTGCTGCAATGAGCTAACAGCAAAGCCCCCTACTCAGGCTTGGTGGTGACATTGGAGCAATTCAGACCTGAGTCATCTGCTTTGTGCTTGGCTGTGGTTGCAGTGCCCAATCCTGATACAACCAGTGGGTATTTGATGGTCACCGCCAACGGCGGCCTCAACCAAATGCGTGCTGCCGTGAGTCTCTCGTACACCCCACAGTGTGTAGCTCACATGCTGACTGATTACATGAGCAAACACTCAAGTGTTGGAATAGGATCAATGGCTTATTGGCTGGAGCACACTCGCAGATCTGTGACATGGTCGCTGTGGCCCGCCTCATGAATGCAACGCTGGTGCTGCCTCTTCTTGACCACACATCCTTTTGGAGTGACCCAAGGTAAGGATCAAGGTCTTGTTCTCTTTTAGATGCACGGTTTCCTCTCTCGTGCTTTGCTTGAGCTTACACTTGGTGTGCAGCCCCCTTTAAGTGAGCATCATGCTGTGCAAAATTTGCTTGCAGTGTGTTCGAGGACATCTTTGATGTCGACCACTTTATGGAGGTCTTGAAGGATGACGTCACGGTTGTCAGCGCGCTGCCGCCCGAGCTGGATGTCAAGCCAGTCGAGAAACAGCCCGTGTCTTGGTCCAAGGTGACACCTCCGCCTAGATGCAGTTATACGAAGTGCCAAGTGTCATAGCAACAGGCAATGTGGGCTTACATTGCTCATTCGACATGAAATGTGTGTTAAAGATCTGCAGGATATGACCTGTGGCAGATTGTTCACTCTTATGAAACTTTTAGGATTGCGGGTGCCTGTTTGCAACCTCAATCTCTCTCAACCTGGTACCGTGGCCAGGGTTCTTACTACAAGGGCGAGATGCTGAAGCTCATGAAGCGGCACCAAGTCATCCACTTCCAACTTACTGATGGGCGCCTGGCCAACAATCACCTGCCCGACCAGATCCAGAAGCTCCGTTGCCGCGCCAACTACCGGGCGCTGAAGTACACGGCGGAGATTGAGGCAGTTGCTGAAGCGCTTGTCCAACTACTCAAACAGCACGGGCCTTACATTGCACTCCACCTCCGGTCAGTCTTGATTGTGCCTACTTACTGCAGCAACAATGTTATCTATGGCTTCTGTGTGGCATCCTGGAAACCTTCAAGTGACTGATGTCCTGGAGCACTGATCTACCAGATACGAGAAGGATATGCTGGCCTTCACCGGCTGCACCCATGGTCTTTCAGATCGGGAAGCGGAGGAACTGAGAGTGATGAGGGTGGAGAATGATAGGTGGGAATATGCCTCTCTTGCTGGGAAGTCTTCTTTCATCACTAGCTTATGCACTCTCTTTTGCACTAGCTCTTGCCTGCACAGTGTATTGGCTTGATCTGGCCTCCCTTTCATGTCATGCGCACCTCGCGCCTTCTTGACTTCATCAGGATTCATTAGCTGGGCATCTTAAACCATTGTTGTGAATTTAGATGCTAATGAATTTACCCCTTGACACCAATTGAGTGGCAGGTGGAAGGAGAAAGACATTGACCCGAAGGTGAAGCGTGCTGCTGGTGAGTGCCTGCTGACGCCATACGAGACCGCCAAGCTCCTGGAGGCGCTGGGGTTCCCCAACACCACCACAGTGTACATAGCAGCCGGGGAGATCTTTGGACACGGTAGCCTGGAGGCAAGCCCCGTGACTGCTGCCTTCGTCCAATCAATATGTCTGGTGGTCAACCTCATGGCTACTTGACAGCTGAGTCGTTTCTGTTGGTTTGTCCTTATTGCATCACCCTTTCCCTTCACTTTACCTAAGGTTTCCTTCTTGTAAGTCAGATTTCTATAATTCCTCCTCCTTCCTCCTTTCCTCCTGCAGGCCTTTCGATCCAGGTTTCCCAATACGTTCACACACGAGACACTGGCTACAGAGGCCGAGCTAGCTCCATTGCGCCCCTACCAGAACCGTATGGCTGCAGTGGATTACAGTGTGGCGCTAGAGAGTGATGTTTTTGTCTACACATACGAGGGCAACATGGCCAAGGCTGTGCAGGGCCACCGACGCTTCGAGGGCCACCGCAAGACAATCATTCCTGACAGGTGGGTCTTATATAAGTGAGGTTTTAGGAACAGTTTCCTGAATCACTATCAAGATGGATTGCTGACTCTTGTGATACTTACTTGGTCGTTCATGCAGGCAGGGGCTAGTAAAGTTGGTTGATGAGATGGAGGCAGGCATAATTACCTGGGAACATTTCCGCCGCTATGTTCAGAAACTGCACAAGAAGCGGGACGGCGCACCGCGGCACCGACTTGCAGGCAGCAACCCGAAGCTAGAAGAGAGCTTCTTTGCGAACCCTTACCCAGGTTGCATCTGCTATGACGCCAGCCTGAAGATCCGCCGTCTTGGCAAGCAGCCCAAGCCAGATCAAGTAGTCACGGCCTCAACATGATGATATTTTGCAGGGGTGGGACTTGAGCCTCTCATCAACCTGCCATTTTTTGGTAAATTCATCTCCTCCTCTGATTTTTCTGATGCATAGATTGCGTCGAGGACCAGTGCCATGTACTTTAAATCCCACTAAGTGATTTGTCGCAGTTGCTGCTGCGCTGTATGGTGCCCGTAGGATGCTGCCCTGTGGGCTGTTTGGGCTCCTACTGCGAGATCTCGAAGTAAGGAAGCTTACAAAGTCCCAGAAGTGACAACCTTCACTTACTACAGACCCGCATACATAGAGGAATATACACTTAATTACCCCCTAGATCCTAAAGCCCTCGCCCCTTCCTCCAAAGGGAAGAAGGGGAAGAAGGGGCAAGGGCTGTGACAAGTGAGGAAGAAAAGACGCTTCAGTAAAGTGGCGGTGGCTGTGAGAGGCCAGCCCAGAAAGAAGAATGAAAAGATTGCGAAGGTGCCAGAGAAAGTTCGAATGCACACAGTGAAGTACCCACGAAGCACTCAGTAACCCCTCCTGAGCAGCCGCAGCCGCCCTGTGTGAGAAGAAAGGGCTCGCCCATGAGGGCTTGTGAGAGAAGGGCTCGCCCATTGAGGATAGGGGCTGGAAAAGCCAGCCCAAAAAAGAATGAACAAAGTACGAGAAGGGGGGCCAGAGGAAGCGCTAAGAAAACAAAGCACACAAAGAAAGAAAGCAGCTGTGAGGGCTTGCTTGTCACAGCGCTTACAGCTCAGCCGATTCCCAGCCGATTCTTTCATATCAGCAGCCGCTTTCTTTCAGACTGCCTTCTCTTCTGGCTACATCCCAACGTCTGGCGAGCTTGTCACGGAGCAACTTGTGAAAGAGGCAAGCAGCCGCGAAGCGGGAGGCACGCCGGTGCCCGACCGCCGCCGCCCGACGGCGGCGGCGGCGGCGGCGGCGGCGGCGGCGGCGGCGGCGGCGGAGATGAGGCTCCTGACGCACAACATGCTGACGTGCAACGCGCGCGGCGTGACCAAGGGCTTCCCGCTGCGCATCGAGGCGGCGCGGCTGGAGGCGCGCGACGCCGACTTCAACCCCGCCTTCCTGCGCCACATGTACCCCAAGCTGGACTGGAAGGCCTTTCACGACGCCGCCGTCTCGGTATGACTCCATGGCTCTCGCAGCTCCGCCAACTCCAGACGGTGCCGCCTGCTTGGCGAGCTGCCCGGACCAGCCTCCTTTGCGAGCTCTCACAGTAGCTGGAGGATCTGGACCTCCGGTGATCGAGCATCTGCGTAGCCTTTTGCTACTGCGCTACCTCTGCAGCAGCGCCTCGTTTGCGTCTGGCTGCCTGGGTTATGCGAAGCCCAGGTGGTACCTCATAGGGGTTTAAGTATTGGTGGGGCGGCTTAGCCTTGCAAGCAGCACAAGTCGCCTGCCATAGACGTATGCCAGCGGCGCTCATCATGTCCCTCGACAAAGCCCGTGCTCAGTCCTCCCATCCCTTCCCTCCTGTTGCCGAACTCTCAAGTTGCAGAAAGTAGCAAACCCACAATGCACAAGTGCCTTGAGATGCCAGCGGCGCTCATCGAGTCCCCCAACAGAGCTAGTCAAGCTCTGCCTTTCACTATCCCCCCCCCTTTCCCCCTCCCTTCTCTCTGGTCGCCGCTACCTCAGTTGCAGAAAGTAGCAAGCGCACGAGGGCCGAGGCCCAGGCTCTCCCTGCTTCTGAGCTTGGTCGTTTGGAGTGGCGGGTGCTAAGCTGCAGGCCACCCATCAGCTCACGACTCTCTGTCATCTCACTTGATACTTCACCTACGCACAAGTCCGCGTGCTTGCTTTCCCTGAGCTGCCTCTCTTCCTTCAACATTTCTCGTGTGCTGCTCCTGTGCAGCTCGGGCTGGAGGGGCTCCCGGAGCAGGTGGAGCCGGCCATGCTAGAGGACGAGACATTCCTGCGCACTTTCCACCACGCGCTGCTGGAGGTGAGCAGTGTCACGTGGCCACACTGCTGACTGAAATATCAATCTATGACCCCTGATTCAAACAGGCACATTCACGGTCTGGAGGGGCTGTCATACACTCTAGCTTGGCATGCGCCTACTTGAGTTGAAAGACTACACAATTCATGCCACGCCGTCTATGCCTTTTGCTGGTCAAAGTCATCTTCAGCCACATCTTCAGTGTGTGAACTTGTCACAGAAGGTTCTCTCTTCACATTACAGTGACAATCTGTTCTCAGGTGCACTTAGAAGAAGGCGTGTTGATATGCCCGGAGACTGGACGAAGATTTCCAGTCAGCAAAGGCATTCCTAATATGCTGCTTAATGAGGACGAGGTTTGACAGACTATTCAGGACGACCCAGTGAAAGAGACGGGAAGCATTGTCAACCTTTTTGTTCCACGCCAGTATGTTCGCTGGTGTGCCCTCACTCAGAAACTTTGAAACACCCTTACATTGCTCAATGACCTAAAGTGGAGCTTGCATTTACAAGCAACTGCAGTGCCTAGTTTCGCAGCTTCGGGCAACTCCTCAGAGGGCCCTTCTGCAGGCCCCTTAGGCAGCACCTTGCAGTTCCACTCCATCTTGTAGAGTCTGTAGCTAGTCACCTGGTTAGGAAGTGAGGCGTTGTATATGGCGTCTCTGTCTGATTGGACACATTTGTGCACTATTGAAGCTCTTGGCACCTGGGTAATATCCAGAAGCCCAATGCTCGAGGAGTTTCCTGTGGTACACCACATGCACAAACGTGATAATTGATGAGAGAGAGAGAGAGTGCCTGCTATGCATTCAGGCGAGAAGCCTTCTGGCGCAGAGGGCAAGCATGTCAAGGAACGATAAGAAACACATGTAGCTGCCTCAGCCAATGAAGAGAGAGAGCAGCTTCTATGAAGAGTAAACTATTGCTGACTACTGCACTAGACTCGTCAAGGAATGGTCCACATGCATGTGCTACTACTTCATTTGTTTGGGCCTCGGCATGCATACCAGTACGAGTGTTACCTTGTAAGTCTTGCTTCTTTGCTCTTGCTATTATTACAGGAGTGCAAAGGAGTGCTTTCATCATCAGCAGACCCCAAATCAGACTTCACCGGTGTTCGACCTCCACAATCCGATGATGTGGCAGTGCGGCAGCATTGGATAGTTAATGATTGGGATGTGCTCATCCGTGGTTATTAACGTCACACTGTCATCTTAGCAACCTTAGCACAGGGCTTCGTTTCATGTAGCCCCAGTTCTTGCGCTAGTTTTTTGCCCGAACAACGGATTTGTTTGAAGTGGCCACCGTTTCATTCCATGAGCACCCGTGCGCCTTCCTCACCTCTGAAAATCTGGAAGCACCTGCCAGGCTTTTACAGCCGCTCTTGTAACACACACATGGAATCAAGCAGCTACAAAACACTCAGTAACCCCTGCCAAGCAGCCGCAGGTCGGAGAAACTGGGACCTTGTACCAGTACCAGCAGCCACACACTTACCTGCACACTCACCTCGCTGCATCGGGCTGGCCTCTTACAGCCGCTCTGTTAATATCAGCAGCCTACCTTTTGATTCACCACTTCTTCCCATGCGCCATGGACATATACGGCGGCTGTGGAACGAAGTGGTCTGCCCTCCTCCATCGCCTGGCACTGCATGTTGATGCCCGCCGACGTAGTCGGGCGGGTAGCTTAGGCCATCCTAGCGTCCCGCAAGCCATCATTGCATGCTTTGGGATGAGGCTATCATTGAGTCTGCAGCGCTCCCAAGCACTCGCGATTCACCAGCGTGCTGGTCGTGCATTAGCCCAGACTAATTGCTTCCGTGGTGGTGGTTTGGCTCCTCAGTATAGCTTGTCAGATATGCATGTGCTTACTCGGGGATATCAGTGTCCCCCTAAGCCAGCTCAGTACACAATAACCAGGACATTTGTAAGGCTAGAATTGGCCTCCCTTTCAATTTCATGCGCACCGCGAGCACGAAGCCCGCAGTGGCGTGGCCTGCAGGCGAGCCGCGCGCGCCGTCGGCTGCCGCCATCGCCCGGCGTGCCTCCGCCAGAAGGCCTGCCCGCTGCCGACGACCGTGTGCTGCTTGTGGGCGTTCAGCGGTGCCGCCGTTAAAATGGCCGCGCGCTCGAGGCGGCCTCCGGCGGGCCATCCCTTGCGCGCCGCCGAGGAGCCGCCGCCGCCGGGCGCAGAGCTCAGTGGCGGCTCGCGACGGGGGCCTCGGCTTCCGCAGCGCCCACTTGGCGTGCCTTCTAAGGGCCTCGCCAAAGCGTCGTCGCCAGAGCCGGATGGGGCGGTGGCGTGCACGCAGCACCCCGTCGCGTTGCAGCTCTGCTTGGTCCGCCTCCAGTCGGCGTACGACCTGGCGGCCACCGCCGGCGTCTGCCGCGCGTGGCGCGACGTGCTGCGGGACGACGCCACTTGGAGCGTCGTGCTGCACAAGTGGTGGCCGGGCACAGGCAAGCACTGCTAAGCCGAGCTCGGGCCCCATGGTTGAGGTGCTTCGAGCTCAGACGCTGCATCTCCAGTGCTCGGCTTCCCACTGGGGATGTGAAGTCTGTGATCTTCCGAGCCTGCCATGCCTCCTTGACTGTGGGCGTGGCCTTCTGGGCACACCTCACGCCGCCAGCCTTGGAGAGCGGGAGCAGCAGAGCCGCGTTCATCACAAGGTACCAGCAGGGCCGCGCCAGGATGCAGGAGGCTCGGCTGGCCCAGCTGGAGCAGTCTGTCACACTTGCAGCCTTTGGTGAGCCGGGGGCCGCGCACTACAGCTTGCATAGCAGCTGCCTCTCGAGAACACTAGCAATACCTTAACGCAGGCCTTTGTTGATAGAGTCGCAAACTGCTATGCAGGTTCCATGTTGTATTTGACACGGGTCCCACTAACCTTGCCTCTTCCCTTCCTCGTCGGCCTACATATTCAGTTCTGCATGTTGACCCAGGTCTGGTGTTGCCCTCGACAGGCAACAGGGGGCCGCTCATTAATGTGGAGGCCGCCGCCAATAATGCTCGCAAGCTGGGCCTGCGGTTTGAGGTTCACTTGCATAAGTGGAGGCAGCCCGTGTCCTCACCCCAGCAGTCACACGCAAGAGCACTCCTTCCAGCCTCTGCCGTGACCATCTTTCCCACATCTGTGTCGCTCCGCCTTCCTCCAGCCAGGCTCAGTGCCAACTTCACACTGAGGGGTCTTGCATCTCTTGAAGTTGTAGTCGTCAGCCCGGTGCTGATGGCGACAGAGGTCCTTATGAAGGTCAATGGGGAATCCATTGCCCAAGGCTTGCAGCCGAGTTGGCCAGACGCTCCTGGCAAGGCCCCTCTGAATTTCAGCTTTGCAAGGTTGTGGGAATACTCCTGTGGAACCATTGGCATCGATACCTCTAGCCCCTGCATGACCGGAGAAAGAGAAGCGGAGGGCGAAAGTAATAGTCAAGGGCGCGACTGGACAGACAACAGCATGGAGGATGACTTGTGGGCTCCGTCATCGTATCAGACGATGGGGCAAACAGGAGCACTGCGGGGCAGCATAGTCTTAGGCACCCTGCCGGAGAAGGATGCTGCCAGCAAAACATTGAGTGAGCAGGTGACAGGCTGGGATCCTGCTAAGAGGCCATCAAGGTTTCTGCTAGGCTGGATGCAAGTGGCATATATCTGTGTAGTCAAGTGCTTCTTCACAGTTGCTGCAGCTATGCTGATAATCTCTTTCACATGGCTTCATTGATAAACCCTGGTATAAGAACGAAATATGTGACCCGCACCAGTACACTGATGACGTCAAGATCTTATATCCCCCAGATTGTTCTGCTGGTGGTCAACCTCAACTTGGAGCACATTGTACAAGTTCTAAGGGCGGGGTCCAGCGTACGGAGGAGGCTGGCTCCTTGCCCCAATGCTTCCATTCGATCCTGCTTAATTGTATGTCCCCACACCTGCTGTTCTCTGTCCAGATATACCTCAGCACACTTGGCATCTTTGAAGTGAGGCCTCAGCATGTATGATGGTGGTCAGTGACAGCACTTACATGAGACACAGGAAGTGAGAAAAGCAAGACTTGAAACGTGAACATTAAGGACTGCTCCTCCACTGTGCCATCTCGTCAAAGCTGAGGACTGAAGTTGGCTCCTACTCAGACCGTACACCTCCGGACTTTCAGCCAGATTTGGTGGCTTGGCTTCCACAAGTTGGTCAGATTGATGAGCCTTCTTACTTGAATGATTCTTAAGACCTTGAGCCCACAATTCCAAATTTGGCCTGAATCTTCTGTGTGCTCGTGAGATTGCAGCACTGCTGTCATTGTTCTGTTCGTGATAGTGGGTCATGCCCTCTGAGAGACGATATTATATTTTGGTCATGACAATACTCCATGCCCTCTGAAAGACCTTGTTCATAAGATGAAGGGCTCGCTGCCAGTGATGTTAGGACGTCATGAAGTTTACTAGAGATGCAAGATGTAGCGACTTCTGATTTACATACAATATTGGTTGTATATGCTTGCAGGAGTCAAAGGCCAAGTGCTCACAGGTACTCCCTAGCTCTCTAGACTGCTTACATTTAGCTCACAATCTGCTTCATGAATTGTTGCTCAGGAAGCTGCCTTCTTTGCTGAAGCTGATATTGTGTAGTCTAAGTCGAAGGCTGCACTTTGCTCTCAAGCTGATCATGTGTCATCTCAGTCATACTCAATCGTCATACATATTTCCACGCCTTGCTGGTGCTTGTGTCATGGCACACTCAACAGCGTACAGCAACTGAGCTAAATACACCTCCTTTCGACCAGCCTCTATGCCAGATCCTCATAGTGTCTGAGTTTTACGATGCTGCTGTACCTACTTGGACTTTGGCAGGTCAAGGAAGGCACTCTCAAATTACCCTGGCGGACAGAGGTTTTCTCTGGAGCAATCATAGGGGGGTGTATTATCGACTGTATCATCTGGGACGTCTCTGGGCGAATTGCCTGGTCCTGTAGTCAGCCAGTGCGCATTCACCTATGCGAAGCCCCTATCGTACCATGCGCAATGCTCCATGCCTTTTCAGTAGAACAGGTGGGTGCATGTCAATCTCTCTCTCTCTGCTTGTGTACCTCATTTATGATCACAACAGCCATTGTATACTTAATTAGCAACTCGTTTTAGTACATGTTTGTTGCTCTCCGTTGTCACTGACTCACTTCATGACACGTCTTTCTCTGCTTGTACACACACTCTGTCTTAGTCAGAGTACTCTGCTTAGGTCATTCAGAGTACTCTGCTTATGTCATGTGTCAGGCGCCCCTAAAAGGACGGGAAGAAGTGATGCAGCCGGCCTGGTGCTCTGTGGAGGATCCTCTTGCAGATGTTAGCGTCACAGTAGAGTTTCCAGTGCTCGAGGCTGACTTTCCTGAGTTCCTCACACAAATGCAGCCAGTCACTCATCTCAAACAGCTTCAAAATTGATGATGATTCGCTGAGTACGGGCTTGGAAGGATGAGTAGGTCAGGCACACAACATCGGCAATATGCTTTTGCTAAGGTTACATAGTCAAGGTGGGCAGTCCTTTGCACCAATATTGCAACGTCTTGGCAACACAATGAGGTGGATAATGCATAACCGGCCTTAGTTCCAGATCCTTGTTGGTCACTCCGCATGCATCCTACAAGCTTGTGTTCACTTGTGTGAGAACACTTACCAGAAAGTATTTGTCAACCACAAAGACCTCTCATCCTTGCAGGATCGCATGCAAGCAGCAATTCCGCACCTCAATGTACGAGCCTTATAAGAGGTTCCAACTTGCCTGTTTTGGCAACACAGGCCTGTTGTGCTTGGAGGTGCACTTGATGAAGTACGACCCTTGAACACGTGATGAATATGAGAATGCCAAAGACAAATTGCTGAAAGCGTAGGGCAGGCAGCCCTATCTATAAGGCAGGCTCAACCAATGAAGTTGATAACAACAAAGAAGAGCACCAAATTGCACAACACATAGTCGGCAAAGGCCTGCTCCGGTGCCAAGTCCTGCACATCAAAGAATGCGCTGATTTGATATATGCGAAACTCGATGCTCATGCCTCTTTTGCATATGACCAATTAGTGATGAGGATGACAAGGACATCTTGATGCGTGAGCTTAACACCTGCCTAAAAGGAGAGCTTAATGAGGTCCGTTGGTCAGTAGTTTCAGCTTGACAATGAAATGTTTCCAGGATTCAGAACATGTGCAAATTGATTCCAAAAGAAAGGCAAGTCCTTTCCTAAGTTGCATGGCAAAAGCCCTGAACCCTAAAACCTTAAACCCTAACACCCTGCGCTACTTAAATTGCAGCGGAAATGCGGAGCAACATGCATACCTTGAACTCCTTATTCTCCTTGTTGACCTGCATCCGTAGGCACACTGCCAGAGACAGGGCAGGAGAGGGGGAGAGGAGGCCAGTAACTTCGCAGTCCAGGATGATTCTTTAGAACTTGCCAGGAAGCATTGGAGTGGTCTTGCAAACCGAAACTTCATACCGTACTGTCCCTCAACTTAATTATGTGAGTGCCACAAATTAAGCCGGCAAGTTGAGAGTCACAAACTGAAAGCCTGCACCAAAAGCTGACCCTGCTGACCAGATCCAGCTTATAGCAAGCCCCGCCCCCGCTTTTACCAGGCAGGGCAACTGGCATGCTCAGCATACTGAGCACAAGCTAGGGCTCCTGCATGACAGGTTTTTGAGGCAATAGGTGTTGGAATGCAGTAGCTACCTGCCAAAACGCCAGTTCCTATGCAGCAGAAGATGCCGGCCAGAAACGAGTTGAATGGGAAGGAGCCAACCAGCGCCATGTACACAAACTGCAAACAAGGTTTGCAGGTCCCATGATCCTGTCAGCATTCATTCGCTTTCGCCAGCGATCTGACGGACACCACATCCTGTCTCCTAAAGCTGTTCTGAAGTGCAAGCGGCTGCAGGTGCTACTATAGAGAAACAGCAACTACAGGGGAGGTGCCATGAGCCCCTAGTCTGCCAAAGGGCGTAGCAGGAGGGCAGGCAGGCCCCAATGCCGGCTTCTCGAGGCCACGCCGGCGCTGACCTGCACCAGCGCCGTGGAGAGGGCGTACGCGAGGAACAGGTCCAGCATCTGCAGTCGCCAATGGAGACTAGCTAGGGTTCAGCACTGGCCAGGGCCTTAAGGGGGGGCCCGTCAAAATGCAGCCGGCAGGCGCTGCCCTCCACATGGCTGTGGCAAGAGGCGCCCGCCGTTGTGCGCTCCTGCAGCTAAGACAAGTGCCGTGCTGCGTGCCGAAGACGGCAACTCAAGGCTATCCGCGACCGATGGGATGACAAGCAAAGGCAACGCCGGTCGCGCAGCGGGGCCGGGCCATGCCAGGCGGGGCACACCAAATGGCAACGCGAGAGCCACCTTGAGCTTCACGGGCGTCTTGCGGTACTCGGCGCGGAAGGTGGTGACGACCGCCCGGAAGTCGTCCGCCACGCCCATGGCGGCGGCAGCCGGCAGAGCCGGGGCGCCGGCAAGCGCCGCCCGGGCTCGTCCCGCACACAACCTTCTTCGCCTGGTGGACCTCAGGCGCGTAGCCTGACCTCCTCCTTCTCCTCCGCCGCCGCCGCCGCCGCCGCCGCCGCCGCCGCCGCCGCCGCC
>WELB01000018.1:555410-577695 GCA_009602725.1 Spirogloea muscicola
CGCCGGCCCGGCAGGCGTTCCCGGCCGCGGCGCTGTCGGCCGTCTTCGGCGGCTCCACAGCCGGCCTGCGGGGGGCGTCCGGCGCGCGGCTGTGCCCGCGCAGCGGGAAGGTAAGCCGCATCGTGGCTTCGGCCACGTTCCTTCAGCGATAGCCGTCGTTGCGCCTGGTCGTCTTGCCATGGCCGCGGCGGCATTGCCGTCGGCGAGTCGGGTGATGGCCGGCAGCGTGGCCACGAGCTGAGCTCGACGCTGGCGGGGGCGGAGCGGCGCCTGCGAGCTGCATTGTCGTGAAAGCGGCCTGGATCGCCTTTCTACATTACGGCGGAGCTCTTCAGCCGTCTCATGTGGCAATTTACTGCGGCTGGCGCAGGCCTTGGGCGTGGCGCGTGCGGCGCTGGCGGTGCAGCCCGGGGAGCTCAAGGAGGCCCGCAAGCGCAGCCAGTACGAGATCCAGACGTTCACCAACTGGGTCGTGCGGCAGGAGATTGCGGGCCAGATCGACAACGAGATGGTCATCGTGCTCACGTCCATAGCGACCGCCTGCAAGCAGATCGCGTCGCTGGTACAGCGTGCTGGCATCGCCAACATGACGGGTTAGTCTCCCGATTTTTGATTTTGACGAGACTGTTGACTAATGTGGGCTTGCCTTGAGCACCTCACGGATCCCAGCTGCACTTGGCTTCTGGCAGGTGTCCAGGGCGCCCAAAACATCTCCGGTGAGGACCAGAAGAAGCTCGATGTCATCTCCAACGAGGTCGATGCTCGACCTCTGTGTCCCCATTGTGAGGCTTTTTGATGCTCATGCAGGCCTTCTCCTACACTTTCACCTAGCATACAGCCCACAGTGGAAGCTCTGTGATGAGCCAAGCTATGCTTCAGTAAGTATAAGATCCTGAGATCCTTGTGAGTGGCCTCGGGTGTGCAATGCAGGTCTTCTCCAACACCTTACGATCGAGCGGGCGAACGGGCATCATAGCCTCCGAGGAAGAGGACACGCCAGTGGCTGTGGAGGAGACATATGGCGGCGAATACATTGTGGTGTTTGACCCGCTCGATGGCTCGTCCAACATCGATGCGGCTGTTTCCACTGGTTCCATCTTTGGCATCTTCAAGCCCGAGAACGACTCAGGTTGTTTTGTGAACCTGGGCGACGACCCAAGCGTGAGCCTCCTTTCCTCCAATGAGCTGAAGTGAGCTGGCTTTAGCCATGATGGACGTGTCTCGGTCATAATGGACAGACTGTTGGATACTTCTTCAGTCACAGCCTGAGCTGGCAGTGAGCAATCTGTTACGGCTATAAGGGCACCGTGAACCAGGCACCACTTGGCAAAGTCAAGACATGCTTCGTGCAACCATGCAGCTTGAAGTCCTGAAAAGCTGAAAGTGGCTGTGCCTTTCCTTCCCTTTACTTGCAGCTTGACCAGATTGAGCAGGCGTGCGTTGTCAATGTCTGCCAGCCCGGCAGCAACCTGCAGGCCGCGGGTTATTGCATGTACTCCAGCTCCGTCATCCTCGTACTCTCAGTTGGCAATGGGCTCTACGGCTTCACTCTCGACCCCATGTACGGCGAGTTTGTGCTCAGTCACGACCGCATTACCGTGCCCAAGTCTGGCAAGATTTATTCGTTCAACGAGGGCAACTACGCCCTGTGGAGTGACAAGTTGAAAAAGTACATCGACTCCCTCAAGGTCAGCCCTGCCTGGCAAAGCCCATTCAGACGTCAGTGTCTCTATTGCTCCCTACTTTGCTCCAACAGTTCCTTGGTTTACAAGTGTGGTCCTGTGACCAGCTGGAGATGTGTCTGCGCCTGCGCCCAATCCTCCAAGTGTTTCAGGGTTGTGCCCTGCATTGCCCTGCATACGTGCTTCAGGTTGAGGACTAGAAAAGTGGGTGCACGCGCAGAGTGAGGCTGTCATGCTGTGGTAGTGGGCCATGCAAGGGTCAGCCACGAGCTGCAATTGCACCTAGCACTTGGCAACACACTGGTATAACACTAGATGTCTAACACGCATTGCATGCGATGCAGCAAAGGAGACCTTGTCGTCATTGTACCACAACACCTTGCCTCTGGTTGCCCTTGCTTGCAGGACCCTGGTCCCAGCGGCAAGCCCTACTCTGCACGCTACATTGGCAGCCTAGTGGGCGACTTCCACCGGACACTGCTGTACGGAGGCATCTACGGCTATCCCCCCGATAGCAAAAACAAGACTGGAAAGTTGCGTTTGCTGTACGAGTGCGCTCCGATGAGCTTCCTAGTGGAGCAGGCCGGGGGCAAGGGCTCTGATGGCTACAAGCGCATCCTTGACATTATCCCGGAGAAGGTAGTGCTTCGAGCTCTATCGTGCTTACTATTCTGTTTGACGATTAAGTTAGAGTGAGGCCGCTACGCATTGCCACGTTATGTCTTCATTGCTTCGCATCTTACTCAAGCTCCATGAGCTATGGTTATCTTAGTGTCACAAGAGCATCACAGAGACTCTAACCTTCATAGTCGAGTAGCCTCGTGCCAGCTCGTGTAAGGTGGTAGGAGCTGATAACTCTTGTTAAAAAATGGTTTTTGATGTCCTATATTACTTGACTTGACCATCTGTTGGCCATTGTTCAATGTGCAGGTCCACCAGCGTGTCCCGCTATTTATTGGAAGCATTGAGGAGGTGGAGAAGCTAGAAAAGTACCTAGAGTGACATTTCTCAGAATCTTGGACACCTGTCCACCACTTACACCTCTTTTGTCTTCTGAATATTCTTTTATGCCCATCTGAACGAACGGCTGGGCCCAAACTTGAAGTTTGCTGATTAGTGCGAGTTTCTGGAGTTGTGTCTGCATTTTGGGGTCGATCTGTCGGCCCAAAACTGCTGCTGTGGCATCTGTAGTCATGAACCCTATTTGCTCACCATCTTGGCAAGCGCTGTCAACCAAGGGCCAGCCAGTCGTCAGAAGAGAGAGCAAGCAAACGCTGTCAAAATCTACAGAATACCAGTGACTTCGCGCAAAGGCGCGTTTGTGCGTCCATCTGATCAAGGAGGCCATTGTTGCTGCTCAACATGTTGGTGATGTTTTCCAAAACTCCTGTAGAACCTTCATGTTGCCTGCAGGAATCTCAATGCCCCGAGCTCGTGTGATGATGCTGATGTTGTGGGAAACTGCCGCAGCTCATTGCATGCATACAACACTGCCGCTCATTGCAGACCTCCCTTCACCTAAACTCCACATGACATGAGCACCCTGTGACTCTGCTGGCCTCAGACCAAGACAAATGTGAAGGAGCAAATGTGTACGCCATGCCAGCGTCCCCCCAGTGTGAGCAACTGTTAGCTATCCCAAAGTAGAAGGAAGAAAGACGCTACCAGTAGAGGTGCTATGGTTGTAATTTGGCCAAGCCCAGAAAATGGATGAATCAATTTCCGAAGTGGCCAGAAAAGCTCCGAAGCACACGGCGACTCCAGTGGCCACTCGAGGCTCCGGTTAGGCGTTGTCCGGCAACGGCGGCGGCGGCGGGCGTTGGCCATGGCCGCTGCGGCGGCCGCCCAGCCCGCCGCATTTCCCGCCGCCGCCGCCGCTGCAGCNCGGCGGCGGCGGCGGCGGCTGCGAGCCTGCCTAAGCGGGCGGCGCATGGCTGCCGGGGCTCTGGCCGCGCTGCCTCGGAACCGGCTGCAGGCCTCGACGCTGAGCTCGAGGACGGCCTCGAGGTACTTGCGAGCTCCCAGGCTCTGGCTGACTGCCCTCCGTGACCGCCGCCGCCGCCGCCGCCGCCGCCGATGCTCTCCGAGGCGGCGATGACCTTTATGCGGCCTCGCGGCAACTCAAGTGCGTGAAGTGCAGCTTGAGCGTCCTTGCTTCAGTAGTAGCACTCCGGCTCAGCTTCGATGAGCAGGCGGTGCTGAGGCGCTCGTCCGGCCAAAGGGCTCTGCCTGTCACTACTAGCGGGCTTGACTCGAGCTCCTGCGCGCAGACCGTGGCGCAGCGTGAGCCCGCTGAGACGCTGCAGCTGCTGTGCCTCAGCAACGGGCACGGGGAGGACACCATTGCAGTCACCGTCCTACAAGAGCTGCAGGTCGTGGCGAACTCGGCGGACAATAGTCGTTGCGGGACGCTTCACTTCGCCTCAAGCTCTTGATCTTGTGCTGGCGCTAAGGTCTATGGTTGGCTGCGTGCCATGGTCGTGCGCAGAAGTTGGCCAAGGAGAAGAGGCAGGCCATTCACATCAGCGCCTTGCCGCTCGTGGGAGAGGGTACTGCTTATCTGCGCGCTGGAATGCCCATCGTCGGCCCGACCAAGGCTATGCCGAGCGGCGGGTACCTTCCTCCTGGACTACTCACTTACTGTTAATCAGTTACTGTCATTACATCAATTGTGAAGTGCAGTGTGTGAAGTCAAAGGAAGAGGAAGAGGGCCCTCACCCACAGCTCTCGCTGGCGTTCAGGTTTCTCTACATGGACCAGAAGCAGCTCCTGGGCGACGTGCAGGCCGGGCTACTAACCCTCACAGTAGGCCAAGTAAGACCTCACGACCAGCGCCTATCATGCCCGCCTGCGCCTAGTCCTCCACAACTGTGAGCAGCACAATATGTGCCTCTGCAGCAAAGGAATCGCCTGTCAGTGGCGTGCAGTGAGGAGGTGGAAGCAAGAGAACCCGGCGGCGCTTATACTGGCTGTGGGAGATGTCTTTCCCCTTGCTCTTGCATGGTTGGCCAGCCGTGCCCGACGCCGACAATGCCGGGGTGCTGCTGTCGGCAAGGGTAGATATGCGTTTGTGGGAACTGCCAAGAGCGAGTACTACATCCGAGGCAGCAGTGGCGAGCTCTTGCAGCAGTTGACCAGGAGCTCCAGTACGGCTCAAAGCCCTATCACAGTCACATTTTGCTCTCAAGCTTAAGTGCATCGGTAGCCATAGCCATTGCTCTTGAGAGTTCGTCTCTTCACTTGAAGAGTGCCATCACGACATGTGAAAGTTCTTCTTCTTTGTACCAATTGGATGCAATCAAAAAGCTTGGCAATGAGTCACTTGAGCCTATCTTTCATGTGCAGTGGAAGCTTTCCTGTCTCCCAGCAGCGTGTATCTACCATGGGAGCGTGCGCTTATGGCAGCTGCAAATTGCATGCAAGTATCTGCGTCCTTGACCAACTCTCTGCTAGCGTAGTGACAGGCAGCTGCTGAGCGAAGTACCTCAATTTATGACCGATGGCTTGCTTGCTAGCAACCTTATGCTGTTATGGCCAGCAAATATGCATTGGACATAATCTGACTCATGAGCAGTCTGCACTGTTCCAGGCTGGTTGTGCCGCGTGACACCCTCACTACGGAGACCTTAAAGGCGGCCCTTCCGCTTGAGGCTCACAGCAAGGTAAGCTGCCAAAGAAGCCAGGTTGGGCAGTGGTTATGACTCCCGTAGTTAGTGAGTTGGGAGGAATAGAATGATAAGGTGGCACTAAGATGAAGGTATGGCGTGCTCTGTTGGCAATGGAACAGGTCAAAGACCTTGGTAACCCCATGATGGACGGCTTGGCCACAACAGGGAGTCTAAGGCACCAGATGGTGCACAAGTCCCAGGCTGCCTGCCTCTGCTTGCTTCCTGGCTCCCGCTCGCCGGAGGTACAGAGGACCTGCCTCATGTGATCGTTTGCAACCAAGTCTAGGTGGTTGGATATGAGTTTGCAGCCTATTAAATAGGCTAGGAGTCAAAGAATGTGTGTCAGAGTAGGCTTTACTCAAGGGAGCATGTAATTACTGTTGCAGAGGTGGAGGAAGTATGAAAGTCATCAAGATATGAATTCTTGATATGAATTCTTGTAATGACCGGCCATGTGGCAGGTATATGCCAACTTTCAGCAGCTCCTCCAGGTGGTCATGGAGGTTGCGGGCCTGCTGCAGCCTAGAGGCCTCGTCATTCTTGTTCCTGTGGCCCCTTCTGGTGATTTTGGCAGGCTTGTCAAGGTCCTCACTGAGCACGGTTGGCGATCAGATCACTGCAGCGTTGGGGCGGCTGCGATTTCCACCGCTGCAGCTCGAGACTCTTCTCAGATTCATGCTATGCACAATCCGCTCCAGCCATCAGCAGCAAAAGCACGTGGCTGTGGAGGTGATCAGGCCAAGTTAGCCGAGGGGGTCGCCAGTGATCCCACATCTCTCAGGACCATGGGCCCTGTAAGCGTCAGAGATTGTGAATCTATTAGGGGCGATTCACAAGATTCATCTGAGGGAGCTTGTGACTGGACAGGCGAGACAAATCGCCACTCCCTTGCCAGTGGACCTGGACAACAGCAGAACTCTCTGGAGCTGACGTTCAGTCTGAGTTCGCAAGGGAGCTCCTGTCATGCCGCGCGTGAGGACCACTCAGAGACAGTGTTGGTCCTCAGTCAAGGAAGCTTCAGCGACTGCCTCCAGCTCGCTGATGGTGGCCTTGCAATGGCAGGCACGGCCACGGAGCAGCTTGTGAGCTCACATGTATTGCAACCCCTTCCTGCATTGATCCATGGCGTGTGTCTCTCCTCTCGCCCATTGCAAATAAGTGGGTGCTGAGCATACCACAGCTTCTTTTAGCAATTTGCTACATGCAGCTTAGAATAAGACGTGCACTTTCCTTGTCAGGTTGGGTTGGGCAAGCCAGCCTTTACGCTCCCTGGAAGCGGGCCACAATTCACATTTGCTTTTGCCGAAGCACAGGCTCGCCTTCTAGGCTCTTCGGTAACCACTTTGCACATTGACAGGAGAGCTGCCTTTTCTAAGTTAGCCCAAGTTGCCATCAATGAAGGGTTACAGCTGAGACATTGTGCCTTTGCATCACCACATCACATGCAACAACTTCGAGCTTCTCTATACCTTTGGTATATACTGCGAGTAGGTGTAAGCAGCCTGCGGCATCGCTTGCGTACTGCCTGCAGGTCTTCTTCTGCCGAAGCCCGAGCGAGGCGGCATGCGCAATTTCAAGAGTCCTCTCCGATGAGAGGCTGCTGGCGCAAGTAGCCAGCAATGGGAGGCTAAGGATGGGCCCCTCTGGAGCTGCTCGCAGGATTGCCGAAGCCTTGTGGACCGTGCTCATGTAGCAGGCAGGGCCTATGGCATGGAGCTCAGCTACAAAGACCTCTCCCACTGTGTACCTCTAGTCCTGGCTGAGTGTGCGTGAGAATTCTGGAGCTGCTCCTCTTGTGCAGTACGTCTACTCTTGAGGCGGCCACGCAGGCGATGAGGACCAAGTTTGCAACAAGACGGCTGCAGGCATCTTCATTGCACTGCATTGATTGGTTCGATGGACACGCACAACGCCTTGTCCAGTTACTGGAGACTCTTTACCTCCTCGCTCAACATGTGCCCATGCGACAGGCTTTAAGTGGTGAGCAAGTGGGCTTGCACGGGCTTTTAGCTGGCTTGCAAAGGGCATGTGGCATGTCAATAGTCTAGCGCCTTCGCAGGCCTTCTCCTTGCACCAAAGCCTTGGCATATTGTGATTGCTTTTTGGGCACTCCTCCTGGATGGTCTATCTTCAGCATTGGTCAGGCCAGCCTCCGGGTGATGTACATGGTTTTTGAAGCCTGCATGATAGGAGCTGACATGGGAAGCTTATGGGCAATGCCTTCTAACCCGGATGATTGTTCCTCCTTGGCCAACCACAGATTGTATGGTGAAGAATGTTGAGGAGAGCTACTACATCTTTTGTGTCCAAGTTGAGGCAAAGTGAAGCTGAGATTCGTAGGAGCAGGGGTTGGATGCTGAAGTTCCTACTTTAAGAAGTGAGCCCAATAAAAAGACTAGTACATAGAAAGTTGGTGGCCACCAGCATGTTTGTCCTCTTCGAGCCAAGATATCCAAGCCTCGGCTGGCTGCTCACGATGGTGGATACTGCAGCCTACACGCAGATGAGCAGAGTGGCCGCCAATTATTTGAAGACTGAAGAAGATGAGGTCTCTACTCCTTTGCAAACTTGTCTTAATCATTGGGGTCAACCCTTGCAATGCAGTGCCAAGTACCTGTACATACTGGTGATTGGACAATGTTACGGATCAGTATCTCAAGTAGGTGCCTGCAAGGATACTTTGAGCAAGCAAAAGGCGAGTCACGCTCATGTCAGTGGAGCAGCAGCGTTGCTGCTTACCTACATTGAGGTGGCCTGCCACATGCCGACATCAGTAACAATGTCATTGCCGCCATCGTCTGGCTGTGGAGGTGGTGACGTCGTGCATGGGTGCTCGCGTGTGTGGTGTTGACCTCGTTGTAGTATTAGGAGGAGAGCCTGCTCATACTAGGGCAGATTTTCCTACATGACCAACTTCTCAAATGATAAGTGTTTAGCTGATAAATTTGTGCAAAAACTGCTGCGATGTCCTTATTTGATCAGGGGTGCGCATGCTCAGCTGAAACACTCTATGAAGTCCTAATCCACTTCGAAATAATCCAGGTACTATTGCGAACATTTTTCAATATCAATAATCATGGGACTCCTGTCTGTAGTCTCTTGCATAGCTGTGTAGTTTTGGCGCTTTTCAGCCGTTTGGACCTTGTCCATTCTTTCTGGGCTATCTTTTAACGGCTACCGCCCCCTTTGGGAGAGCTCACTGCTGTCTCCTATCTCCTATCTCTGTCTCCTGTCTCATGAGCTTCAATGAGGAGCTTCTCTTATCCTAGGTTGTGAGCACAACACATCCCTGCCTACTGTGCACACCACTCAATGCTCCTACAATCGACAAAAGCTTGGTGAAGCTTTTGGATAGGGACGATGCTAGTTGTTTGCTGCTAGTGTCAATTGAAGTAAGCTGCAGATTGCAGATGAAAGCAATCAAGCGACCGTTTGTGCTGGTGACCTACCCAGCAAAATTATGGTCCATCAAACGGCTGAATGGCAAGGTGAGGTCCGGTGGTGCTGATGATGCTGATGTCTGGCACAGTGACCAAAGGTCATCACAGATCAGTGACTGCGTTCAAATGGCATCTAGGCATCAGATTTATGGATTCGGAATTGTATTCAGCATTTGGAGAACTAAGCAGGCTTTGTTACATCGGTAAGTTTTGAATTTGTATATGTTAAGATCCAAATCAAATTACACCCTGGCTTCGATGAACAAAAATGAAATGAAGTATCACACTCTGAAGCATACAAGATTCCCAGCTGGGCTAAGTAGTGCTGCTGTGGCCTCATTGTCCTACTTCTGAGGAATTATGACAACACTCTCTTTGTCAATTGGCGGCTCCCCGGCATAGATGCCACTCTTCTCAATGTCCTCCTCACTCGGTGGCTCCAAGCTGCCAACTCCGCTCGTTGTCCAACCGAATTGCGCTTTGTTCATCGCCTTGCGTTCCATGTCGACATAGCAGGCGAAGGCGGCGTCTATGACAGGAATGCCATACTCGTCCTGGAGAGTGGCGTAGAAGCCGAACTCGATTGTGCATCCGAGAATGACGGCCTCGGCCCCGGCCTCCTTGGCCCTTGCAACCGCCTTCCTCATCCTCTTCTTCGTCTCTTCTGGGTCCATCTGGAATTCGTCGACATGCAGGCCGAGCTTTTCAAAGGAGACGACTCGGTTCCCGTATCCGTATTCGCGAATGGTGTCTTCCATCTGGACCTGCCATTTCTCGACGCCGATGATGACAGAGAAACGGTTGCAGAGGCCGGTGATTGCGATGAGCGAGGCCTCGCAAGGGGCGCTGACGATCATACCTCCGCAGACCTCTCGCGCCTCCTTGAGGGCGGTGTCATAGAAGCAGGGGATGGCGCATCCGTCAAAGTCGTTCTTGCCGGCGTGGTGCACCAGGTGAAGGACGGGCTGAGTGATGGCAGCTTCACTGGCGCGGAACTCGAGGTTGGTGATGTTCTTCCCGGGCAGGTCAAGCGAGACAACGTGCACCTCCACATGAGGGGACTTCACTCTTGCAATCATGTCGGAGAAGGGCTTGTTGTACATGGACGTCGTGACCGGATTGATCCATAGCAGTTTTATCGGCGTGGTAGCTGATTTCTCTGTGGTGGCCTCCATTTCTCCTCAACAAGCTAGGGGTCGGTCTGGGTGCGCATGCGTATAGTTGACACTATGGATGGTTGTGAACAGCTTTCGGTTTGAGCGGGTATTGAGTGCAAAGGCGCTGGGTAGACTGGTCGAGGTGCGTCGAGCCTGAGGAAGGAGAGGAAGTGAGGCGGGTATGAGTAAGCTTTTGATGGTGGGCGGGATGATGGGGTGATAGGAGAAGCAGCACGTTCAGACGGGGCGGGGGCTGTCGAAGGCCAGTCCACGAAAGCATGTACGAGGTCCACAAAGGTCGGAGAGCAGGAAGCGAGAAAAGGGTTGGAAATCGGGAGAAGAAGTGGCACTCCCAATGGGGGCAAGGGCTGCGAAAAGCCAGCCCAAAAAGACGTTTCCCGTGTGTTTACGCTTTACGGCCGCGATGGATAAGGCGGCCTTCGCCACCGCCTTGCAGCAGCAGCTCCCGGAGGCCGACCTGCGCAGGCGCGCTCGTCTGCGGTCGGCATCGTCCCCTGGGGCAGCGGCGTGGCTGATGGCCCTCCCCCCTCACCGACGCGCTCTACCATCCCTGACGACGCCTTCCACAGTGCCGTCCACCGACTCCTTGGCCTGCCACCGCCAGCTGGTGGGGGTTGCAAGTGATCCCACTTCTCTTACGATCATGGGCCCTGTAAGCTCCAGAGACCGTAAATCCAGTAGGGACAATTCATGAGACATATCAAGAAAGCGGCTGATATATCTGAGGGAACTTGTGACTGGAAAGCCATTCCCTTGCCAGTGGACCTGGACAGCAGCAGGATACTCCGGAGCCGACATTCAGGTGGATTTCGCAAGGGAGCTCCTGTCATGCCGCGCATGAGGACCACTCAGAGACCATGTTGGTCCTCAGTCAAGGAAGCTTCAGCGACTGCCTCCAGCTCGCCGATGGTGGCCTGGCAATGGCAGGCACGGCCACGGAGCAGCTTGTGAGCACACACATATTGCAACCCCTTCCTGCATTGATCCAGAGCGTGTGTGTCTCCTCTCGGCCATTGCAGATATATAAGTTCTCAGATTGGGTGCTGAGCATGTCACAAGCAGTATACTTTAGCAACTTGCTGCAGGCAGCTCAAGAGCAGACGCGCGTTTTTGCTTGTCAGGTTGGGTTGGGCAAGCCAGCCTTTACGATCCCTGGAAGCGGGCCACAGTTCACGTTTTCTTTTGCTGAAGCACAAGCTCGCCTTTTAGGCTCTTCGGTAACCCCTTAGCACAGTGACAGGAGAGCTGCCTTGTTTAAGTTAGCCCATGGTGACATCAATGACGGGTCACAGCTGAGACAGTGTACCTTTGCATCACCACACCACTTGGAACAACTTCGAGCTTCTCTATACCTTTGGTTTACATTGCGAGTAGGTGTAAGCCGCCTGCTTCGCTTACGTACTGCGTGCAGGTCTTCTTCTGCCAAAGCCCGAGCGAGGCGGCATGCGCAATCTCAAGAGTCCTCTCCGACGAGAGGCTGCTGGGGCAAGTAGCCAGCAATGGGAGGCTAAGGATGGGCCCCTCTGGAGCTGCTCGCCAGATCGCCGAAGCCTTGTGGACCGTGCTCATGTAGCAGGGCCTATGGCAGGCAGCTCAGCAGAAGAACCATATTCATGAGTACTGAAGTCCTGGCTGAGTGTGCGTGAGAAGCTGGAGCTGCTCCTCTTGTGCATTACTTCTACTCTTGAGGCGGCCACGCAGGCGAAGAGGACCAAGTTTGCAACAAGACGGCCGCAGGCATCTCCATTCCATGGCAGTGATCTACTCAACGGACACGCACAACGCCTTCTCCAGTTACTGGCGCTTGTTGACCTCCTCGCTCAACGTGTGCCCATCCAACAGGCTCTGAGTGGTGAGCAACTGGGCTTGCATGGGCTCTTAGCTGGCTTGCAAAGATATGTGCATGGCTTGTCAATACTTGCCTTCGCAGGGCCTCACCTCGCATCAAGCCATACTTGTGAATGCATGGTGGGCACTCGTCATGTGTGATTTACCTTCAGCAATGTGTCTGGCCAGCCTCCAGCTGATGCGTATGGTATGTGAAGCCTGCATTAAGGAGCTAATGAGGGAACCTAAGGGCATTGCCTTCTAACCCGGATTGTTGTTCCTCCTTTGGCCAATCACAGAAATGTGCAGGGAGGAATGTTGAGGCCAAATGGGATTGAGGCTGTAGGAGCGGGAGTTGGATGTCTGATTTTCCTACTCAAAGAACTGGCCCGATCAAATGCTTAATACAAAAAAGTTGGTGGCCACCAGCATGTTTGTGCTCTTGGAGTCAAGGTATCCAGGCCTTGGCTGGCTGCTCGCAATGGTGGATACTGCAGCCTACATGCAGATGAGCAGATAGGCCGCCAGTTATTGGAGACGGAAGAAGATAAGTTTGCTACTCTCTGACAAATTTCCTTCAATCATTGGGGTCAACCCTTGCAGTGCAGTTCCAAGTGCAGGTACGTACTGTTTGATTGGACAATGTCACAAATCAGTCTCAAGTAGGATCCTTCATGGGTACTTTGAGCAAGCAAAGGCGAGTTAGTTCATGCCCGTGGCGCAGCAGCGTTGCCGCTTACCTGAAATGAGTTGGCCTGCCACGTGCCGACCGCAGTAACAATGTCATTGCCCCCATCGTCTGGCTGTGGATGCGGTGACGGTGTGCATGGTTGCTCATATGTGTGGTGTTGTTGTCTGCCTCGTTGATGGATAAGGAGGAGACAGCCTGCTCATACTAGGGCATTTGTTCATGGTCAACTTATCATTGATAAGTTAGTTTCTAGCTGATAGATTCCGTGCATAAACTGCTGTGATGTCCCTAGGTGACCAGGGGTGCGCATGCTTAGCTGGTACACATTGAACTCTTGACCCACATCAAAAGAACCGGGAAATATTGCAAACGTTTGTCAACTATCCGCAGTCATAGTGGGACTCCTGTCTTCAGTCTCCTGTCCTGTCTCTTATCTCTGAGCCTCGATGAACCGCTTCTGTCATTTGCAAGTCGTGAGCACAATACCTCTCTGCCCACTGTGCACACCACTCATTGTTCCTACAATCGACCAACTGTTTGAAGCTTCTGAATTGTGACGACGCCAGTGGTATGCAGCTATTTTCCAATCATTCATAGCTGCGGATTATAGCTGACATCTGATCAAGCGACCATTTGTGCTGGTGGCATACCCAGCAAACTTATAGTCCATCGAACGGCTGCACAGCAAAGTGAGGTCCGTGGTGCCGATGGTGCTAATGTCTGGCACAGTGACCAAGAGTCAATCAGTGACTGGGCTTACATGGCATCTAGGCATCAAATTTACGGTTTCAAAATCGGGTGTTTAGGATCTGGAGAAGCAGGCTTTGGTACATCCGTAAGTGTTGAATATGTTTGTAGCTGATTATCTAGTCACCAATCTGAAATTCTGTCGCTTCAATGAGCAGACACGAGTGAATGGATTATTCTGGAGCAGACAAGTTTTCCAGCTAGGCTAAGTAGTGCTACTGTGGCCTCATTGTCCTACTTCCGAGGAACTACGACTACGTTCCATCTGTCAATTGGCGGCTCCCCGGCAAAGATGCCACTCTTCTCAATGTCCTCGTCAAGCATTGACTCCAAGCTGCCTAATCCGCTGATTATCCAACCGAATTGCACTTTGTTCATTGCCTTGCGTTCCATGTCGACGTAGCAGGCAAAGGCGGCGTCGATGACAACAATATCATATTCGTACTGGAGAGTGTCGCAGAAGTCGAAGTCGATCGGGCATCCGAGGATGATGCCCTCGGTCCCGGCCTCCTTGGCCATTTCGACCCCCTTCCTCATCCTCTTCTTCGTCTCTTCCGGGTCCATCTGGAAGTCCTCGAATTGCAGGTCGAGCCTTGCAAAGGAGACGACTCGGTTTCCACATCCGTATTCGCGAAAAGATTTTTCCATCTGGAACTGCCACTTCTCGACGCCGATAATGGAGAAACGGTTGCAAATGCCGGTGATTGCGATGAGCGAAGCCTCGCAAGGGGCGTGACGATCATACCTCCGCAGACCTCTCGCGCCCCCTTGAGGGTGTCATAGAAGCAGAATATGGCTCATCCATCATAGCCCTTATTGCCGGCGTCGTGCACCAGGTGAAGGACGGGCTGAGTGATGGCAGCTTCACTGGCGCAGTGTTGGAGGTTGGTGATGTTCTTCCCGGGAAGATTAAGCGAGACAACATGTACCTCCACATGAGGAGACTTCACCCTGGAAATCATGTCGGAGACGGCCTTGTTGTGCTTGGGGGTGGTTACCGGGTTGATCCATAGTAGTGTTATCGGCGTGGTAGCCGGTCTCTCTGTGGTGGCCATTCATCTGCAATGAGTTAGTGGTTGGTCTGAGTGCGTGTGCGTATGTGTATCTTTGACACCGTAGATGGTGGTGAAAAGCTTTGGGTTCGAGCGAGTAAGGGTGCAAAGGCGCTAGGTAGACTGGTCGATGTGCGTCAAGCCTGAGGAAGGAGAGGAAATGAGGGGGGGGTGAGTAGGACTCTTGATGGTGGGCTGTGCGTGGGATGATGCGGAAGCAGAAGAAGCAGCAAGAGGGGGCGAGGGCTGCCAAAGGCCAGCCCATCAAAGCATTTACAGTCCACAAGGTCCACGGTGATCAGGAAAGCAAGTGACACACCAAGGATTGTATTTGTTAAGTAAATAAATGTGGTGAACTAGCGTATATAGTACATTTGACTCAGCCAGAGGGCCATAGAAGCGCCATACGGAGAAAAGGGGTAGCTCGGTCAAAGGGAGAAACGGGACGCCCCGGCCCGTTTGCTTGGTTAAATTACTGGTGCGACCACTTCTGCTCCAGTGCGCCCTAGCTATGGCTGCCATCCACCTTGAGTGCGAGAGGAGCCTGTGCAAGTCTCTCCCTAACTGTCACCATGAGCAGACCTGCGTCTGTACCTCTGAGACAAGGCGGGCCGCTGCAGGGGCAAACGCCCAGCTGAGGACACGGAGTGGAGAAGACGAGAATGTTGAACCTCACTCTTCGTTATTACTCTTCAGAGTTAGTGAGAGCTGAGGGTTTAGGAGTTTCACCATCACTCAGCTGGGGCTCAGGCGTTGGAGAAGCGTTTCTCCAGCAGAGAGTGCCGCGCTCTGTCCGCGCCTTCTTGCCCATGGCGGCGATGGCAGCAGACTCCGAGGAAGCAGGCCGGCAGCAACTCGAGGAAGGCGGCCTTGGCGCTGGCAAGGAGGAGGTGTGGGTGAATGGAGCTCGGTGGCCCGTGTTGGTAGTGAGCGAGCTTATGCCCACTGACCCCCTTTGTATCGATTGAAAGAAGCAACAGCTACACGAAGCACAATCGGCCCGCCGGGAAAAGGGCCCAAGAGGGGCCGGCCCGAAGGTGTCCGTTAAGCTAGTGGGTCCGTGTGAATCTCACACTTGTGATTCTGCGTACGTTTCACTCCGATGGTCCGGGCAAGCCGCCCCCTGGAAATAGCAGGCGCTTCTAGTGGGACACTTAAGTCATATCAGGAAAACCCATATCAAGAACTATTATAAGGAGCTAATGCCTATATTCTAACATGGAAGAAGTGGCACACACAATGGGGGCAAGGGCTGCAAAAAGCCAGCCCAAAAAGAATTGACAAAGGTTCGGAGGGGCGTTCAAGCGTGTAGCAGCTACAAAGGGGCCTGAAGATGCTATGTCAGAGGAAAGGGCTCGCCCATTGAGGATATGGGCTGGAACAGCCAGCCTAAAAGAGAATGAACGAAGTACAAGAAGCGGGCTAGGCGAAGCACTAAGGAAGACAAGCACAATAAGAAGCTGAGCTACGAAGCACTCTGTAACCCCAGCTGAGCAGTCGCAGGTCAGAGATGCTAGGCTGCTGGAAGGGGGTCCCCTGGCCAGAGCCAGAGGCAGCAGCGAGGGCGCGGCCGGCACGAAGGTGCAGTCAGAACAGGGGGAGGATGGATGTAACGAAGTTACACAAGATGGAACATCTATATCATGGGGATGATAGCTGGAGGGGGTACTGAGGAGGCGAAGGACGCGCGCGATATTAGAGAAAGCGCATCTCTGAATAATGGCGCGCGACGCTGATGAAGGAGCAATATGGAATTCGGGAGCGCGACGGCGGCAAAGCCGACTAGTATTAGTATTAGTATTCCGCGCGGGTCCCCCGCAATCGGCGGCGACTCCAGCGGCGGAGGCGGCGGCCACGGGTGGATCTTCTGTGAGGGCTTAGCAAGTGGCCGGGCGCCTAATATTCCCATGAGGCCGGGGGCAGGGCCCCGAGAACCTCGATGGTTACTAAAGGAGGAGGGGCGGCCAATCGTGGGCCCAATCTCCCCCCCCCAGACGCTTACACTTGGCAATGTCAACAATTCAACAGCTGGTTTGTTTTGACCCATTGCATACGTTTGGCTCCGACTCCTTTGCTTCGCGACACCAACGCCTCGTCCTTGGGCTTGACGATCCTCATTCTTTACAATGGATCACTCAGTAGTTACGAGTGAGGAGCCTCAGATCCGACAGACTAGCTGCCGGAAAACTATCCCCAAAGAAGGGGGGTGGCTATTGAATGCGGCTATAGATTGCAGCCAAAAGGTGCGAAATCAGAGTCGCCAGATCTAAGGAAAAGCAAAGACGTATGGGCCCACTGCTCGGGCTGCGCATACTGTATCTCACGTACGCATTCAAAAAGCAGCGACTAGAGGGTGAAATCAAAGGAAAAGGATGATGTCTATGAAGCTATTGATGGGGTTGAGTCAATTGCCTCTCTCGGCTGAGAAGCTGGACTCGGACTAAGAGGCGATGCGTGGTACGGCCAAAAACATGGCAGTGGAAGCCAAGGCGCTTGCAAAGGTCTTCACGAGTTTCCGAAGCGGCACCTGCACTTGTGAGAAGCTGCACACAGGGCCTGTTTAAAGTGCCAGGTGCCGCACACTGCTTGTCCCACGCTGCTATTGCTTGGAGGGGTTGGGTCTGACAATGGAGTAGGAGCAAATACAATCTGCGATGATGTGACTCTAAATCTGGTTCTGGCGGCATGGTGTGCTGCTGCCCGCGCTTTATCTGCTGCCAGCCGACCTAGGCAAATGCGATGCAGTGTAAAGGCTGAATGACAGGTGCAGGCAGGCAAAGTAGTCAAGTCTCTTCAATTTGGCAATGGTGGCCTGCAGCCGAGGAATAGAGACTAATGGCTGATGTGGAGGGCACGGATGTGGGTCATGGTCGAGGGTGGCGACACGCACACGCACGGGGTGATGGCTGTGTTTCGTTCTTCCAGCCATCTACCTGGGGTGGCATGGCACCAAGGGTTGTGTCGCGGCTTGCAGCTAGCAGTAATGAGGATCTCTATCACCTGGATCTGGGTTGTTATGGCATGTGGAGGGAAGTCTGAAGATCGATTGAAACTATACCTTAAGCGCCGCATGTGGAGCTCTGCATCTGCTGGCATTTAAGTGTAATGATCTGTCTTCAGTTAGCAGCATTTGAGGTGTATATAAAATACCTGTATCTGGCAGCTTGTGAGGATCAGTATCTGGCAATCACAATAATAGTTGCATCTGAAGTATCTGAACTTTGGCGGAGATTGACATCTGCTAGTCTGCGTTGAGAAATTCTTGAGTGAAACATGAGCAGATGTGGTCACCCTGGAGCTGCAATGCCAGAGACATGAACAGGCACAAGTCAGGAGCAGGCGCAGGCACAAATGCAAAAGTACATGCGAAAGCAGGAACGCGCCGGTGCAGGTCATTTAGGGGCGCTTGGTTTCATGCACATGTGCAACGAGGAATAGGCACATTGGGCTTTCATTGAAACTGCGGCATTCACGCTGCTCCGGTCCACCTAGCTATGGCTTTTTCGGCACCTCTTTGGCTTTGAATATTGTCCATTCTTTTCGGGCTGGCTTTGCCAGCCACTCTTCTCTATGGGCGAGCACTTTGTTTGGCTGCCAACCAAGCATGGGCGGGCGGTGCCTGTGCTACTTTGATCTATATCTGCAGCTTTGAGCGGATTTGAGTCTGTGCCGCAGAGATGGGCCGGTCTGCTTGTTTTATGATAAGGGGCAAATGTCGAGCAGACGGTACAGATAGGAGAAGAGATGGGTGGTATTCCTTTTTGGATGCAGCCGGGAGGTGCGACATTGAGAGTCGCCAGATACTGACAAGCAAATTTCTAGCATATAGAACGGATTGCCAGTCGATGGGTGAGTCGCTGTGGGCAGCGGATGAGTGGTTGGATTGGGCGCTGGCTTAGCCATGGGAAGGCCTCTCGCTGAGGCAGCTGACTGAAGGACTGGGGCTTTTGGTCTTCGTGCTTAAGCGGTGACCTTGCCTGACTGCCGAGACCAAGTGCATGGTGCTGTTGTGCATTGCTTGGTGGCAACGTGTTGGTACGTCCACCCGGTTGGACGATATATTGACGGTGATGCCTAAGTGTGGGGGTAACCCACGCGGCCAAGGGGGCTTGGCGCTATTATCAGCAGAGAGTTGAGATTGCCAGCTAAGGATGCGTAAATTTGTGTTTGACATGTTCAGCAGGTTGTGCGGAGCGGCTATCCTCAGCCCACTTATCTTTATTTGAGACCGGCCTGCTTCACGCAGGACTCTGACATGGTGGGCAACAGCGTGGTAGGTAATTGGTCATGCTGAAGGCTCTGATGCTGGCGAAGGAGGCAGCTCGAGAGTATGTCACGAACATACATAGGCTCAATGCAGTTGGTTGTGCGGATTGATACAAGGTATAGTCAATGAATAGTGACATTTCATGAAAGAAAGATCTAAGACCTGACTATGCAATGCAACTCCTAGTCTGTTGTGCTAGTTCAGCACGCCCAGCGGTGTGGCAAGAATGAATGGCTTCTACGATGTCATATTGGTAGCTAGCTAATAGAGGAGTGCTTGCTGATATATTGACAGGGCCGCCACTGTCTGGTGTGACGCTCTTAGCAGAAATTACAAGCTGCTGATATATGTGCAGCACTAGCCCTCACTCATAGCTGCAGAACACCTACCTAGCTGCTATTACGTACAAAAACGGCAAAAATTGTTGACTTTCAGTCAATTTGGCGGAGCATAGAATCAGGTGGCGGCGGTGCGGGCGCGCCAATTGGGCGGCCCAACAAGAACGAGCGGAAGAGCTCAAGCGACCGCGACGGCTGCGTGTAAGGTACCATGTGGCCCGCATTGCGCACCGTTGCAAAGACAAATCGCCCATCATTGAACTCCTCCGTGTAGCCGCCAACCTGCCAATATTGCTCCAACTCTCAATGTGTATAAAGAGCTAGACTTTAACCAATCACAAGGTGTAGTCTACAATATGTCCTGAAGTAGACAAATATCTCCAAATGAAGTGCAGCCTCACCTGGCGCTTGAGGTACCAGGGCGTCCATTGCGAGGTGCGCTTAAGAATCCGTTCGTGCACAAGCTGCCGAATCCATAGACGTGTGCCCATCACTGGCACCACACCATCCGCATCACCGCTGCCACACCAGCCCAAAACAAAGGCGAGTTCAACTTATGCAGCCGCCCTAAATGGTGACCGCAGTCTGGGCCTGAACAAGTTCAGGAGTGGCAGAAGACCGGAAATTGGAGAAGCAGCCCTCACCTATAGACCCAGATCTTCATGCCGGCCTTAATAAGCTGCCGGTAGATGGGAAGCATGCTCTCCGCCTGTGCCTCAAGAGAGTAATTCAAACGTGGCCCGCTGCAATTGCCAAGAAGGACATTGATGAGCATGTGAGAACCCCGTGAAATGCGCTTCTGCTGGCAGAGCAATGGAGAGCAAGATCAGCAGGAGAGTGTGTGGAAAAGGGAGGGAGGGCATAGAAGGGGAAAAGGTGGTAGAGAAGGGGGGGGGGGGGGGGGGGGGGGNGGGGGGGTGGGAGATGGCGGATGTTCTCACGCGCAGTCAGTCCACTTGTAGCTTAGATGGCCTGTCAGGTTGGCATGGATTGCATCCTGCACCTCGGGCCGATTGAGGTAGCGATCCACCTCCTTTTCCTCGCACGGATCGTACTCGTCCGGCACGCCACCATGCCGCTTGTCGCCCAGCACGCCTCGCTAAGGAGACAGAAGCCGGTGGCCTCAGGATTTAGATATGCAAGGAGGATAACAGCGTCCTAGTTATAACCATCAGGTATGAATGGGCAAGGAGGAGGGGATATGGAAGCGGACGGGGGACAGAGATGCAGAGAAAGTGTGTATGAAGGAGGAAGGCACGAAAGAGTTGCCTCTTACGTGGCGCAGGAATGTTTGGGTCTCACTGTCATAGTCCTCCTCCACGCACACATCCACATACACATCGTACTTGAAAATGTTGCCCTGCCCCGACCACCACCATTTAAGATTATCAGGTACCAAGCAAGTCTAATATGGCCATGCTGACTTGCATGGTACCACCGGCGCAGCCTCGGGCTAGGAGTCGGCCCCAAAATGGCAACAAACGGTAGCTCTCACCATCTCGGCGGCGGCCATGCGGCTGAAGTTGGCACAAACTGTCTGCGCGTGATTGTCCATATTGAACGCCTTGGTGAATTCGCACTGCGGCAGCCAAGTGCAGCGCAGGTGTCAAGGCTGTGCTCGAGGCAGGGCTCGGAAAGGCAGGGAGGGAGGAGTGAGGATGGAGAGGGGGGAGGTGGGCGCCCACGTTTGCATTGAGGCCAAGGTAGGTGGATTCGGAGATGAGAGCGCGTGTGAACCAGAAGTCCACCATGCCGCGGTTGTCGTTGATTGTGTCCGTCCACGCATTGCCGACCAGAAAGCCCTTCAGGTTGATGTCCAGCGCATCCCGCGGGTGCTTCTGCTGCTCCTGCCAGATCACGTACGCCAGCTGCGGCACGTAGTGCCCTGGACCCCGCCATGAGGGCGCACCAGGTGCAAGCTTAGTTCAGCGTCACTTGCATGAGGCTGCACCTGACCCTGAGACCCCCCATTGATCATCCAATGGTAAAGCTCAATAGCTGAATAAGCTTAGTAGCTTAGCCTCTTACTTTTGGACTGTGTAGGTCTTGCCTCTCTATCCTTCCTTTCCCCATTCACTCTTCGTCCCTGCCTCGCTCCTATTGCTCTGTCCTTCCGATCCTCACTTCTATATTAGAACTTACTTACCCCACCATGCCTCCCTTCCAACCCCTTACTACATTCGCCTCCTCCTTTTTACTCTAGCACCTGAGTTGGCCAAGGAGCTGGCAGCAAGTCACCTGCATAGCTCTCCCCGGCAATGTAAAACTCGCGGCCGCTGAAGATGGGAAATCGGCGGAGCCAGTGGTGGAGGAAACGGTACGTGTCCTTTGCTGCAACATTGGAAGGGGGCAGCTGCACGTCAGCACTGGCAAGCAAGGGTCTCTGAAAAGGTGTGAGAATGCGGAGGGTGTAGGCTAAGGCGTGCACCAGTAGCCGCGTCCCCAACGGTGTAGTCAGATGTCCTGTTCGAGTAGGAGAATCCGACTCCCGCAGGCGAGTCGAGGAAGAGGACGTTAGACTCTGCAGGCGCCCGCACAACGGTGGCAGTAGCGTAGGAGAAGAGTGAGCACTTGAAGAGGCGGGTCTCGTGAGAAGCAGAGACGATTAGTTGCAGAATCATGGCGCAAGCCAAAGGAAAGCCATGCTTCTGATCTGCAAATGTAGGGGGGGGCTTGGGGAAGCAGGCCCTGGTGGGGACAACCTCGCGTCCACGCGTGCTCGTTGAAGATGAGGCCGTTGGCGGTCTTGTTGGTCCAGAAGGGGCCCAGCTCGGCGAACAGGCCGCCACCAATGGAGGAGCACCCGGGGCCTGGGGATTGCACGCAATGTAGGCCAGTGGAGCAGCCAGTGTGAGCCTAACGAACGCGAGGAGAAGGAATGGGAGAACGAAGGCCTCAGTGGCAGCCATGGATTCAGAGGGAGCTGACTGGGGAGGCGGAGGAGAGGGAAAGACGGGGTTTGAACCCGTGTCTTCGGATTCACAAGTAGGAGGGGTGGCCACCTCCGTTGAGCCAGAGGGTGAGGGGCTTGTCGGCGGGGCGGTGCTCCGCCTCGACCAGGAAGTAGTAGAGCGCGCGGCCGGCGCACTCGTCCACCGTCACGTACCCCGCGTACTGCCTGTCCAAGCGACGGCGCGGCCATGAGACGCCTCCAGAAGGCGAGCCCCGGGCCGGGGTCCACTTCGGCGCCCCAGCCAGCTGGCCAAAGGCTTTCAGCGGCGCGATGCCATGAAGACCGGACGGCGGCCTGAGTCGGCCACGACCTGCGCAGCCACGGCGCTGCCCGAAGGCGCGACGGCCGCGGGGAGGGCCAGACCTGAAGTGGTACGGCGGCGCGCCCGGGAGGCTCCGCACGCGGTCGCGCCGCCCCGCCGCAGTGCCGACGCCGGCGTCGT
>WELB01000018.1:578018-648730 GCA_009602725.1 Spirogloea muscicola
CCGCAATCGACACTTTCGGCTGCTTGGGTCCTCGCTTCCATACCCTACTCGAGAACATAGCGAGTCTGGGATGTGCACGACGCGAGGATATGCTCCCAGCCCAGATGGGTATGCCGGCAGCCTATCTGTTATTTCTGCGACATCGAGTGTCAACCTGTCTGCAACGAGCTCAGGCATATGCTCTGCATCAGAAAGCTGGTCGAGCCTTAGCTGCTGGCAAAAGAGCTAGTCGATTGCCGTCCGGTATTCGAGCGTCAGCTAGCGACCTCTATGTGCTGACTCGTGGTTACTGAGCGGGTCAGCTTAGCAGCAGGTGACGTACATTTGTCCAATGTGCTTGCCTTTGTACTTGGCCACACATGGCCTCCCCATCTCTTAATATACACGCATTCCTTTCCTCAACTCCAAAACCCAACCCAAACCCCTGGACCTCCAAACAGCGACCTCGATGTGACGACTCGTGGTTACTGAGCGGGTCAGCTCAGCAGCAGGAGATGTAAAACCGTCAATGTGCTTGCCATTGTACTTGGCCGCTCGGGCCCTCCATCCCTCTGTTCAGCCTCTGTTCTGGGCTGGCCTCTCACAGCCACCGCCCTCTCCTGGAAGCGTCGTCTCCTCTCATGACCCCGCACTCCACTTTCGCCATCGCTGGCGCCGGGTGACGCTGAATCCAGGTGCGGCAGGCGCCGCCGCGCCTGCAGTGCCGTCTCACGGCCTGGCCGTGCCCGGCGACTGCTCCCCCGAGCGAGGCATCGTGGCAACGTGGGCGCCGGGCGGTGGCTCTGTTGGTGGCCAGCCAGAGCGACGCACTCCCAGCATCAGAGCCCCTTGACTCGATCATGACCCGAGTCGACGACAGCCTGGTCCAGGAGAAGGAGCTGCACCCCATGTCGCCGCCACTGGCATGCCCAGCATGAGATGCAGAAGAAGCCTGCCCACTCTGCCAGGACAGAGGTGGCACTTCGAAACATCGGTGGATGTCAATGCCGACCAATAAGGATTCGGGCAGAGAGATCGTGCCGCTTCAATGTCAATAAGCCACCTGCACAGGTACTTGCACTTCAAAGCCTGCTGCTCGGTCTGTCATACTTGACAAAGCCACACAGAACTGCTTCTACTCAGATGCTCATTCTCCGTGCGTTCTTTAGCATGAAGTCGGCAGCCAAGGCTGGCTTAGGAGCGGCCAGCCGACATTGGTGGAGCAGGCCAGCATCCAAGCACGCCGCAACCACACAGGAAGGATGTGTTTTACTGGCAACTGACATCTACACGACTTTTGCTACCAAGCGGCTGGACTGGCTGCTGCTGCTGGCACTTTGCAGGAAAGCAATGTGACTGGCATGGATCATAAATACGAATCCGTGTACAAAGCTCTTTCGCCTGCTTCTATCATCATGCGCCTCTCCGTCTTGCTGCAGGCGTCCACTTTGCATCTACCCGCTAGGCGCATGCTAGACGGAGCTTTGGGGCTCTGTATGGGCGCCTCCTCTTTCCATTATGTCCGACTTGTGATTGCTGATGATTGGCTACTGGAACCCCCACCAGGGCAGCCACTGCATTGGCTGAGTAGGCGTCCTGTCTGAGACAGCTTACTCTTAGACCAGCACCTCGTGTACCTATGGCCCATGTCCTGTCCACCATTTTTGCTGGTTTGTCGGTACTGCTGCTACTGATGGAAGCCCGTAGTCTTCCCTCGAGCTGTTGCCAGCTTGGTGGACTTCCTCTTTGCTTGAGCAGGGAATGCGCGACTCTTGCCCCCTCTCTGTACTTGAGCCTCCCTGGCTTGCTCCGCGTAGGCCCTCTTGTCCATGCTTTGGACTGGCCGTTCACAGCCACCGCCCTCTCACTTTGGAGGAGCACCTTCCTTGGCTGGCTGCGCACAGCTGCAGCCGCTCAGACGAGAGAGGCTTTCTGCAAAGGAGGTGGTGGCTGCAAGAGGAGAAAGAGTCTCCCAAATTAGGGCGATGGCTATGATTGGCCAACCTAGAAAAAGAATGAACTGAAGGAAAGGCTGTGGAAGGCCAGCCCAGGAAAGTGGACACCTCTGAAGGGGTTGCTATGTAACGATATTTACATAGCTGGATTGTCGATGCAGCAGTAAGAACTCGACAGGTGACTCCGAGACTAGACAACTCACCAGACTGACAGTAATGTGGCTGTCAATGCTGCAGGGAAAGGCTTGACAGATGCCTAGAGAGACTATACACCTAAGCAGGCTGACGACCGGGGAGGTTGGTATCTTCCTCAAGCTAAGGGCCAATTTACATCGGGACGGACGGACGGACGCTGGCGTCCGCCCCGTTGGGAGGGGGGACGCGGCCACGGAGGCCGAGGCCGCCTGCACGTGCAGGACCGAATCGGAGACTTCGTGTATTGGGGTTTGAGGGGTGCCAGCTGTCCCTTCTCGGGCAGGCCGAAGGGGGTGGAGGACGAGGGAGGGGGGGGCGGACGGAACTGGGCCCTCCTCGGGAGATGGGCCCAGTTCCGTCCGCCCTCGTGGCAAAAGCGCGCGTTTCCGCCTTAACGCGCCCCAAAAGGCGTCCTAGTCAGCGCCGATGTGGCGCCTCCGTGGCGCGCGTCCGCGTCCGGGCGCGCAGGCTGTGTAAAGCCGGGCTGTGTAAAGCGGGACGGACGGACGGACGGAGGGGTACGTGTCGCGCGGTGTATGGAACGCCCGGCTTTACACAGCCTGCGCGCCCGGACGCGGGACGCGCGCCACGGAGCGCCACATCGGCGCTGACTAGGACTCCTCTTGCCCCCGTTAAGGAGGAAGAACGTGCCATTTGCACATCTGGCGCTGACTAGGACGCAATAAATCCCCGTTAAGGAAGTAACTCGGCGTACCACGAGGGTGGTCAAGTTCCCGGCCCTCCTCCCGAGGAAAAGCGTGGCCGAATTGACTGGAGGGCCGAGCTTTCGACCCCACCCCCCCCCCCGCCAATGTGCTTGCCTTTGTACTTGGCCACACATGGCCTCCCCATCGCTTAATATACACGCATTCCCCCCCCCTGTTCCGCAAATGCAGGCGGCCACGGCCTCCGTGGCGGCGACCCACCCCATGACCCAGTGGTCAGCACGTGCGTGACCGACCGACCGAGTGTAAAGTGGCCCACAGAGGCCGGTAGGGCGTCGACAGCTACAGAGGGGGAACCCCAGAAGGAGGGGGTGGTGATGTCTTTTTCACCACCCTTGGACCCCTGAACCTTGCCCCTGCAAAGTTCGTACTTTGTTACTGTTGCAACACCATCCATTGCCTTCCCGACTTTTCTTGCTCCGTTGATACTCTGGGCTTGGCATTTTGCTCGATTAAGTACACCAATGGACATTGACGTGGACATCAAACTGCTCACATTAGCCCGTTGGTAGTAGACCATAAGTGGTCATGACATGCCCAATCACTGCTTGCCCATTCACTGGCCATTGGCAGGTTGTTGACGGGGGTACCATTGTTTGGTCGGAGGTGGGAGACCAACACGGTAGACTGCAGGTTGGGTAAATCGTTCGTAGTCCTGTTTAAGATTGTGCGCGGGTCGTCAACTCAACTAGTGACCATTGGTGCCTGTCACTACCTGGGGGCTGGGTTGGTCTAGCTTACGGAGAGACCCGGAGCGCGTGGGCTATCCAGGAAGACAGTGAGAGGGCGAGGCTGTTGACTTTCTCACACACCGTAGATCCTAAGATTCACCCTCAGACCCCTTCAGACCTCTAGACCTTGGGATTCTGCTCCTACTCTACCATTGCTAACCCCGTATTATTCCTTTTCAACCTTTCCAGCTTCGCTGAGCGCCTGGGCTTAGCAATCTGCTCGCCCTGGGAGGCGAAGGCTCTGTGCCAATCACAGACCGCTGGACATACAATCATGAGGCAATTTTGTCACAGCAAATTCAGACACAGTCGCATTCAGGACCCTTGAGAGGTGCTAAGCATACTGTTGGCCAAATCAGTCTTCTCCAACCTAGTCAGATGTAGAACGTATGCAAGGTGTAGTACTCAGTAATTTGGCAGGCCTGATGCTGCACAAATATTCTCAACCTCAGCTCATGACTGCTGGCGTGCAGGCGCATAGAGAGACAGCCACCTCAGAAAGACACCGACGAGCAGGACCAAGATAGGTCACAGAAATCTGTCAGGATATTGGTGGCTTGAGATCTCGTGGCGTACATGCTGGCAAACAATGACCCGATAGGAAGAGTGTCCTCGTCAGCTTCTTGTCTTCTGGCACAAGTTTATTTAAGTAACATGTGCGAGCCTCCCGGTACCAACATACCCCATAGGTAACTGAGCCTGCAACTATTATACCATATGCTGGAATAACACCAATGACGCAGCTAGTCAACACAAGCTTGAACAACCCTGCGCCTGTCCACCAAATAGTACCAAATTCCGAGGCACCACCAATTGTGGCTACAGCTGTCGTGCGCAACGTGGCCTTCACAAGAGTATGACAAAATTTTGCAATCAGGTCAACATGTGTTCTTTGAGTAGCCCAGGTGTAAGCATCTTCTAATAACATTCTACTTCAGCATGCAGTATGAACGAACAGGAGTCAATTGCCTGTCTGATCCACCAAAAGTAAAACTCGGAAGTTCTACAGGGAGATATGTCTATCATGCCCTTATGTCTTCACATAAATGCAGACACAACATAATCAATTTGGGCTTTGCAACCAGGGAAGCAGTCTTGGACCTACCTTCACTGCATTAGTTTCAAAAAGCTGCCATCCTACATTCATAACCCTCCCCTTTGGTACACCAGACTCGTCCACGTCACAGACTATTCCCTTCATCTTTATGTAAGGCCGTTTATACAGGTCAGTGCTGCCGCATATAACAAAGCGATTAATGTTTTCTGGCATCACAACTTCGCCTTCATCAGAGGTAGGAAGAACAGCGTGGCGAAAGTAGACAACCTCCCTATCGTGTGGCAGCGCTTTGGCTTTGCCCATTGCCACGACCATTTCAATTGCATCTGGTAACGTCCTGAATCACATGACAAAAATTGTCATCCACTTCCTAAAATGTCTGCAAAGGCAAGCCTTATATGGAACAGCCGCACTGAAGCTCGAAATGCTGGACTGTGTTGCTGCACATGTCTTCACAAAGAGCATAGAAGCAGCACAGGGCTGCTCGATTGAGTACTTTCCTAAGATTCTGGACTGTAACATTGCACTCCATTGTATTGCTGGACTGCAACATGTGATAGTGGCAGTGTGCTGTTGAGGAGATTTTGCAACTTCCTTAGCTAAGTGATGTCTTTTCTCTTCGTCTGTCAAGGCTTCGCAGCACATAAAGTATGCATCTTCATTGAATGGGATGAAAATGCCGTGCTTGTCACCCGGCAAATCCTTCAGGAAACCACGTGCTAATCTGGGAGTATCACGAGCTGCATCACTCGACATGCTCGCCTCTGCAACTGCAGCCACCCGTGTGTTCCAAATGTTTTTAGCAACTCCACTCGCAAGGCTCGGAGCACAGCTTTGCAGCATTCGCCAAGCCATGGCGTCCAGGTTGTGTGCCCTGTACATAGGCATGCAGAGCAAGCCCTTAGGTCTCTTGAAAGAGCAGTTCGGGTAGTCAAATACGAAATGCTAAGGGAGTGGCACTTTTTGTTAAGCCATCGCACATATTGCGCAACAAAGAGTACTAAGTTTGCACCAGCCATTGACGAGATAGGATGTTTGATGTCGAGGCCCAGTATACGAGCTTGAGGCAGAGCCTCAGTTTCAGATTGATTCTTACTCGGCTGGAATCTCAACAATTCGCGCAGTCAGACGCCATTCCAGCTGCACCCTTAAGCATCGGGCATGCCATCTTCCTTACCTACACTGCAGCTGCTAAGCGGGGCAGGCCCAGGTTGGCAGGCCGGAGAAGATCGTCCGTGTGACCATCCCCTGAGTCTCATATCAAGAGCCTGTGGAGGCCCGATTCAGCAGCTCTAGCGTTTGACAAAGCTAGAGCACTACAGGCAGAGCTCTACTGATGACTCCAGCGGGAGTGGCCGGTCACCCCTGTGATAAGCATGCAGCGATTTGAGAAGGTGGTGAACAGGGCTGTGTGCAGTTGAGCCGGTACAAGAGAGGGGGCGCGTGGTGCGCCTGAGGGGAAAGGGAGGCCAGATCAAGCCATGACAGGAAACGGAGGTGTCACTGGCAAGTCACGTACCAGAGGAGGGGTGGCAAGCCATGGACAGGCGCGCGAGGGGAGCGCTGTCGGGGCGGGGCCGCGGGGCGGGACGGCGCCAGCGGCCAGGCAGGCGGGAGAAGAGGGGGGGGCCGGAGCCCCAGAATGGTTATGCAGGCGGGGGGAGGGGGGGCTCTTTCGTGCTTTCGTGCGGCTTGGCGGTCAACGGGAAGTGAGGGTCAAGGGGGGCGGATAGCGGTGGCGGCCACGGGTGGCGGGCCACCGCCCGCCACCGCTGAAGATAGAAGAGGGAAGAGAGAGAGAGAGCGAAGGCGCGCGGGGCGCATGAATTGAAAGGGAGGCCAATTCAAGCCAATACATTGTTCAGGCAGAGTCGAGTGCAGACTAAACAATGCTACATAATACGGAGACCTAATCTAAGGTACCTAAGATGACATTAGTACCCACGGGTGAGCACAAACAAATCTGACAAGCTAACTTGGGGAGCTGGAGCGCCGCCACGAAAGCCGGAGGCCTGACTGAAGAGGGAAAAAGCAGGAGAAAGAAAAGTGGCATCTCCCAATGAAGAAAAAGCAGGGAAGGTGGCGGCGGGCCGCCACCGCCATCGGCCCGCCGCGATGCCCACCTCCAGCCGGGCGGTCAGCCAAGTTGTCGCCCTGTGCTGGACACGTCTTGCTGCAGAGGTGGTTAACCTAAACCGTCCCTAATCCGTACAACCGTGGGCAGTGTCCGAGGGCTTCGATGACAATTTCCGACGTCACCTGCGGCTGGTGGCGCCAACGCTGGCAAATCAACAGGTTCACCTCTCCGGCGGCGAGATTGTCCAGGGCGAATCTTCTACGTAGGGACTTCCTGCCCCAATTGCAGGCAGTTTGTCGGGCACTGCAAGTCATACTTGTATACCACGCTCTGACTGCCTTACCCCCAGCTTCACACTCAAACCATTGTGGGGGACAGCAACGAAGGATCCACGCCGAATCCTGATGGGCGACTGCAACTGCGATGGACCCTCACTAGGTGGCAAATCTGCCAGGCTTCAATGCTGCCGGCTCCTTCGCCCAGGTATTTCGTATGAGGCTGGCGGTCTCGTCTCAGCGCTCTTTGGCTCACGCGGTCCACATGCACGCTGGACGCGCTATGGCTGCTGCCTCAGGGTCTCGAAGGAGTGCCGCTTTCCCTGCTCCGAGTTATTCTGATTTGCTGTTGCTCACTCGTGGATACTGAGTATCGATCTGCATCACAATGTGTCTTGGTGTGTAGTTTTGTCTTTCCGGGCACCGTTTTGTGGCCTTTGAGGCCTGCGGACATTGTCCATTGTTTTTTGGGCTGGCTCTGCTAGCCCATCTTCTCTCAGGGCGCGCCGTTCTCTCTCAATATGGTGTAACAGTTACTATAACCACATCTTGTTCTCCGTACGCTGCCACCCGCTGCCGACGCTGCCTTCACCGACACGTGGCGGACGCTCAACAGTCGTGAATGAGGTCATTGCGAAATGCATTGAATTGCGTTGAATCAGGTCATTGAAATAACTGCGCCCAAAAGAAGGAAGGAAGAAGTAGCATTTCTTCCACGTTTCTCCGGGCTCCTTTGGACTTACGCATTCATTGTTGGCTGGCTTTTCCGAGCCCTTGCCCCCTTGGGAACAGCTGCTTCTTCCAGAGGGGCGATGGCTGTGAAAGGCCAGCCCAATAAATACGTTAATGAGGTCTGAAGGTGCCAGAAGTGCGCAAAGCCCAAAAGCGAGGACCCGTATAGGAAGAAGAGTACTCACTGAGCTCGGAGGCTCTATGACTATGCTTCACAACCTGCGATGTGGCTGCAGAAGAGCATCCTACTGACCCTACTGACCATTGACGCAGCTTGGTCGACGTCTGGGGCGCCAAGCGCGCTCGCCGGGGCTCTCCCTATGAGAGGGGCTCTTTCCCAATAGCCAACAGTCTCGCAGGCAGATCTTATTGATTCCTTTCATTGCGCTTTCCGGCACCTTCAGACCTGTCCATTTCTTTTGGGCTGGTCTCTCACAGCCATCAAACGTCTGCTTCTTTTGGGCTGGCCTTTTACAGCAGCACACACAAAGCAGACGAAGTGTTGAGACTGAAGTTGCTTAATTCCAGATCACGCCGTACTGTCACACAACGAAGGCGCAATCAAATGATACGGCACAATGGTGATGGAGGCCAACCTGGATGCATGGGTGTGACAGAAAGGCGCGCGGTGCGCGCATGAGAATGAAAGGGAGGCTAAGTCGAGCCTCACAAAGTCCTGGTAACGGGGCAATAAGCTGGCTAAGGGGTTCCCTCGTAAACCCACGAGTTAGCACAGAAATATCCGACAAGCTAAGCTGAGGAGCCAGAGCACCACCACGCAAGCCATGCGCCTGGCCTAGTGCGCGCTCAGCACGCTGGTGTGTCGCGAGTGCCTAGGAGCGCTGTGTACTTAACGGAAGCTGCACACCATAGCAAGCATTTACTGCTTGCGGGACACTAGAATGCCCTAAGCTACCCGCCCGACTACGTCGGCGGGCATCGACAGAACGAAGGAGCAACTGGGAATCGTGGCTGTCACTTGTGCTAGACGGCCCCCATGCAAGGCGTGTCGAAGCTGGCCTTCACCCCTGGCGGGGGGCTTGTCGTGCAATACGTGGCGGTGGCTTATTGATGTTTACCTGTCCAAGATTGCTGACCTAGCTGGACGCATAGCTCGAGCTGTTATACTTCTGAACCGAAAATGATGTCAAAGATGGGGACCTTCTCCAACCCATGTCAAGGTTGAACGCTCGCGTTGTGATCGTGTGTACAATGACGGCGGAACAACGACAAGGGCCAGGACCCACGCATGACGCCTACCTCCACTTTTATCTTCTGAGCCGCAACGAAGTAAACCAATCAGAAAGAGCACCTTGACCCCCAACAAGGACCGTGTAATGGGGCGCTAAAAAAGGGGTTGTGTGTTTCAGCGCTTTTCGTCCTTTTTTCATTCTCTCTGTTTCGAGAGCAGAGCTCATTCAAAGGAGGCGAGGACTGTGAAAAGCAAGCCTGAATTAAGTTGAAAGGTCCAGAGGGGCCTGAAGTTGCTGAAACACACTATTATGCAAGTACCATGTAGGATAAGCACCTAGTAACCTCTAGTTAGCAGCCGAAGTCAGATAGACTAGCCGCCGGAAAGCAGTCCCCTTGACGAAAGCCAGAGGCTGCAGAGAGAGCATCGAGCAGTTTTTTCTGGTCACTGGTGCAGAGCACTCTGCTTGTGTTGGCGAGGACCTTGTGCCGTGCAATGTGCACGGAGATTTGCTGCAGCGCCCAGAAGTTCGTCTTGTTCCCCTCCAGGAGGAACTCCCGGTGCTCAGTGCGCATGTAGGTGTCGCTGCACGCCAGCTGCTCTGAAGGGCCCTACAGGGGGCTGCGGCATTGCAGAAGACTGGACTGCTTTGGACGAGCTCTTTTCCTTGTTGCTCAAGCTTGTCATGCCACAGGACGTCGATTGCCATATAATATTGATTGTCAGATGGACACAAATAAATCACCGACGGTATATCGCACGACAAGCTGCGGTTGGGTGCTCCTAATTTTCCGGCGCAGGCCTGCCAGGTGCCGACTCGTCGGCAAGCAGGCGGGTTGAGTCAGCAGGCAGCACCCCACTCTGCATTTCTGGCGGGCAGGGAAGGGTGCCGTGTCTACAACGAGCGCCTGGCCCGGTCAGCCTAGCGGGTTGACCCCCCGTCATCAGAAAGCTGGTCGAGCGTTAGCTGGTAGCACACGAGCTTGTCGATTGTCGTCCCGGTATTCGGGCATCAATTAGCGACCTCTATGTGCTGACTCGTGGTTACTGAGCGGGTCAGCTTAGCAGCAGGTGATGTACATTTGTCAATGTGCTTACCTTGTACTTGGCCTCACAGGCCCTCCATCTTTAATAAAATACTCCATTTCCCGTTGATACCCCGGAAACACTCAGACGGCGTCCGCCACGTCGGGGCACGGTGAGAAGCCCGCCAGCCGGGTGGGCCAGAATTAAGAAAAAATATTGTGAGCCAGATTAATGAAGGAATCTTACTATTAGCCAGCCCAAAGGAATGTACAAGTTCTGAAAAGGCCGGAAGGCGCCAAAACATGTGAGTACTCTCGTGACTACTTTCATGGATTTTGCGAGTGAATGCTCAATGAACTCTAGTCAGCAAGTGCACATCAGAATGACTAGAGGGCCGAAAAGCGTCGCCCTGTCAAAAGCCGGAGGCAGCGGCCAAGGTGCAGCCTACCCGCCAGCAGGTGCACGGCAAAAGACAAGGACCGCTGCAGGAGAATGGCAAGGCGCTATGACAGAACACGTAGCCGCCGTGTATCCTGCCTCTGTCTTTGAAAGCGCACTGATTGTTTTGTACTTACTGCTCTACGATATGACCAACCCATCCAGACCTTTATTGCCATCACGCCTGGCGGTGGTCCTCGATTCGTACAACTAGCTGCAAGTTAGTCCGACTTGCGGCTGCGGATTCGGGGTTACTTAGATCCTGTTCGCTGGAGCCACTTGCATAGCTGTGTGGTCTTAGCCCCTTTTCGGCCCTTAAGTAATTGTCCACTTTTTGCGGGCTGGCTTCTTACAGCCCTCGCCTTCTTCGAAGGAGCCCCTATTTTTCCTTCAAAGGAAGGCGAAGGCTGTGAGAGGCCAGCCCAAAGGGAATAAACAAGGTCCGGAAAGGGCCGGCATCAGTCAATGACGTGGTCGCAACATGGTCATGATGGACACCTACGACCCTCAGAACTCCCGCAGCGATCATCTCCTACCGGCGGCCATCCCCACACATTCGGCTGCATGGGCCCCCGCTTTCACACCTTGCTGGAGAAGATTGCAAGCTTGGGATATGCACGTCGTGAGGATATGCTTCCAGCTCAGCTGGGCATGCCGGCAGCCTTCTTGTCGTTCTTGCGATGTCGAGTATCAGTTTGTCTGCAGCGAGCTCAGGCTCATGCATTGCATCAAAAAGCTGGTCGAGCCTTAGCTGGTAGCTCTAGAGGTTGTCGAGTGCTGTCCGGTATTCGGGCATCAGTTAGTGACCTCTATGTGCTGACTCGTGGTTACTGAGCGGGTCAGCTTAGCAGCAGGGTGACGTACATTTGTCAATGTGCTTACCTTGTACTTGGCCACACATGGCCCTCCATCTCTTAATACACTCTCCTTTCCTTCTCAGAACTTGGTCCCAACTGCTGAGGAGGCCGGGCACGCGGTCGCCAAGAATGCAGTCGCCAAGGAGAACAAGTCTGCGGACCATCACACAGGAAGCAGGTCTGTCGTTTCTTCTGATCTCGACTTTTCAGATGTGTCGAACAATCTTGAAGGCGCATTGAGAATTGACTGCATCCTCGCCTCCAAGGGGCTGCTTCAGGTCAACAACTCCGTGATATCATCAACCGTGATATCATCAACCAGGACTGGAGGCCTTCAGGTTGGTCTTCTAGGGTGGTGACGGCTGGGCGCGCCCATGCCGATCAATCTGACGCCCAGTTTGCACCACTTTCACATGAATCACGACCTTTCATCACCGTCCTTTTGGGTCAGCCTATCTACGACCATTGCACCCTCTTGAGAGCTTCTTGCCTTCTGCAGTTTTGGGCTGGCCTCACACAGCCATTGCCTCATCATAGTGGAAGCTTCTTTTCCTGCAGCTAACAATGAGCAGCCGCTTCTCGTATTGTGCAAAGAGATCCCTATCATTGGCCCATCGGCTCCTGTGGCTGTGCTTTGGCTCTCAACTCAGCCTGTCCGGTTATACGTGCTCACTCGTGAGTACTGCAGCCAGCTACGGCCGTGCCCTCCTTCCCTAAACCCTAAGTCCCTCTTAGTCAGAAACTCCTGCAGCTTCGGCCTTGCCTTGGCAACTCTTGACCAGCTTATTTATGCTTTGTGTAGCCCCATTCTGTGCGCTTTCCGCCTTGTTCTGCAAGAACAGAAAGATTGCCTCCCTCATTTCACAGGCAGCGCGCGCCTCCTTATCCTATGCCTGATCAGAAAACTAATCTTCTAGTCCTGCATGGGAAGGAAGGCGCGCGGTGCGCATGAAATTGGAAGGGAGGAAACTTCGTGCTATTGATGCTGCCTCTGGGTCTCGTTGCGGTGCCTCTTTTCCAGCTGCAAATTACTCCGACTCGCTGATGCCAACCCGGGTTACTAAGCTCCCTCCCGCTATCGTCTCGTGCATAGCTGTGTGGTTTAAGCGCCTTTCGGCTTTCGGCTCTTTGGACCTCGTCCATTTTTTTTGGGCTGGCCTTTCTCAGCCACCTTTTACATTGGGCGCGCTTTCTACTTTAACTCGAGCCTTACAAACGTCCTGGTAACAGGGCGATGATCCCTGTTACCATTGGGCGAGCAATTTCATTCAATGAGCTGGCTAAGGAGAGGAAGTGCTCGCCCATAGAGCTGGCTAAGGGGACACTGATATCCTCGAGTGAGCACATACCTATCTGACAAGCTAAGCTGAGGAGCCAGACCACCACCACGGAAGCCGTTAGCCTGGCCTGATGCACGCCCAGCACGCAATGTGCTTACCTTTGTATTTGGCCTCACAGGCCCCTCAGCTCTTAAAAAGAGAAACACACTCCTCGCTGGTGCATCGCGAGTGCCTCGGAGCGCTGCAGACTCAATGAAAGCCGCATTCTATAGCAAGCAACAATGGCTTGCTTGACGCTAGGAAAGCCCTGAGCTACCCGCTCAACAACGTAGGCGGGCATCGACATGTTGTGGGAAGGGTGCCGCGGCCAGGTGCCCCGAGCACCAGCCTGGTGCGGCTCGCGGAAGCAAGCGCGGCCAGATTGACTGGTGGTGGAAACGGCGGCGGCGACCAAACCCCGATGAGGTCTGTTTGCAGCGTGCTCAGGCTAATGCCTTGCACTAGAATGGACTATTGTCCATTCTTTTTGGGCTGGCTTTGCCAGCTGCTCTTCTCTATGGGCGAGCACTTCTCTTGCACTAGGAAGCTAGACGAGCTCTCTAGTGCAAGAGAGGACCAACCGGTGGGCGACGATTTGTTTCCCTTGCAGTCGACGTACACGGGGCCTTTGGCGCAAAGTGGCTCGACTTGCTTCACCGCCTTGCGCAGCAGGCCGCGGCCCGCCGCCACGGGCAGCAGGGCGAGCAGCCCGGCTTCAATGTCGCCGGGTCCCTCGCGCAGGTCTTCCGCATGCGGTTGGCCGTCTCGCTTCAGCGGTCCCTTGCGTTCGCAGTCCACTTGCGCGCAGGCCGAGCTTTGGCGGCGGCCTCCGGCTTCCGTCAGGGCGACGTCTTTCCCCCGGCTAGCTACTCCGACTTGCATCTCCTGCCTAGATGTTACTGAGCGTCCTCTGGCTGATGTCTTCGTCCTAGTCCAAAGGCATGGACTGTAGTGTAGCTCCAGAAAGTGCGCGCCCATAGAGAAAGGGGGCCAGCAAAGCCAGCCCAGAAAGGATGGACAATGTCAAAAGCCGGAAAAAACAAAAAACACACAGCTAGGCAGCGAGAGAATAAGACACGACGAAATCACAGGAAGCTCAATACCCCCGGGTGAGCAACATCAAGTCGGAGTAGCTCGACGCAGCCAGTTGGTGGTAGAAGAAAGAAAGAAAGAAGTAGAAGGGCTTCGTATCTGACATCTAGTATTCAGGCATCGATTAGCGACCTTTGTGTTTTGACCCATGGCTACTGAGCGGGTCAATCTGCTGTCGGTTATGTACGTCATTAAGATGTGCTTGCCTTTGTACCTGGCCATTTGGCCTTCGTTTGTTTCAAATACACGAACATTCTATTTGCCTTGTTCTGCATGAACAGCCATACTAGCTAGGTCTGGCCTCCCTCATTGAATGCTCAGCGCGCGACCCCTGATCCACGATGGTGAGGGCACCGGGCCAGGTGCCCCGAGCACCAGCCTGGTGCGGCTCGCGGAAGCGGCGGCGGCGATCAAACCCCGGCGAGCCCCCACCATTGTTAATTTCATTATTCCTTCATTCAAAACTCGCAAGCTCCCTAGCAAGCTGGCCATGGCGCCCGGCCGCCGCCGAGCCTCCGCGCGCCACGCCGCCCGCGCCGGCTCTCACGGCGGCTCTCGCGGCGGCTCTCGCGGCCGGCGGCGCCTGCCGCGCCGCTGCCATTTGGCTGTGGCGCCTTACGCTCGTTCGGCCGCTTCAATTTCAACGCAGTAGGACGGCTTCGTGAGGTCCTGATGTCGGACCTCGGCCGACGGAGGCGCAGAATGTGCTGACGCCGCGGCAAGACCCGAGCGTGGGAGGCAAGACGGGCGGGCCCGCCACGACGTCAGGGCCACATGGGAGGCTGCCTGTCTGGCCCCCAGGGGCCGGACTGGCCGCATGACCTGCCGTCCAGTCAGTCTGACGTCAGCAGACCTGCGGCTCCCAAGCCCTCCCTGGCGATCGAAACCGCCGACCTGACCTTGCGGCTGAGTTCACCTGCCTCGCCAGGTATCTCAGGTCCCCTGCGCTTAGTTGTTCTGAAGAATACTTGGCAACATGGAGCACACCCTTCGCGGCAACCGAGCATGCTGGCCGGCTCGATGGTTGTTTCTCGTCAAGATATCGCTGTCAAGTGATCATGCATGTTGGCCTGAAAGGCTGGTGATGCAGTAGGTGCATACTGAATGCAGCAAGTCCAAGTGCTCAAGGAGCACTTGCACCTTCTGTGGACGAGCTCAGCTCAGGATATTGGTTCGATCAGTGTGGAGTATAGGCACCTGGGTCTGCATCAGCTTCTGTCGATCAGATTATGTCGTACTGACTGTGATACTTACGATGCTCCCGACTTGCCATGATCCACCTCAGCTGCGTCATCCTACCAAGGTGAGGCGCTCACGCCGACGCAGTCGCGTGGCTTCAACAGCTCGTTTGAACTTCCAAGCCACGAGTCCAGTCACTTGATGGTCTACACCTACCAGGAGCTGGCTATGGCAACCAATTTTTTCGCAGATGAAAACAAGCTTGGAGAAGGTGGCTTTGGCTCAGTATACAAGGCAGCTTTGCACGTTGACTCAGACTTGCCAGGTGTCAGTGAGGCAGTGGCTATCAAGAGCCTAAATGCGGAGTCCCAGCAGGGCCACAAAGAGTTCATGGTGAGAATGATGCCTAATAAGAAGCATGTGTAGGTCACGATGCTGCCTTTGTTGTCGAACAATCTCCTCATTGGTTCAGTTCAGGATTCTTGCTTAGGCGTGCGATGGGCTATGCAATGATTTGATGATGCTTTGCAAGCGCCACTACATTACAAAGGATGCCCCAGAGGCTGCTTGCTGTGCCTGACTTGGAGGAACTTGCCTCCAGTCTTATCCTTCACATGCATGCTTTAATTGTGTGAGCTAGTCATTTTGGTTCATGCTGTTGGCCACGTGTCTTTCTGTTGCAGGCAGAAGTAAATTTTCTGGGAGCACTGAGGCATCCCAACCTTGTGCAACTCATTGGTTATTGTGCTCAGAAAAGCAAGCGGTGCCTGGTGTACAGATTCATGCCGCGGGGTAGTCTGGAGCAAATAATCTTCAATCGTAAGTACTGCTGATTCGTGCAACTTCCACATGTAATGACGCGCACATGTGCTTGAAGCACCTGGAAGCTGTCAAATTCTGGCTTGGATATTCCTGAAATAGTCATCATCTGGTAAAGCATTGAGGACAACAGTGCCCAACAATAGTACACGTGATTCACCGTATGGCTGCAGGGGAAGCTGAGGTGCTGCCGTGGTCCTTACGTCTCCGTATCCTTTTGGATGCTGCGTCGGGGATGGCCTTCCTGCACTCGGGAGCCGGCAGTCAAGTCATCTATAGGGACTTCAAGTCCTCCAACGTGCTCATTGACGAGGTGATGGGCATGAGTATCCCTCATGTGATGTTGACGAGTAAGTATGGCAAGAGTATCCTACCAGCAGTGCCACGCTGCCAACGAATGTCTCGCCTTCACGGCAGGTGCTGATGACTTTAGCTAGCGACAGGTAGTCAACTGGGCAAGGGAATTCTAGCTGGTTGGCTTCTAACGGAAGGAAAACATCTTGCATTCAGGATTGGTCAGCTAGGCTCGCCGACTTTGGCTTGGCCAAGGACGGCCCAGCTGGCGAGGAAACACATGTCACGACAAGAGTAGTTGGGACCCATGGCTATGTAGCTCCTGAGTACATTCGCACTGGTAAGGGTGTGTCTTTTGCAGCGAAATGATAAGAAGCAAGGTTCTATGTCGTGAAGAGCTTTAGAGAGTTGTGTATCTGATATGGAGCATCTGATTCAGCCCACCTTCATAGCCACGTGTTGCTGTACCACGAGCTCTGTAAACTTTGATGACGCCTTCATAGCAGAGTGTGAGCAGTTGCATTTTGCTTCTTCTGAAACATATTCTGCACTAGCTTGACAGTCATAGTTCTTGTAAGAGGAGTTGAGGAGAAAATTATCATCAAGATGTGTTGCCTGTTCAAGAGGCCGGAACTATGAGTCACATGGATGGAGTGCGTGGGGGTTGACGTAAAAGAAGTACTTCTGGTGTTGATGCAGGCCACCTTACAGCAAAGAGCGACGTCTACAGTTTTGGAGTAGTCATACTTGAGCTCCTAAGTGGCAGAAGGTGCTCTGAGCCAGACCTTCCGCCTCTGCGCGAGAACCTTGTCAAATGGGCTGCTTATGCCCTCAAAGACAAGTCCCGTATACATGACTTCATGGATCCCCGGCTGAAAGGAGATTTTGATGCACAGCAAGCTGGGAAGGTGGCCACGCTCGCCCAGTTCTGCATACTAGTGGACGCGTCACGTCGGCCTGCCATGCTGGATGTTGTGGGTGTCCTGGCAGCACTTCAAGGGCTCAATGCTGACCGGAAGGCGACCCCTTCTAAGAGCAGCACTCAATAGGCGACAGACAACCACCAGTATTAGACCTGTCGAGTCACGTGCAGAGCTTGCAAGCCGAAAAGCGGAGCAAGTCTTATCAAGCATGAGAAGATGACGATGGCTGCAAGCGGATTAGGGGTTGAAGAGGCTCAAAATGCCTGTCAGCTACAGTTTCAGGCACAGCTGCAAGGCACCGCAACCTACCTGTGAAGCCGAGATTTCCGCAGGCCATGGCTTCACCTTCTGTCCCAGATCAAGGTCATTGTGACTTACCTCGCAGCATTATTGCAAAAGCGTGCTGCTCTTGTTGATGCTGCGGCCCTTAGCTTTGTCACTTGGTGACCTGATATGACTGAAATGCTGTATGGCAGGCAACACTCACCAGACAGGCACCTACCTCAGAGCCAACGTGCAGGCCGGGATGACATTCCTTTGGATACTTCATTTCAAGAGATGCAAGTGGGATCTGGCTTGACCTCCTGAGCTCACAGGCTTGGTGCTGATATTTCAAGAGGTGGAGGAAAGCTCGCTGTCCTGAATCGCCACAAGAATACATTCCTGATTTTTGATATCTCCTGATATCGCTTGATATCTCCCCTATCAGGAGATGTGTTTTGGTGGGCTGAATCTGTTGTCGACGGCTTTTCTTACCAAGCTGTTTGGCCGGCCCTCGTTATCTGATTCCAGAGCATGGGCACAGCAGCAGGCAATGTGATACATGAGCATTACTGTGAGTGGTACTGTGTCACACTCGGACAAGTACTCAGATTGCATTGAATGCATAGTGCTGAAGGAGCACTGTACATAAAATGGTTTGGCATCACATTGGATAGTGTTTTCGTTATGGCTTTTTCACCACACTGTGACTCTGCCCTGACTGAAGTGGTAGAGTTGAATGAGCAGAGTGGGCAGCACAGAGCTAGAACTCTGGTGGAATTTAGTTGCGCTCCTTTAGAAAGGCATTGATAGCACAAGCAGCTAGCTAAGCTTGGCAGCAGATGCATGATATGTCATACATTTGAGAAGCTGCTTTCATGCGTGCTTCTGCCTTCACATTGACTTTCTCTCCCTGTCAGTGCTGCTTTTGCCTCAAATAGGAGCATAGTGGCATGTCAAAAGAGCAGTGGCATGTATGTATGTCTTCTTGACCAAAATTGCGTTGTTAATTTCATAGTTGCACCAACTTTGATTGACTCCATTCATTCTTCTTATTCTATTTTCTAATGCGTATAATGCCTCAGGTCACGTGGTTGTTGAAGCTCCTGCTCAAGCTTCATCAGATGCTACTTACTAGGTCTTGAGATACTTAGAAGATATAAGTATGTGATGGGAGACTCACAACATAAGCCATATTATCTGATCCATGGCCTCCAACCACGAAATAGTTGACACCCTTTGATCTATCCCAAAAGTCCCACACTAACAAATGCGAGCTCACTTCGCTCAACAGACTCCGCTGACTTGGACGGGTGGCCAACATGTGATCTTACTCACAGCTCCCTTATTGGTGCGCATCAATCTGGATGTCTTTGGCGGTCAGGTGGCCTTGATGATCTGGCTTGAAGCTGTTTAGAGGACATGTACATAATGTCCTGAACGAAGTCTTTGAGATCAGCGAGTGAACATCCTTGATGCCAGCACTGCCTAGCCTGCTTGCATGACTTCAGAATTGCCCCTCTGCAGCCTTTTCCTTCTCTCAGTGTCTCCGTGTCAATGAAAGTCTACTACAGGAAAGAGCATCAATAAGTAGAATCACATTGCTCCTCACATTTGCCATGTCAAACTACAATCTGGCTTGGACAATCCCCAGTTACCATCGCTTGGTGCAATCTTTGTATCACTGGCTGTATAGAAGGCATACAAGCAGCCCACCACGAGCAAGCCAAGTATGTATTCGATCGTACTCTACTTGTTCTGTTAAAAAAATGGAGCTGTGGGATGGCTTTCTCACCAATCACTCTGGAACACATTCTGTAGGTTGTCTGATCTCCCCAGCTGGCCCTCGCAGCCACTGCCTCTTATGATGACCACGAAGGACTCTCTCATCATGCAATACCCCTGAGTACTTGTCCACCTTAACAAGCAAGTGCGGATGCGCCCTTGTCACCGCAGCCAAGTCCAACCAATGCACACTTCCCGAGCGTGAGTTCTTCTGAGGAATACAGAAGGCCACAAAGGCCGCTAGTCCACTTACGCCAGTACTTGCACAAAGCCCAGCACTGCCAGCACTACGGTGGCGGCAGCATTGTAGGGCACACGCGCTGGTGCCCCCTGGCGCACCACCCGTGACGCGCGACTCACAGACAAGGCCAAGTGGGCTGCTCCAACAACAGCCCCTGGCGGTGCTGCTGGCTCCGCTTTGTCCCAGAGCGGCACGCTATGCTTGGCCATGCAGTCACCATTGCCAGGATCTCGGCTGCCACCGACGTCCTCAGGTGCAAGCAGCTTCGCAGCAGCACAGGCAGCTGCCAAAATCATGGCAGGCGGCTCGGCAGACCACGACCATGTCCATGGCAGCCTGCTCGCTGCAAGCCCCGGCGTGAATGTGAATCTCGAGGTGGACTGTCCTCGTCACTCTTGCTTGCAATTCTGCACTATCAACGGTGAGAGCATCTATTGATGTGCAGCCCAGCTTGGCATTCTGCCAAAAATATTTTGACGTGATACTGCACTCGAGATGAACTAGGAGCACACTGCACTGAGCTAGAGCCTCTGCGGAAAGGTGGACGACCTGCGCACTGGCATGTGCAACTAAGATTCAGCAGCAGGCATGTAAATTTGTCTGCAGCCCTTCTTAGTGGTGGCACGTGTCTAGCAGCTACCTACAATGAATGAAGGAATAGTTGGTGAGTGCAAGAGCTCTAGCTACTGTGCTGCTGCCGCTTGGGAAGCAGCTCCGTGCGATAAGGGAAGCTAAAGTGGAAGCTCCGGCCTGCGACAAAGAAGTGGTCTCTCTCAGTATCCTCACTTTGACAGACCAACTCGATCTCGCACAGAAGAACGTACATGGCAAAAGCCAGCACAACTGTTGCATCATATTTGGGAGCTGTCAATCTACGATACTCCCTGTCCAAGAGCATCACTGTACCTCGCATCCTTCGGGAGAAAAATTTCAGGATTTCATCCACCAGAATGACCTGATTTCACCACCATGCTAGCCCAGTCGTTAGCCAATGGACAAGCGTTGCACCGTGAGCTTCATCAAGGGCAGGGTAAGGTCAGCTTGTCAAGATTCACTAGTAAGTTGCTCGAAGCAGCACAGGGATGGGTGCTGTATGGGAGCCGTCTCTAACTACCCATTCAACAGCATGCTCATAATAGGAGGGATGCATGTTTCGTACTTGAAGACCCTTAAGCTGGACAACGGAAGCATAGACTTTGCAACCGACAAGCTTTTGGAAGATGTAAGAGGAGTCAGGGGTCGAGGGAAGGCTCACAGGAAATGACAGCATTAACACAGCTCTCCATTCAGCCCACCCCAGAGGCTTCACCTGCAAGTAATAGCAGCTTATGTTTGCAGTGACTTTAAAGTCTACAGAAGATGCAACGCAATCTGGCCTGACAAGTGGACTTTGCTTGAAGACGGCAAGGCCGCCCACATCACCTGAATTAGGCTAGACTTTCATGAGTAAGTCTAGCGTAGCTTGCACAAGCTAATATGGCGGGATCTCAGATGAGCACTCACAGAAAACATGAGGGCCAGTATCGGCACGTAGAGAATCAAGAAGTGTAGAAGCATTGAGACGGTGATGGCAGCCAGCAGCCACGGGTTGCTCCAAGGCGGCAATACCCTACAGGACTTTGACGAACTTTAGCTCCGTCTCAACAGCATGAGCTTGCACGCAGCCGCTCTGTTGGCAGCTGCCAGAAAGTCACATGGCGCCATGGGGGTCTTACAAGAGGCTCTGGTTTTCACTGAGGTTGTTGAGAGCATTGAACATCTCCACAACCACCAACACGCTCATAGAGATTGTGGAAGGCGATCGGTCCACAAAGATGCTGCACGGATAAGGGGCACTCCCTTCCTTGCAGCTTTCAAATGACACCTGCCAGATCAAGCAGGCACGAACGAGATTAAGTGTCGAGTACTGCCTCACACTACTCACCACAGGATTGACAACTACAACTGCAATGCAACCTGCTAAAGTCTCTAGGCAGCCTTCACGAATCCTGAGCTTGGCCTTGTGCAAAGGCCTTGACAGTAAAAACTTAGTGACAGCTAGAAGCTCAGTGCGAGATAGAAGCTCAGTGAGCGCCAGCTTGCAATTTGCTATGATTGGCATTGGGCATATCTGACTATGTGTATACAGAGTCAGATTGAAGTTGCATCCTGATTCTTCTATGCATATAGGAATTGACGTCAGTGTGCAAACGAAAGATGTGAGGTAAATTTACCAACTCAAACCACGTCATTTTGGGTCCATTCTCGTAGAAGAGGTACCACCAGGCAAAGCCTCCAACAGTGACTAGCCCTACATAAACTGCAGACACAACAGACATCTGCATGATACCCTTCTCATTGAGAGCCGGACTGTGCGAGTCAATGGCATGTCGATAAAAGAGAGGGTGACACATAAAACGTTATTGAGGACTTTCCATGGTCTAAGGATAGAGGAGAAGGGGAGTTGGACAGTATGTGCCAGGTGGAGACGGGACAGTAGCTCACCACCCACAACTACATAGCGGAAGAAGAGCCAACCGTTGACAATAGCCTCGTCTAACTGCACATTGTCACCATCAAGATGGTCAAGTCAAGGGTCCAGACTGGTAGCATGGTTGAGGTAACAATGGCTGCATCCGGTGAAAGTCCGCTGCTAACAGATTCAACATATTGCACAGACATTTACCTTCCGTGGGCGAACAAGCATAACATCCCGATCCTGTTTGTTAAAGCCCAAGGCTGTTGCAGGGAGACCGTCAGTCACAAGGTTGACCCACAGAAGCTGAACCTGCAAACAGGCACAAGCATGTTGCAACTCAGACAGCCAGGCTACATTCTTCAGGAGCTATATTCATCCTAAGTACAAAAGACTAGATAGACTAGACTTTCTAGCAGTTGGTAAGTGTCAGACATGGATGAGGTCAGCCTCAGCATTTTCGGTTGAGGCGCATACTGGAACAAGTGTCTCAGGCATGCCGAGGGCGGCTGCCACGAAGATGCAGACCACCTCTCCAATGTTTGACGAGACCATGTACCGTATGAATTGCTTCATGTTGTTAAAAATAGCTCGTCCTTCTGCCACAGCCTGCTCAAAGTGTGCATCCATCAGAGATGGCGGCTGCTCTTGCCACAGCTACAATTTCTCCAAAGAGAAATTCTCTGGAGAGAATTGCATGTCATGGTACTTCATTGTTGACAAGCAAGAGGGTTTCATCTGAGCATGCTTACAGCAACGATTGTGCTGAAATTATCATCCGCCAAGACCATGTCGGAGGCCCCCTGATAGTGAAAAGCCAATGGACACTTGCTGCTTCAGTGAATGTAAGCTCCTCCTTAGCTTCCATGAAGCATCTCTGGTGAACGTTGTCATCCAAGACAGTCAGCTTGATGGGGCTACCGCCAATTGAGGTAACATTCGTGAAATTCACCTTAGCCACAGCTGTTCCAGAGCCCATGGCGATGCCAATGTCGGCCTTCTTAAGAGCTGGTGCATCATTTACACCATCTCCGGTCATGGCAACCTGTAATGTGACAATAAAATTAGGTGAACCTGGCAATCATCTCTAATGCTGGCGCTTTGGTAGCCTTCAAGAATGCATGAGAGTATCACCGCAGTCTGATGCAATGTCAGTCAAGCTAGCTTATGGAGGCAAACATGTTCTCACTGATACTATCATTGCACGCACCACTTCGTTTTGACGGCGCAGAGCATCCACAAGCATGCTCTTGTGAGAGGGCTCGACCCTGTTCAGAAGCTATTGTCAATATTGCAGAGCAGGGTTCTTGAAAGTAAGCCTCGGAGACACAAATGGCAGACAGTTCAGAAGCAGCTGTCAAGCTGTACATCTATCTGACTTTCTTGACATACAGTAGCAGCTTCTTGGTGCTGACTTCTGAGGGCCACTGATAGTAGACCGTGCAAGAGCGCACGAAAAGTCATCCCAGTCACCCAGTGAAATGACCAGAAAGTGCCCATGAGTCACACCAGGGAATATGTATTCTGCTCCAAAGCTCACCTCGAGAACAAAGAGATCTTGCGGATGGCCACAGCCTGCTGTGTTGCAGGCAGTTCAGCCAGCTCGGATGCTGTGTAGCTACTTCTTGAGAGTTCCTCATCGGCTTCAAATACACCAATCCTTCGGCATACGGATTCTGCAGTGGCCTGGCCAGTGATGTTGGTCATTAGATTCTTATCTGTTGCCTGATCTAGAAACTCGGAAGGTCTCAAGACTGAGTGTCTTTATGAATCACATTGTTAACGTGTGGCTTGTTGTTTTGCAGAGAGGATGAGGTCAGCAAACAGCACATCCTTGGCAATTGTGACAGGGCTTGGCGACATTGAACACACTAAAGGTAGACATTGGCATCTTGTACTGCTCCTCATGATACTTTCAGACCTACATTGGAACAAGGATGCGTATGGTGAAAAAGAAGGGTAACAGGTAGTAGTTGACAACACCTTATTGTCCCCAGTCACAACAATAACTCTAATGCCAGCGGAGCGGCAAGTCTCAATGGCGCTTTTTACTTCCTCTCTTGGAGGATCCAACATTCCCACCTGAATTGGTCAAAGACACTGATGTGACTGAGCCACAGTTATGAGCCCATCAGCATTCATGACCCATTGCAGACGTACTGTCAAATTGACAAGCATGCCATTGGTTTAAGATTTATATTGACTTGCTTCATTGCTCTGGGTGATCTGCAGCCGGTATTCCAGAAGTACTGTAAACGCTTACCAGGCCAATAAGCGTCAGCTCAGACTCATCCTGAGTCGTGACATGTTGTTGCCCTTGAGGAATCTGCTTGAAGGCCAAAGCAAGGCACCGCAGCATTTCTTTTTCGCCATACCTGGCACCACAAGATGCACATCTTGAATTACTGCTACATTCACACATGAATACATGGTTGCCAGCCCAGAGTCTCATAGAATGACAGGATCAAGAATGACACGAAATAGGTCTTAGAAACAATCAGAAAGGTACTGGCAACACATCAATCGATATGAGAGGGAGGCCAAGGGTGGTCACCAACAAGTGTACTAAGCATCACAAGACTTCAGTGGAGATACAGACTACAGTGACCAAAACCATTCTGGTCACGACCTCATGAGGGACATTGCAGTGGACCTGTAGAGCCTGGAATACAGCATTGACTTTACTTCTTGAGTGAGCGGAACAGTGGTCCCGTCAGTGTTGCACATCACGTTTGAGCAGGCCGCCAGTACATATTCAGGTGCACCTTTCGTGAAAACAATGTTCTCCCCTTGTCGTGTGCAGAGTACACTCATCATTTTTCTGTCCCTTGAGAATTCTAAGGTTGCAACCTGGGCTTGCCATGTCAGGTGGAAGCTGAGCATGAGCAAGTAGCAGGCATATGCACATTCAATGTTATTGTCAGTAGTAGCCAAGCCGTGCTAAGCATAGTGAGATGAAAGAGTGCTCTTCACAGTGCAATGTGCAATGTCAAATGGATTGAACATAAACTTGACTCGGAAAAGCTTAAGGAGGCTTGACTGTACAGACAGTAAACAGTATTACGTCTACAGTACAATATGCGAACCTTTGTGTATTGCTGCTCCCAGTGGTGATTGCAATAGGAAGCACGTTCGGGTCTGCTCAAGCTTGTGAGAGCAGTTGGCATGGAGTCGAAGCCAGGAAGACCAACCTGCATGTCATCGGCAAGCAAATCAAACGTTTCCTCATTCCCATTCAGCAAAGTGCTTGGCGACTGCTGTTGTCCTGGATTCGAAGGTGGTCGTCACTGGGAGATGGATACTGGAGCAGATAGCAGACTATAGCAGCAAGCTTGTAATTTGTGAAAATTTTAGTGAGCACCTAAGTCTCTTAACTTAATTATAGCGACAACTAGGGTTTATATCTAGTTGATTCAGTAGAAGCTCTTTCTATAGGTACTTGCAGAAAGGGCTGCAGCGCTATACGCATCTGCTACAATTCAGAAGGAAAGCCACACTGCAAGCTTATACCTTCTCAGCCAACACCCTGAGAGCAACCTCTGTGGATTCACCGAGCTTTTCATAAACATTCCTCTCTGTGTTATACTGAACGACTGCGTCATTGCAGAGGGCTGAACATATAGCAGTGTGAAGAAGAGATGGAAGTTCAGCTGGGTGCTGCTGAAGCTGGTTGGTAGATGCCTTCAAAATGACACCATCGGGTGCATATGTGGTCCCTGTGACATTGTACTCATCAAGAACTGCTTGGGGCTCCGTCACACCCACTACACAGACCTGCCCGTAAGAGCCGCACGTTCACCATGTTCAGACCAATGTAAGTATTGTGCAAAGCCAATGTATAGTCACATACCTCATCTGTAACGATGCAATGGTGGATATTGCACCAGAGCCTTCACATTTATGCATCGCTCTCTAAGTTGACCAGAACAGCAAGCACTCTTGAAGGGGCAGTGGCTGTAAACAACCAGCCCAGACAGTAGTGAATATGAAATTTCATCTGACCAGAGTTTGAACTTGACTTGGAGTTCGAAGGAGAAGACTACCATTTTCCCATTCCACAATCACAATCTGGCCACTGCTACTGAGGCTGGTGCAGAGCACTAATGTATTCACCTTGGAGACCGACATCATGTTGGTAGTAAGTGTGCCTGTCTTGTCAGAACATATCACTGTTGTACAACCAAGGGTTTCGACCGATGGCAATGTCCTGACTATGGCATTGAGGCGGGCCATCTTCCTGGTACCTAGGGCTAGGCAACTAGGCAGGAGAATGATATGAGCCACAAACCATTCCTAGTGATTGTGCGAGCTTTTCCCTTATAGTCATTTGCTGCGGTCAATGTACAAGTGAGAGCATGGGTGTCAAGTTGGCAGTCTGATAATGAGTCCAAGTACACCTGATATTTCGCATTGAGGCACGCTATTCTGATCCTTACATATGCTTCACTTACGTTGTGACAACTGCAGGAAGCCCCTCTGGGATAGCAGCCACTGCCAATGCTACAGCTATCTGCAGGAAGCAGCCTGACTAACAATTGAGTCCCACTGCAGGTGATCCTTGAGAGAGTGTAAGCTCATATGTCACCAGCACCATGGGGCAACTACGCAAAATCTGACAGGTATCAGGGAATAGATCCAATACACACGACAGTTGCTCTTAAATAATTCAGGGAATGAAGTTGGCTAAAGTTGGCTATCACCTTGAAGTAATATATAGCGCCCCGCACGAGACCACCATGGGCAGGGTCCCGGAAGTGGCCAATATTGACCACCCACACCAATACACACACGACTGCAATGACCTGCTTGGAGACGTCAAGATCGTCAGAATGTGATACACGTGTTTATGAATATCACATGGTGATAAGTAGCTAGCAAAAGAACATGGAGACGAGTCAAAGTGGAACTTGGTGTGGCGTGTGCAAGGGATCTGTCAGGCCATGTAGGTATTTGGAATCACCTTTGAGAGGAACGTGCCAAACTCATCAAGCTTCCTCTTCAATGGAGTCATCTCCTGCATAACAAATTTTCTCGAATTATTTTGTTGTCTGCAGCTGGCATATGCTGTTCAGGGAACTCGACCAAGGTCCGAGACTGCTTGGCTTCAAGTAAGTTAGGCAACTCTTACCTCTGTTGATACAGACATTGCTTCCCTGATTTTTCCAATAGCTGTCTTGCTGCCAATCCCAATCACAATAGCTCGTCCTCTGCCAACGGTGACTACAGTGCCCTGCAAGAGAAAGTGTGAGTCATGTTCAGGGGACTCACCTCCATTTACTCAAAAAGCTTGCTCTCATGAAGACCTCTGCCCTGATGTACATTATCATTCAGGACCTTGAAGGAGTGGTGCTCAACATAAGTCATTTGATGGGGTTACTTACTGAGAAGAGCGTGTTGGTCTTGTCCTGGTAAACTGCATTAGGAGAAACTGTAGCCTCCACAGTCTTTCCTACCGAGTTACTCTCGCCTTCACAAGTATGGATGCGTTTCAGTGACCAGCAGTATCTGCCTAGCATTTATTATGAAATGTTTGGATGTGCTAAAGGTTGTGGCGAAGCAGTCAAAGTCACAATGAGCCTTCAACAACTCAACATACCAGTCAGTATGGCTTGGTCGACACGAAGCTGGCTGCTTAGCAGTTGCACCAATCTAAGGTCTGCAGGGATTTTGCAACCCACTGCAACAGAGCACAGTTGCACAGAGCAGTTCTTCAAACAGAAGCTACTGTCAAAACCTTGTGCACGAAGTGGTCGGTCACATCAAGTACCAGCTGAGACAGCAGCATGTCAGCAAGATATTTACTGCGGCTGCGGCAATTGTACAAATATGCTGAGCACTATATACTATGATGCATGATATATACCAACGATCTCCACAATATCTCCTGGAACGAGCTCATGAGCTGGCAAGATTGACAGTCGTCCTGAAATAGAGATATAACAGCGACAACAATCATTGCACCAATGCTGCTTGTTAGGATAGAGCTACCAGTCACCTCCTCAGTCCAATTTACAGCAAGATATCCAGAAATAGCTCATATGAGAGACAATAAGGCAAGCTGCCCGGAAGGCAATTCTCATGCTTGTTGAGGCTAGAATGCTTGCCATGTCGAATGACAGTGGCCACATCTGCTTGGTAGGCTTTCAGCTCCTGCAAATCGCTTGCAAAGGCTGGGTTAGAGGACAAAATCGGCCCATGCCAAGCGCGCATGTGGAGAGTGGTGTTAGGCGTAACACATGCTTCTCTAAATTCACCTCAATGGCCTTCTCTGCATTCGACTCTGTGATGACACCGACTGCCGCATTCGCCACCAAGATGAGCAGGATCACCTGCCACAGCTCTACTGAACAATGAGCTGAACCACGCTTAAGAAGCTGGGGTCACCTGCCGGATTTGCTATGCTTGCAGTCTTGATCACACTGCAGAGTGTGATTCACCAGTAATTAAGATGAAAAGGATTGAGTGCATAGGATTGAGTGCATACAGATGGTTCTACGAAGGAGCTGAATCCCTCCCCGTTTACGAATGCAAGGAGGAAAGATACAATGGCGGCCACGATGAGAATCTTGACAAGAAGGTCATCGAACTGCTTAAGAATGAGCCTCCAGAAAGGAACACCTGTGGAGGGAGCAATACAGGCTTCGTCGCAGTCAAGCAATATTCGACACGGCAGTGCCTCCACTGCCAGTCTGCAATCTGATGCCCTGAGTAGCCTTTCTTGTCTTGATTACCAGCTGTCTTGCTAGCCACCTGACAAAGCTTGCTGTTTGCGCAGCACATTGTTGTCTAGGATGCAGGAAGGCACAAGCATTACAAGAGGCAGCACAGGTAATGAGTTCACCTTCTTCAGGTGGCAGTTCTGACCAATCAAGTTGAAGGAAACATGATCAGAGTGTCAGTAAGCAAGTGTTGAACAGAGGGTAGAAAAGCAGCACCACAGACTGAATAATATCATTCTGCCAATCAGATACCCTGGTACATCTCCCCCCCTCAGTCCGTAAGCAAGTCCTGAACACATGCATTTCATGAACTTCCGCTGTCCTACTTGTTATTGAAAGGAACTATTCCTCAAGGCTGAAGAGACGCCCCTGATCAACCAATATTATCTGCAGAGCGTGAGTTCAGAGCTGGTTCTGGCCAGGGGGACAATGAAGGGGGCACAACAAAAGTGCAGTGTTGTTCAAGGAGTGAGTGGAAGCTGTGAGGAGCTAACCATTCTTTCCATGGATGCCTCTGAGTCGAGCGACCTGCATAAGGGAGGTGTAGATACATTTTCATACAGTGCACCTCATGTTGCTAGTCAGAGACCTGAGTCTACTGCATGCATATGCAGCTCCTGCTGGTGCATGCAGATGCAGCTCCTGCTGCGTTGCTCTGAAAGTGATCAGCCTGATCTCTCAGTACAATGCCTTCAGTGCACAGACATGCTGTTGAAGTATGGTAGCTTACCTGCTCATCTGACAGACCCTGTGCAACCTCCACATTGAAGAACTCAAGGACCTGAAAGAGCAAATGAGCACGTCTATCAGGTCGGACTGGACACATCCCACTTGAGCTGAAGTGGCAGATCGACGCACGAGCGCTGCGACGGCCTGACGAAGCGCACGAGTTTCTTATCTCACCACAGACGCAACGACTAGTAATATGCAGATAGCAGGCAGACGGCAATGCGGCAGGCCAGGCTCAAAAGCCTTCGGCCATTGCTGTGGGAGAAGCTCCGGATAACTCGCAGCAAAGACACAGAAGGTGAAGCTCAGCGCGATCAGCCACCTCGCTGGTGTGCTTGGCGTACGCATCCTCCATGGTGGCCGAGCAGCACGTCGACCAGTGTGCTAGGCAGCCGGCCCCAGGCAATGCGCTCGCAGCCACAACACGGCCATCGCTCCGCCGGCACAGATGCTGTCAGCTCGCTAAGCTCGCAAGGCGGCAAACAATGGCGGCGGCGGCGGCGGTGGCGGCCGCGGGGCGTCGACGGGGGAGTCCGGGACGAGGGGACTAGGGCGGGGTTAGGGTGGTTGGGCAGAGTGGGGCGGGCCTGTTCTCCAAATCCGTGTTCTAATTAGTTCTAGCTCTGGTTGGAAAGTGGCTCTCGGGGTCCGTGCTCTGGCTCCCAACTTAGCCTGTCGGATTTGCATGTGCTCACCATGTGCTCGTTTGCATGTACTGACGTCTCTTTTCAGCCTGCACAATGTTACCTCAGCCGCCTTTAGCATAGGCCCCACTTTCTGCACAAGCTTATGCTTGTACAGAGTATTGGCCTACATTTGCCTCCCTTTCATTTCATGCGCACTGCGCGCCTTTCCCTATAGCTCTTCAAGATTGGAAGCTCTTGGGTGGCGTTGGCTGTGGATGTAAGCATCCACTAAAAGGGGACGAGGGATGTGAAAGCTAGCCCGAATCGCGTAATCTCGACAATTTATGTCCGGCCGGAAAGTGCAAATAGTTAGTCTCCTTTCTGGAGGATGTTGACGACAGTGCACTGACAAGTCCTACTTATGGTTCCTACCAGTATAAACAGGTATGTTACTGCCTAGCAAGGCTTAGTCGTGTAGGCCGCTGCTGACCTACCAGCCGGGATGTGCTGAAAAGAAACGTCTGAGCAAGTAACACATCTGTACAAGCGTCAACTTCACAGCAGAGCTGTGGGAAAGTGTTGACTGGAGCATGTTTGCTATCATGTGAAGTCTCTCTCTTCTCAATTGGCCGTTCGTAGCCACAGCCCGTCTTGGTTGTAAGTCATCTTGATGAGTACATAATCAACTTCGCAGTCAAGCAAACCAGCAGTCCCTGCACGTGGTTGACACAGTATGCACACTCTCGAGGGCCCGCAGGAGAACGCGAGAGCCATGTGTCTCATCTTGCTCAGTCGTGCTTTGTTATAGACTGACAAGCTGTCATGCTCACCATGTACCACAAGAAGTTGGACCGTCCAGACAATTGCATGCACCTACGCAGCAAGTCAACTAGTCGAGCGCAGTATTCGCTTCTATGGATGACACTATGCACGTGTACTTTACAGGACATAGCCATGACGAGGATGACATGGATGACGTTGACAATCATCTTCGATCAAGAGAATGAACACATCTGTGTTTCTAAGATTGATAAGCGCACAAATCTTTGGCATGTCCCCTGACTCACATACTGCATAAATTCCTTGCCAAGTGATTGTGCCTCTGGTGTAATCTGGTGTAATCTGGTGTAATATTGCAACTTGCAAGTTCATGGGTTTATGACCTGTTGAGTTTGCGATCAGTCAAGCTTATGATGATAGTTACTGCGTTGTGAATTCACTGCATAATTTACAAGTTGATCTACTGTCGTGGCTCTCTGGGTCTTGCTGTATTAGTTGCATGTGACCTGTTCAGTCCAAATAACAAGCAGACCTTGCCACCAAGGTGAACACACCCACTCAATCCAAGTGCTCATTCCAAGAGGCCTCGTTGATTGACTACCTTTTACTGGCCTTTGAACATCACCATCCTCCTTAGAGTCGCGCAACATTCTTTCCTGCCTTTTGCCTGCCACTGAGCGTCTATCCACAGAAGTCTTGGGAAGTGATTTGTAGGTTTTCGCTTCCGGCCCTCTTGGACCTTGTTCATTCCCTATTGGGCTGGCCTTGCGCAGCCATTGCCTCATCGTGGAAGTCTATTTTCTGTTACCTGCTCAATATGTGAGAGCGGCTACCTGCTGATTCGAACATGATGGCATTTAAGCGCATGTTTCGAGCTTGAGCGACTACCTTCGAAGTGCATCGGATGACCCGTCCGAACACACAGGTGGAGAAGCACCTCACAAAGCACCTCACAGAAAGAGAAGGTAGGCATTTCAAATGGGCAAGGGCAAGAGAGAGATGCCAGCAAGTAAGAGCTTCGGATGGGAACGTGGCTGATGAAGGCCAGTCCAAGAGTATGAGCTGAGTCTGGTTAGAAGCAGCATTGAAAAGTGCTCAATAGCGCTTCACAGACTTAGCCTTGCATTACCAAAAAGCGACCATTTAGAATTGCCAACAGCTCCTGTGACATACTGCACAAAACACACTTTGACAGCCTTTATTCCGCGCTGTGCTGCTTGTGGAGTAGAAACTTGAGATCATGCTTGCACTTGTGTCTACGCTCGTGACCTTAAGCTCGTAGTCCCTGTAGATCTTCACTTTGGAATCGCTATTTCCAGATCCAAACCCATGCTGGTCAGCAGGATCGATCACAGACCTAGTGACTGCAGTCATATTCTTTCCCACCAAGATTGAAAGTAGGAATTACACCATGACAGCCTTGCCATCCTTCCTTGCGCAGGTCCTTCCTATCCCCCGGATGTTACCAAATACGCAAGCCATCCAGGTCGAGGTGAACAGAGGATGAGAACAACGGTGTTACACACTTGGGCTGGCTGCAAAGGTGAAGAAAAAAAAATTAAGAATGTCCACAGGTTGTTTCCATTTTACATGTCAATTGACACCTCTATAGCTCGGCGCCCTGCATTGCTGCCAGAAGGGTCAGCAGCTGGGGGCTGCGTGCGCCCCAAAGGCGGTGTTGCTCAGGACACGGTGATGGTGCCGGCCATGCCAGCGCCCTGGTGGGGCTCGCAGTAGTACTCGTATGTGCCCGCCTTGCTGAGGGTCACCTTCACCTCCTCGCCAGCGGCGTTGACGAGGTCGCCGTGGGAGATGGCGTTGGCGTCGACGCCGGAGGGGACGGCGTCCTCGTCGAAGACGATGTTGTGGGGGAAGCCGGCGTTGTTCTTGAACACGATGGTCTCGCCGGCCTTGACGGAGAGGGAGGCGGGCTCGAAGGCGAGGGAGCCGTCGTCCTTGCCCATCTTCACGGTCGCGGCGTTGGCGCCGGCGGCGAGGAGGAGCGTGGCGCCGGCGGCCACGAGGGCCTTGCCAGCGTCCCGGGCCAGCGACGCGCGCGGCGCGGCGAGGCGCACGTNGCTAGGAGCAGCCATGGAGGGCTGTGGCACTGGGCCAGAGTAAGTGGGGGAGGAGGGAGGGGGGCACGCTTGCGGCAGAGGCGCGGGAAGCGGATGGGCTGCTGGCGGGGAGGGAGGGGAGGCCCCCCTGCTGGCGGGGAGCGGAGGCAGGCGCTGGCAATGTGACTGGGGGCCCGCCGGGGAGGGGGGTGGAGGAGGGGGGGCGGGGCCTGGGACAGGGCCGCCATTGGGTGCCGCCGGATGAGGGGCCCCCGGCGCCCGCCCGCGTGGCGCGCTCCCGACCCCCGGCCCGCGGAGCGGGCTTCCTGGCATGATGGCGTGTCAGCTTCGTATTGGTCACACCTGCTGCTGAAATCTTCTTGTAGCAAATCTAAAATGTAAATGCGCTTCTTCTGGGCGAGCACTTTCTTCAGCCCATGACACCCACTGCACCAACAACACCGCGTACGCGATGGCTGTGGTGTCGACTGTGCGCCATGAAGCCGCGTGCTGGTTGCTGGGCTGGCTTTTCACAGCCCCTTTGATATTGCTAACTTCATTCGGATTGCTATAGAGCAATTGAGCTTGCGCTGCGTCGTGATGCAGGACGTAGTGCTCATTTGACCTCAATCAGCCAACCTGGGGGGTCTAATGAGCAATCTATGCGCCCACGCTTTGACCCCGTCTGTGCGAATCCTTATCTGGCACGACTGGCTTATGTGGCGCGTAATGGCGCGTCGACCCCCCTGATCTCGTTTCCTGCGTGGCTGTCACCGAGTGGCCTACCCTCCAACGGCCGCCGCTTCTCTCCACAAATATAGTCGAATTGCCGATCCGAAAGCCCCAGAAGTTGTCCAGCAACTCGCATATTCGGTTCTCACGGCACGGCTCGACTTCAACGCCGCTGGCTCATGGGCCCAAGTCTATCGTATGAGATTGTCGGTCTCCCTTCAGCGCTCCATGGCCCCAAGCCTTGCATCTGCGTGCTGGCCGTGCTCTCGCTGCGGCCTCCGGCTTTCGTCAAGGGGATACGTTTCCGGCACTTGGCTATTGACGGCAGCTGTGTTACTACCGTGAATGCGACCCTCTTCAGCCCATGACCCCCCACCGTACGAACAAACTTGCGAACACGATGTTGTGGTCGTGAATGTGCGCCATAATCAGAAGAAAGGGCTCGCCCATTGGATAGGGGCTGGAAAATCCGGTTGCTGGGCTGGCTTTGGAGGGAATGGAGTACTTTAGAAGAGCTCACCACCTCCTTACAGTGTCGGCCTGATGAACGGCGATTTTGCCATAGACGAAGCACGAATTGACAAGAGTCGCGGTCCGATAATTGTGATGCACTGCGATCGCGAGAATGGAACCACCTTGAGATAGTATTGTCGCCCAGCAAATATCCTCAACCACAATATTACATAAGATACTCCAGTATCATCCGTCTACAATTCATTGGGCCAATTTCTACGCTGATATGAAGCACACACTACTTGATAACAAGAGGGTTTGATGTCAGGTAAGTGAATATGTGATTGCCTTGCTCTGTCTATTTAGGAGTTCCTCTAAACCAAGAGCATTCCAATCAGAAACTTTCTGAGCCCCTTCATGCTTCTTACCTTCGAACTTCGTTCTTTGTGTTTCTGGGCTGGCCAATCACAGCCATCGCCCTCTACTGGAAGAGTCTTTCTCTCTTACACAGTGTACGGCTGATTTTGGCCTCCCTTTCATTCCAAGCGCGCCGCTCGCCTTTCTCCCTTTTGCATGAACAAAGTATTGGGTGATCTTGCATCCAATTAAAATCATACGCACCGCCGGCTTTCTCCATTTCTGCTGGTGCTGCTCCAAATACGGCAAATGGCTCGTACAAGGTGGGGGCAATGGGTGTGGTAGAGAAGGTGCTCGGCTGCTGACTAGGGGCTATTGAGCCCCCATTTTTTGAGGTAAACACTCTAGTATCTCACTTCAATATCTGTATTATCTAGCCTTTCCGGCCCTTTCGACATTGTCAATTGTCTTTGGGCTGGCCTTTCACAGCCATCGCCCTTTCTGGTTAGCTTCTTTGAAAGGGAAGGTACGCGGTGCTCATGAAATGGGAAGGGAGGCCAAGCCGAGCCAGAAAACTGTGCAAGCGAAAATCTGTACTCAAGATATGCGACTACACAATGTGAAGCCTGTCATGCGCAAGGGCGTCGATGCGAGCTGGCGTCGATTGGCTGATATGGAGACAAATGCTGACATATACAAGCTATGTGCTACACAAACCGAACAAGAAAGTGGTTGCGTTGGCCCGGCTGACAAGAAAGCAGTCCGTCAGGAGGCCACCGTCACCAATCGTCCATCTCACGCAATGTCATCAAGGAAAACCTAGAGGTCCAAATCTGACTTTGTAACTTCCCCCCCCCCAACGGTTAGTCCTGGCACAGGATGACAGGTTGGGGAAACAGTTGAACAACTCACACAGGACATGTCATAATAAGAAACAGAATCATCAATCTTGCAACCACAGGTACTTATCAATAAACAGAAGCATGTTGAGGCTCGATGTGCAATGAGGTGCCAGACTTAAACCGCGTCTTCGGCCTGCGCTTGATGGCATCCTTCTGTAAGGCGTAAGTGGCAAGAAGAGGTGTGCCAATCTGGATCTTCTGCAGAACTGGAACATCTTCAAGACAGCGGTTATCATCAGGAACATCAGTAGTAGATGGTGATAAACAAACGTGTGATGCTATTGGATATGGATGTGCAGAAACAGTCTCAACAGCCAAGGGTGTAAACTGCTTCTTTCTCCCTGGAGGATTCATCCGTGGAGAACACTTCATGATAGTCAGCTGCGGTTCTTCAGCTGATTGGCTGTCTGTATGTTCAGCAAGGAAAATTGCTAATAACCTGCGAGTCTGCATAAGACCAATTCTTCATGAGGGGTAATAGAACTCTGTCAGTACTGGAATTCTCCCAGTCCGGCCTGTACCAAACAGTTTTGGAATACTAATCTAGGCCAAATCCTAGCGGTACTAGAAACTTGGTCCCCAACAAAACATCATATGTGTCTGCCTTTGGAATGCAAGTAACAGACAACGAGGTCCGCTTGTCCGCATCAGAGTACAATGTTATCTGCAGAGGCGTTCTGGTAATACCAATGATACTGTCAGTACCACCCGTTGCAGTTTGATTTTCATGTCAGTCTTGACAATGTCACAAGGCTGCAGCTTCAATGCGTCAACCATGTGCCTACCCAGAAGAACAGGTTGAGCACCTGAGTCGAAGAGAACCAATGGAGGCCGTGTCGACTCAATCTTCATTATGCCAGAAGTGTTGTCCAGCATTGTAACAGAGGATAACTTTTTCTTCCTCTCATCTGCTGACCTGCATGGTGCACAACCAGCAAATGAGTGATCTGCAAGTTGCTTAGTAGAAGTCATGTCCGGGACAGCTGCAACTTGTACATTATGACACTGTTCGTCAGCAGAGCTATTTTGAAGCATGCTGCTCAGTCTTTCTTTCGTCCACCCCAAGTCGTGGAAGCTCAGAACAGGTGCTGTGTAAATCCTGTCCAACAGCTTTTCAGCTGACAACGTGCAATCAACATTAGGTGTTGCATTTTCAACAACCTTCGGTTTCGTGGTATTCACAACAACCTGAGGAATTGGCAAGGCAATGTCACATGGGGTTGCATTCACTTTGAAGCCCGTTGGATATCTAGCATTGCCAGTCCTAGCACTTTGCAGCAAAGCGTTTTCATTCCGCTTCAACAAATATCTGTTTGCATCAGAAGGTTTTGGAACTGTAGCAACCTTGGCAGCAAGGTGTGCATACCTATACTCGTGTGAAGTGTCTGAATCATGTAGGGTTGCATGTAGCCCTGCAAGATCCTCCTCGTCATCATCATTGTAATGGGAACTGCAGCTGCAGCCAAGTCAGCCCTAGCTTTGGCTTCAGCCTGATGGACAGCCAGCTGTTTAGTTAGCAGTTCCACATGTCTCTCCAATTTCTCAATCCTGGACTCTCCACCGTGTGCGGCGGCATCCGAAGAAGACCTCTGTCCACTCACATTCATATTGCGAAGTTGAGCAGGCATTTAGTCAGGGTTCTTCTTCCAACATTGCATTTCTACATGACCCACTCTGCCACAAAAAGCACAAGTAGCTCCTGTGGTCTGGTGCAATGCAGTACAATTCCTCTTGATATGACCTGTTTTCCCACAATCGTGACAGGTGATAGCAGGACGAGGTTGATACTGCTTAGGACCATTATTCATTCCCGGAAACACATCAGACAATGCATGCATGGGCCTCAGAGGTAACTGATGACGTTTTCTTGATGGGTGTATCTTTGTCTTCCTTCCTTTCCTTGTCGGAAGCCGAGGCACCTATAAAGCGATCATCAAGTCTTGTCAAAGCAAAATCAGCAGACTACTTTTCAAGCACCTGAAACACGTCTGCAAGATCAAAGTGGGGCTTGCGGAGCTGCTTCGCTTGCATCAGTAATAAGTCTAGAACATGGTACAAGGCTTTTCCTGACACAACACGAAGAAATTGGTTAGCTAGGTCCTGCGAACTGATGCTTGTACGGGATTTTTCTGTAAGCTTGGTGTACCTATGGTAACAAGCTGTCACGGTTTCATTTTCTAGACGTTTTGAACCTGAACAACTCTTGCTTATACTGCATGTTATTTTCAGGGAACTGTTTGGTCATACGGTCTATCATCTCCTCAACAGGATCCTCAATTAGCTTAGGACCTGCTGCAATCTCGGCTGGTGTAGCAGACACGGATAGAGGTGTTCTAAGGCTCAACACTTCTTGTTTAGACTTTCTGTAAACATCCCCAGCAGCACCAGTATAATATTTAGCAAATAAAGTCATCTTCTGGTCCCCTTTAACCATAAAAGCCTGTACATCCAACTCACAGAGTTCTGCAACAAAATTATCCCTGACCTCTTCCAAAGACGACCCCTCATGTGTGCCATCAAATGTCGGACGGGTACCTGAAGCCATGTGTGTCCTTCGAGTGCGGAAGAGTCTGGCTGTCGGTACTGTCAGCTGAGGAAGATCTCCAGTTGTCGGAGTCTCTGCGGCCACAGAAGATTCAGGTGGAACAAACGCAGGCCGATCAACACCAGACAGATCTGCACTATCTAACTCGTCCACTTTGACGAGTTTGCCGGACCGCAATCTCATGCAATGTTGAGTCAACAAAGAAGATTCGACCAACAGCAAGAACAGCTCTGAAATGTAAGTGACAGAAGCAAAGCACTTCAAGAGATCACAAAAGCCAATCACTCGAGCCGGAGCGAGCGGCCCAAGCCGGAGCGAGCGGCCCAAGCCGAGCAGTCCGCTTTGCAAGTCTCGCCCTTCTGCCGCGAGCCACGCCTGCGCCATTGCCGCGCCTTGGAAGCGTAAAGCCTTGGGCAGGAGCCGCAGCAGCTAGTGAACCTTAGCTCGGACCCGCGTGCCGACTGCGACAAGTCGTGGTGACTCTGTGGTGAGCAGCCTTGATATTGTGCTGCCTATTGCGAGAGTAGACAACTACAAATCGTTTGGCAATCACTGACCATGCACAAGTCAACAATCTTGTGGACAGTGTTACATATTTGCTTGTGTACACATTCTGGCGTGTACTGCTTTGCGTGTACATTCCCGCATCTTGCATCTTTGCAATATTGGGTGACTAAAGCCGAGTTACCTTGTCGAGCCGTTATCCGACCATTGGTTACAAAAGCCGAGTGACCTTACCAACTGTTACAAAAGCCGAGCTACTTTCTATTGGTTACTTAAGCCGAGTCCGACTGCTACCTTATTACTTGCAAAGCGGACTCCGGACTCCTCAGTCTAGGCTTGGACTCAGACTCATTTTGCTAGACTCGAGTGACCTTTCCAACTGTTATAAGAGCCGAGTTACTTTCTACTGGTCACTAAGCCGAGTCCGATTGTTACTTATCACTTGCAGGAGCGAGTAATAAGGTAACAATCGGACTCGGCTTAAGTAACCAATAGAAAGTAGCTCGGCTTTTGTAACAGTTGGTAAGGTCACTCGGCTTTTGTAACCAATGGTCGGATAACGGCTCGACAAGGTAACTCGGCTTTAGTCACCCAATATTGCAAAGATGCAAGATGCGGGAATGTACACGCAAAGCAGTACACGCCAGAATGTACACAAAAGCAAAGATGTAATACCTTGTCCACAAGATTGTTGACTTGTGCAAGGTCAGTGATTGCCAAACGATTTGTAGTTGTCTACTCTCGCGATAGGCAGCACAATATCAAGGCTGCTCACCACAGAGTCACCACGACTTGTCGCAGTCGGCACGCGGGTCCGAGCTGAGGTTCACTAGCTGCTGCAGCTCCTGCCCAAGGCTTTACGCTTCCAAGGCGCGGCAATGGCGCAGGCGTGGCTCGCGGCAGAAGGGCGAGACTTGCAAAGCGGACTGCTCGGCTTGGGCCGCTCGCTCCGGCTTGGGCCGCTCGCTCCGGCTCGGGCCGGGCGAGCAAAGGCCGCTCGCTCCGTCGCGTTGGTGTCGCGTTGTCGTCGCCGCTGCGTCGCGGTTGCTTCGTCGTCGCCGCTGCGTTGTCGGCACGTCTGAAACGCGTGACTCAGCCTTAGAACACACGTGTCAAGCCAGGTCAGCTGTCCTAGTCAAATCGACACATATAGGCAGTCGACGGGATATGGCACGACAAGCCTTTCGCTAGCTAAGGGCTAAGGAAACAGGGCAAAAACACAACCAAGGGGGACAGTGGGTGACAGACTAACAAGCAGTTCTACCAGAATGGGTCGTAAAGCTGCGAAACAATAAACAAAGTTCTTTTCCAAAGGGGGCGAGGGCTGTGAAAGGCTAGCCCAAGAGACTTTGGACAATGTATGCAAGCCATGCAAGTGATAGGTGTGTGGAAGAAAGAAAAGAGAGGGGACTTCCTAAGAGGGCCCGGTGGCTCTGAAAGTAGACAGGCCAGCCCAAACTGTCAAGGATGGCGGCTGCTTTCCTAAGGGGTGTGATTGGCTGACGCTCTGGCAAGAGAGAAGAGAAACAGTTCATCCACATCAAGTTTGCATAAGCATCAATAACAGATGGTTGGTGACTTCAAAATGATTTGCCTCACTATACATGGATTGACTGCAATTGGCGTTGTGATAGAGCAATGAGCCCATGAAGCCATTCCCAGCAAACCCTCTGTGCAAGACTGCAGTTCGTACATACGAGCTCGTGCATCTTTCTTGGGTGCACATTCTTGGGGCAAGTAGCTGTGGTTGTTAAAACAGATCCTGCTCTTGGTATGCAATTGGGAATAAATTGATCAAAAGGCAACCAATGTGTTGCAAGATAACAAGTTATCTTGCAACACAAGTGTTGCACTAGCAGCATGTCTACCATCGATGGGTGTGGAGTGAAGCGGAAGCAGCTAAAGTGTCAATGAATGAAGGATGCTGTTATCTTGAAGGGAAGGTATTGCTTGGTGCTAAGCTAAGGTGTTGCTGCTCCTGGCTGTGAGATGCCCACATCGGGCTGCCATGCCGACATTGCGAGCAACGAGCGGTCTTGCCAGCTGAGGATAAGGCTGTTCTCCCCCATCCCGTGCAGCCCATACCCCTCACGGTACACGGCCAGCAAGCCCTGGTGACTCGCACAGACTGCTCCACATCAGGGGATTATCTCATGCTTTCTTTTTCAAATGGAGATGGGGCAAGTCTCGGTCACTTCTGATTCCATTGTATGATTATACCTATGCAACCATCAACTATTAAGTGCTGCATCTACTTCAGTCAGCGTAGCATCGAATTGCCCATCTTCTCCATGTGAGCACGACTGAAATCAAATGACTGCCAGCTCATGTGGTGGAGGTGCAAACCTGGACAGTAGCCACGACCTTCTCGCTGAGTGGCCGGCCCACAAAGCCTGCGCGCATGAATCGCCGCTGCCACACGCCGAGTGGCTCCTGCCGCTCCACGCGGTCCTTCCCTTCGCATGCAATGACGTTCACAATCGCTCGGCCCAACACCTGCGCATGCCGCCGCCAAAGCTGGCTAAGCTTTGGCTAGCACCTGTCGCTGCAATCTGCCACCACTGGAACTTAGTACTGTCCCATTCACAACAGCAGTAAGGATGCTGGGCCACGATGCAAGGCCACGGGGCAGCTAACAGACTCGCTGCTCGTAGAGCCGTCGTTCAGCAATGTAGCGAGGTATGGAGGCATCAATGGACTCAAAGACGCCGGCATAGTAGAAGAGCGCCTCGTAGAAGCGAGCAAGGAAGAATGGCGAGTTGGTGTGTGCATTCTGCTCCACCAGTGTCACAATCTGCAATCACAGCAATGAGGCCATGACCACCACCATGATCAAACCACTAATCTCTACGGTGCCTCATGCATGCGTCCTGGAAGTGGTGGCACAATTGCTGACCTGATGCTTGGCGCCTCAGCTCGGGCTAGCAGCGGAGTGCAAGACATTTCTCCTCTTTGCAGAGAATGGCTTCGGCAGCCACAGCTCTATGGCTTACCGAAGGGTTTAGCTCGCGGATCATCTTCAGAACCCCCTTCCGGGGATTGGATGGTGTTGCCGTCTCATCCAGGAGCTGCACACATGGCTCTTTGACCACACCACTCAGGTCTAGAAGAATGCAGCATGCTAAATGAGCAAGTAACACAGCCATGTGCTCAGAGCAAGGGATACCACATTCTTGTGGTTGTCAAGACAGCTGGCTCTGTAGTAGACCTTCATGAGGTGATGTGTCCGTGCCAAGCAAGGTGGGCGAGAGAGCCTTCGGTGAAGCTTGGGCGTACCTGATGGAGGCGCAGGGAACAATTGACAGCAAGGACCTCGTTGGCCCGCAGCGTGATCATGCTCGCCTTGACGCGGTCGATGCGCTGCCCAATTGCCTGGTACTCGAATGGTACCTTGCACACTGCAGCCACAGACTGCAGCCGCCAACCCCAACAGTCAATCCCACCACCCTTCCCGAGTATCAGCGCATCTGCGGTGAAGCAGCACTGCAAGATTGGCAAGGCGAAGGAATAGTTGCGCCTGCAGTCTTTGGGTGGCCTTCTTCTTGGGCTCATCACAAGTGTGGCTAGGCAAGCTACAGTCAGCGCATGTGGTCTCCACACAACAGTGGGATTTTTACATTCTTGCTGACGCTTTACATTGACAGGACCTCCATCAGTGCAGATTAGCCCGTTGACCTACCTGCTGCAGGCTTTTTGTGAACATTCTCCAATTGGGACGGCAAGGACGAACTGTAGGTGGGTGGGATCATGATGGCATGGACACTGAGTGTGCTTGAGGGATGAGTGGAACCTTGAGCCGCTCGCCGGCCTCGAGGATGCAGTAGGCGCGCAAGTTGTGAAGCGCGGGCAGGTCGATGGCGGTCATCCGCAGGCACGGCGGGCCACCGGGCCTGGCAGCCAGGGCCTGCGATGGAAGTGGCGATTGCAACCCATGTCAGCCTCAGCCAGCATGACAGCCCAACCGTGCCTGCTGAGCTTATGGCCGCCAAGCTCCTGCTGTGGTCAACGCCAGCAGGTGGACCTGTATCATGGAGGGCCACTGAATAGCGTGGCCGATGCCAAAGTCGACAATGTGGACATGTGATGCGCCCTCAAAGGCCTCCAAGATTGCGCTGTTGGCCGCCACCTGGCCAAACGTCAGGTAGGGGCTTGCCATGACCAGCACCTGCAAGCTCGTCAGAATGGCAGCGGAGACGGGCTGTCAGGTCTCCAGGAGCCTTCAGAATATGCCGCTAATGGCGGCAGCAACAGTGTGGCTATCGGCAATGGTGGCAGCACAACGGAGGAACCTGGAAGGCCTCCATGATCTGGCGGCCACAGTCGGGCTCATGGAACTCGAGCGGCACGTCGGCCTCACTGCACTCGTCAATCGACTTGCCGCCGCTACTCGTTCGTGCGACCAGGCCCTCCAGGAAGTAAGCGCAGAGGCGCTGGGAGGCATCCCCGTACACGGATGCCACCTCGTTGACGTCCGCCATGAGCCGCTGCACGGCGACGGGGTCGCCCTCCACAATCGCATGCGCAACAGCCACGAGCATCTGGATCGCGCCGCCTGTAGCAGCGCCTGCCAGCGGAGGCTGCGACGAGGGCACTTGAGGCAATGGTGGCGGCGGAGGAGCCGGCGCAGGTGGCGGCATGGGCGACTGCCCGACTGGAGCGTCTGTCGCGGCCGCTGCCGGTGCTGACGGAGGCACCAGCGCTGGGGGGGGCGGAGGCAGCAGGAGGTCGTCGAGGTCGTCGAAGGCGGGGACGAGCCAATCGAGGCCACGGAGGAAGTCCTCCTCGGTGACGTCCATGGCCGGCGCCTGCGCCGAGCTGACGAAGCGGTTGGGGGGGTCGTCGAGCATGTCCTGCATGACCAGCTCGCTGGAGGCACCGGCATGGCCGGCCCAGCGCTCGTCGAGCGAGCTTTCGGCGGTCGTCGACTCCGCCGCCGTCGTCGAGCTGTCCGCGCTGGGCGCCGTGACGCGCTGCCACAGCACCTCCAGGTCCCGGGCCAGCTGCGCAGACGGCCAGCTGCCATCGCCACCGCCGCCACGCCCCTGACCACCGCCGCTGCGGCCGGGCACCGCCGCTGCAGGCAGCGGCGGTCGACCTCCAGCGCTGGGCGCCGCCTCGAGCACCGGCGGCGGCCGGCCCCAACTGGCCAACGCCGAGGCGACGGAGGTTTCCCTCTCCACGCTTGGCAGCTTCGCCGCCGACATCGCAGGCGCCGTCCCTTCGCCGCGGGGCGAAGGCGTCGGGCAGCTCGACGCGACGCTAGAGGGGCTGACGATCGGGTTGCCAACGTCGCCGCCGCCGCCGCCGCCGCTGCCGCCGCCGCCATCGCCGCCGCCGCTGTCGCTGTCGCAGCACTGCTCGGTGTCGTTGATTCGCTGTGGCACCGCCGGGATGCAGCTTCGGGTACACGCGGCAGGGGAAGAAGGGCGTGCCGACGTACGCGGCGATTGAGGAGCTGGACCGGCGCGGGATGGCGGTGATCGAGGCCGGCGACGCGGCCGCCTTCGCCGCCTACCTGCGCGAGACGGAGAACACGATCTGCGGCCGCCACCCCATCGCCGTCCTCCTGCAGGTGCGCTCCGTCCCCTTGCCGCTTCCCCTTGTTCCGTCAATCAGGACCAGATAACAGAAATTGTTTCTTATGACAGCTTCTATTGTGATGGCGAGGCTTCCTCTTGCTTCTTGCGGCACGCAGTCACTGCTTATTGCTCTGGCAAAGGACAGCAATCAGAGATATGCAGCAAAGCACAATGCTGATATTGCAGTCACGTGATGTCTCCAGTGTTGGTAATTGAAGACACTTTCCACAGAACCTCGTAACACTGCTGGCGTGTCTGCCTGCGCAGGCCGTGTCCAGCTGCCGAGCGGAGCTGCGGACAAGGTTCGTGCGGTACGAGCAGTCAAGCCGGTGCCGCACCCTCCGCGACAGCAGCGTGAGCTATGCGTCGGCCGTGACCACCACCTCCGCCGCCATTACCGACGCACCCAGTGTTGCCGCCAACTAGGGCAGCNTGCCGCCGCGGCGGCGGGAGCGGTCCGGCCGCGCGGCCGCCATGGCGGCGGCGCGAGCTGGCCCGACCGCGGGGGCTGGTTGGCGGCTCGCAGTCAGCGGGGGGGGGGCTCTGGAAAAAGCAATCACGTGGCGCAGGCCGGGCAGCTCCCCCCGCCCTGCCCGTGGCCCGCGGGCAGCCGCGCCGGAGTGCGCCCCATCTCCGGGCAGGCCACACAATCTTCGTTTCTCCGCTCACTCCCTGCCCGCGGGTAGCGCTGACTCTTTTCCAAGGCTGCCCGCCCTGGGCCCCCGGGGGCCGGTGGCGCCCGGGGCAGGTGGCTCCTGCCCCGCACGGTCGGACCTCCCTGGGCCAGACGGGCTAACTTGACGGCGCCCCGTCAGAAGGCTCCCCTGGAGAGCATCTGCCTGGCCGGTGTGGTGCCCAGGAAGTTTCCCTCGGCCCCCGACAAAGAAATGGCCGTGACGTCACAGTGACGTCAGGGTCAGTAGGCACTGCCTCCTCTGATAGATACGTCAGTGGGAGCCGTCACCCAATCGTCACCTCTAAGCTCATTCGATTCTGGCGGCGAATGCTCGGCTTGGGACGACACTGTGCCACGGCCGAGAAGCAGTCCCTGGCTCACGCAGTCCACTCGCGAGCTGGCCGCGCTATGGCTGCTGCATCGGGGTCTAGGCGGAGTGCCTCTTTCCCAGCTCCTAGTTACTCCGACTTGCTGCTGCTCACTCGTGGTTACTGAGCTTCCCTCTGCATCGTCTCGTCTCTTGCTGTGTAGTTTCTCTTTTCGGCACCTTTTCTTTGGCTCTTTGGATTCTGTCCATTCTTTTCGGGCTGGCATTTGCCAGCCCCGCTTCTCTATGGGCGATCAAATTAGTCTTTCGTAGTACTTGTTGTGTGCTCCAGCGTTTTTTGCCCCTTCCGGATTATTATTTTCTTATGGGCTGGCTATTCACAGCCCTCGCCCCCTTTGGAAGAGAACAGACCCCTTCGGAAAGAAAGTGCTCGCCCATAGAGAAGAGCTCTTTGGAAGAGCTCACTTTTCTTAACCAAGAGTCTTGACAACTGTCATGCCACAGGGCGTCGACTGCCAGATAGCGTCGAGAAGTCAGATTAGTACGGAAGCAGGCAACAAATCAGCCTCGCATGGTGGGGTACTCAATGAAGTGAGGTGAAAAGTAGGTCTACGAGAATTAAGTAGCTAAATCGATATTGTAAGAAAACAACAGAACAGAAACTAATAGAATAGGAGTAACCAACAGATGATGTGGTTGGCAGTAGAGAACTTGGAATTGAATGAACAATTTCAATAGGTGGCTCAATGTTTGTATTGAGCGCGGCAAATTGTTCAAGAGGCATATGCCAATCGCAATGGACAAATTACTCATTGCTCAGCATCGTGACACGCAGCGCTATGCCAACATTCGTAGTGGATGCTGCAAGCCCAAACCTTCAGTTAGTCACGTCGGTGACTATGTAAATCTCAAGGTCACTCCTAAGCATGGCTTGGATGTTACTGCCGGTCCATACATATGTAAGGTTGTTGGCAACAACTCCTCCGGCGTTGTTCACCTTCAGGGGTCTTGTGGCAGGTCTGGTGGCAGATGTAAATTTCTGATCACATTCAGAATGTTTCTCCCTGTCATCTAACTAATATTGATCCTACTATAGAATCGTACCCAGCAGTGGGTATCTGTCCACTTTTCATGCGAAGTCTGCACTCGGAAAGACCAAGCTGCAGCAATGTTATTATTTATTACATGTAATCGAGGGTGGCATATCCATTTTTTAACACCACCGCTCACGAGCAAACCTTCAGATGACTGGTTTTGCAGAAATTGTCTGGGTTCAAACCCAACTCCTTCGCCTGTTCCAGGACTTGCAGTTGGGGGAAGGGAATAAATTGTTCAATTCATTCCAAGTTCTCTTTTGTCAACCACATCATCTGTAAGAAGAAGGCTCGCCCATAGAGAAAGAGGGGCTGGCAAAGCCAGCCCAAAAAGAATGGACAATGTCCAAAGCCGAAGAATGAGCCGAAGCCGAAGAATCTGTTGGTTACTCCTATTCTATAATTTTCTGTTCTGATTGTTTTCTCTCAATATCGATTTGGCTACTTAAATCTCGAGACCTACTTCTCACCTCATTTCACTGAGTACCCCACCATGCGAGGCTGATTTGTTGCCTGCTTCCTTACTAATCTGGAGGCTGGCAGTGAACGCCCTGCTTGGAGCGCCTAAACGTTTCAATCCGGCTCGGCGTCGGAGCATCATCCTGATCCGGCGCCAGCGCCTCGCCCATCAACGGTGCGTAGGCTCCTTCGCCGTCACGGTCAATCCGTGCCTCACGCATCGCATTGCCCTCTTACCACCTTCACCACACAAAGCCCCGATTTATTAACGCCCACGAAGAACGTCGAAGGCGTGATGTGCCTCGATGAGCCGTGAGGAACCGGGGGCAGTGGTGGGGAATTGGTAGCGGAGGAGAGTGTATTAAGAGATGGAGGGCCATGTGTGGCCAAGTACAAAGGTAAGCACATTGACAAATGTACGTCACCCTGCTGCTAAGCTGACCCGCTCAGTAACCACGAGTCAGCACATAGAGGTCACTAACTGATGCCCGGATACCGGACGGCACTCGACAACCTCTAGAGCTACCAGCGAAGGCTTGGTAGGTAGCGGTAGAAGCGAGTCTCGGGCTCCACTGGCCCGGGGAACCCAGACGGGCCAAATGGCCCACCCCAACGAGCACTTCTCTCAACGAACAATGTAATTCTTTACCTGACCAAGCATAAAGAAAAGCGCGGCCGAATTGACTGGTGGCTGGGAGAAGCCAGCCCAAAAGGAATGGACAAGGTCAAGAGGAGCCGCATGGCGCAGAAAGCAGGGGACTAAGTGCTAAGACGACAAGGAGGCATAAAGGGTGTGGAGGGCCGGGGCCGAGCAATTCGCTTGGTCAAGTCTCTCCCTTTGGCTGTTGCCGACCTTTGCCGCCGCCGCTGCCGCTGCCGCCGCCGCTGCTGGTGCCGCTGCCCAGTAAGCGTAGCGCGCGCAACCAGGGCTACGCCAAGAAGGCGTGGGCACAGGCACAGGACACAGACCTGCAGAGAGCCTTACTCCGACGAGCCCCGCATCCGGTCGCGTCAGACCGGGCGCGCACTTGGTAAGCCGCGAGCATCGCGACCTTGTGCGAAACTGCCTCCAAGCCTAATCTTGGACCTTCAGAGAGCCTTGGCAAATATACGCAAGCGATTCTCATTGTGCTCCATTGCATCTACTGCATTGTGAGCTTGTTTCATTCCGATCTCGCCATTGTAACTGTCTTTTGTGGGAGTTTGTCCTTTGGACATTTCCCGGCTCGGTTCGGTTACCTGGGTTAGTGCCCAAAACGTTCGCTGTCACTGTCACTACATTGATCCGTGGTTACTGTTCCGATTATCGATCCGTTACTGTTCTTTGAAACCCTCTCTGAGGGTACTCCGTTGACAAAGGAAACTCTCTTTGAGGGTACTTTTTGGCTCGTTCTGGTTTCTTGTTCACACTTTGCTTGTGGCTTGTCCTTCCGATCCCGTTTTACTTGACCAAGCGAATTGCTCGGCCCCTTGGCGATTGAACTGTGCGTACGATTCCGAAAGTAGTCAACAGGTACGACCTCCTTGCCAGCATCCAGAGCCATGTATGGGAAGTAGTTGGGAGGTCGTTGCTGCATGTCGATGGAGCGTTGGATCATCTGGGCTGGGGCGAGGTTAGTCCAATGAACCCTCTTCCGGTCAGCTAGGGATCCCAAAATTGCGTCCAGAATCGTGTAAGGCCCCAGGATGTCACAAATTGTTTGGAAGTCGAACCTGGCAAAATTGTGGGTCTCCTTGGGCTCTACGTTCTCAATATCATAACCAAATTGGAGAAGCCGGGCGCCGGGCGCGTACGTTGTGCATGAATTTCACCAAGGATATGAATAATCCACTGGAGGGCTGCCTGAACCCTACTGCCTCAGGACATCCAAGAAGCTGCCAAGCCCGAATTGCTCAGACGTTTGCCCAAAGTGGACCTCCTCATTTCGGGAATTCCTTGTCAGGGCTTCAGTGCTCTCGGTTCCAGCAGAGGGTTCAGGCAGCCCTCCAGTGGATTATTCATATCCTTGGTGAAATTCATGCACAACGTACGAGCTCGGCAGCTTCTCCAATTTGGTTATACTGTTGAGAACGTAGAGCCCAAGGAAACCCACAATTTTGCCAGGTTCGACTTCCAAACAATTTGTGACATCCTGGGGCCCTACACGATTCTGGACGCAGCAATTTTGGGACCCCTAGCTGACCGGAAGAGGGTTCATTGGACTAACCTCGCCCCAGCCCAGATGATCCAACGCTGCATCGACATGCAGCAACGACCTCCCAATTTCTTCGCATACATGGCTCTGGATGCTGGCAAGGAGGTCGTACCTGTTGACTACATTCGGAATCGTACGCACAACTTCAATGGCCAAGGGTCCGAGCAATTCGCTTGGTCATGGCCACTTGGTCATGGCCACTTGCTCTGCTGAGTTATTAGCCCCTAATCAACGCCCGCAAGTTGCTGATAAGGAAGGGAAGGAATCAGCTTGCCTCCATCCCGAGGAGGCGGCCAAGCCACCTCTCTCGGCCGTCACCTGCAAGGATCCCACTGCACGTCTCTGACAACCTCTGCGGTCAGTGAGGCGATGAGCACAAAAGCACGGGGCACATATTCCCACCGCTTCCTCTCATGTCATCACGAGGCTCATCATACTCGCTCCAATCGCACCCCTAGGTTGACTTCCACAGCGGCTGCACCACATAGAACTTAGCATCCCAGCGCAACCAAACCGTTCGTGCTATATTGCTGGTGCTGCTGCTGGTAGCAGCGCCAGATACCTGCATAGCGCAATAGTCATTTTCATGGGGCCCACGTGGTCTGCCATCGCTGACCACTTCTCAGGAGGTGCAACAAGTTACGGGAAAAGTTCCTCATCTTAGACTTGGCCTCTGCTGAGCACATAGAGCAGCTTCACAAGGTCAGTCCGATTCTTAATGAGGCTCTATATCCCCCAGCTGTCAGGAGGTGCAATTAAAGCTGTCAGGGGTGCAATCTATGCCCCCCGCCTGCTTCACCGTTGAGCGAGTGGGAGGTGAAGCAGACTGTATGCTAAGCCAGGTGATGACAGCAAAGCAAAGCTGATGGCGTCAATCCTACTTCGGCAATGGCGGTCGACTACGCAGTAAGCTGTAGCTGTAACCAGGTCCCAGGAGGCTCTTCTAGAGCTCTACCAAGCACCCTTGAATCTCTGAAGCTAGCAGGTCAAGTACGTGCAACCTCAGTGCCTGCACGACCGGGCAATGCCCAATGGCGTGCCACACTGATGTGACCAAGAGGCCACCCTAAGCATCGCTGTACATTGCCTCCTTGATCGCTGCCTTCATCTGCTCCTTGTTCAGCAAGGTCTGCACAAGAATCTGCACCATGTAACAGCATGCACCCTCCAGGGCGTCAGTCTCCAACTAAGCGCACATAGATATCTGCAACTTTAAGGTAGAAGCATGTAACATACTTGTCAGCATGCAGCAATCACTCCAAATATACTAAGAAGACAATTTAAGAGAAGGGCTTGAGGACTTCAGGATTGCCAGCAATCTACCTCTTGAACCTGCTGGCCTGAGCGTGCTAGCAGCTTGAAGCCATTGTCCAGCTGCTCCGATAGGTACACCTGTAGATTCCCAAAATCAGAGCAGGTTGTTGTGCACCACACTGGCTCACTTATAACTGTGTAAAAGATGCAATGTTATCAAGTACAATGTGTGCAGCTACACTGTTTGCAGTAATCCGCAGCTGCAAGAGATCCACATCCTGCGGCATACGACACAGCTATGCCAAGGTGAGAGCCTTGCACAGAAGCAAAAGCTCACCTGGAAGGAGGTGGCCAGGGACGAGGCACGCAGGCTGCGGCCAAGCGCCACACTCACAATGGCTGGCTGCTCCTGCAGCTTCCGGATGACGGAGCTGACCTCCGGCAAGGGCTCAGCCTGCACCAAGCCAAGTAAAGTACCAAGTTAGCCCTCTGCAACAAAGAACGGCTTCAAGACCAAGGGTTCAAGTCTGGACAGGACAGCTACTAACTTCTCTTCATGGACAAAAGCACTGGGCCTAGCGTGCAAGAGGAGGTCTGACAAAGTTAAGATCATTCTGGCAACATCTCAGCTAGCAGCAAAGTACTCGGCCTAGCTGGCAAGAAGAGGACAGTCTGTCTTCAACTATTGGGTAATAGAAACGTCAAACAAACAAATTACCTACCTGGGCTGACGCTGAGGGCTCCAAGCTACTGGAGAACCACTCCGCCGTTTCAGACGGTAATCCAACAAGTGATTCAAGCGTCTCCATAAGTGGGTCAGGCTGCAGGCCATGACAGAAGCCTTTGGTCAAGATGGAGCCCATGGCAATGTGAAGCGCAAGCATCCTGGTGTACTGCAAGAAGAGGCCCACTCTTGCAAGAAGAGAAGATTGGATGTGGGAACCCAGCCTTCAGCTTTGCAAGTACAGAGCCGGTCGTGCATTGATCAGAGTCGTCACTACTTTGCATCTCTGCTGCTATTATTGCTACTGCTCAGGAGGACAGATAGAAACACATATCTAGCAAAAGCTGAAAGACATTGAGTATGACAACATCTTGTTGACGACTGTATATGCTAGTCCACATGTCAGCTTCACATGGTCACTCATCAGACCTGCAGCTGTTTGAGTGACAGGTTGATTCGAGACGTTTGGAAGTCTAGCTTGCACACCATCGCTTCAATCTCCTGTGTATGTGCGTGAGCGGAAGGAAGGCAAGGCCAAAGAACACATCAGCGCGCCAGCTAAATCATAAGTGCCTTAATATGACAGTTATGATGGTCTAGCTCCTCCTCAGCTTGGGTAAGGTCTGTCATACCCTGAATCTTATGAACAAGTCCACTTAATTTGCAACAAACCGACTCTCGCCCAAGAAGAGGGCGTCAGGAGCAGGCTGCACATGCCCAACTTTGCGCATCTGGTCGAGCAGAGAAAATGCTCGCCTGGCCGATGCTGAGGAGTGTCGTGGGATCCTTTGGCTTGCTCCACGACAGCTCCGAGCTGTGAATCATGGCCGTGACACCTTGCAGCTGCAGAGCGCAAGGAGCATGCACATGACATTAAGTCGTGTTTCACCTCAATCAAGGCCTTATGAAAGCCGTCATGGTGTCGGCGCTTGTTCCACATGAGCAGAAGCTGCTGAATTGGTTATTGATAGAGGACTCAAGGTGGCGCCTACCTCCACAAACACGCCGTACTGAGTGATGACAGTCACGCGGCACGATACTGTGTCGCCATCCTTTAGGCCGGCCTGGATGGAAAGGAAAACAACATAGTGAGCTATCTCTGCCCGAGGAGGTTCGCTCAATCCAACAGGCAGTGAAGGCCAGCATTGCAGTCTTCAACCGATAGTTGATACTTGCATAGTGTTCACCAGAACTTCTTGCTTCTTCTGAAGCGACTCGCCCGTCTCTGACTCGGTGGCCTTCTCGGAGATGATCAGCTGCCTTCGCTGCCTGTTCACGGTCTTTACCTTCAACTTCACTTTCTGAATCATCATCAGACTACAAATAGTCAGTATATGAGGTCATGTATGTACACCATGTAGCGTACAGATGACTATTTATTGTACCACATATTGCTCAATCAACTCTGATGAACGACTGATGATTTGTGATAATGGGATTATTGCAGCACGGAGGGACACCAGCCTCCAAACAGAACCGTGTATTCCAGTGTCTTGCATGTAGGGTATGTGTTCATTGGACTTGAAATTGCTGAGCTTGCACTGCATCTAGTTGACTGACTTCCAAGAGCTCAAGGAGCTCAGCTCAGAATAGCTAAGAATTTGTAGCACAAAGTGGACTAATTACCTGGCCAACATGCGAGCTCAGGTGCTTCAGTCGCTCTTCCTTGTACTCACGGCGGAGCTCCTCTTGCCGCTCCACTGGCACGGCCTCAGGCTGTGCGGCATCCGCTGCAGCGTCGACATTCTGGGGGCCGGCAAAGGCGGCGGCTCCCTTGTCGCCCATCGGCTGGACCGCCCACGCCATGTCCAGGCCCTTGAGCCGGCCCCACCTCTCCAAGCTTGGAAGCCGCTTGCTCGCCGCCAGCTCCGAGGATGGTAGGAAAGCGATAAGTGACCCAAACAAGACCTGTAACAAGGGATAGCCGCAAATGACTTGGCTTCCATTGGTGACCAAAAAGTCGCAACCATGCGAGTGTCATGGGAAAAGCACAACAAAACAATTGGCAGAGCTTGCAGACTTATAACGGGTGTTTACAGAGTTTGTCCTAGTATGACTCGCCACATGCTTGGACATGCCTATGAGTAATATCCTGACCCTTGGTGCTCAAGTCTTGGTTACATTGCCACTTACACAGCAAATTAGCAGAGCCCAACTAGCAGAGCCAACAATGCATCAACTCATGGACTTTGAGGCGATACCAGGCAGGAGATTCACAGCAAGTGAGGAGGCTCACCAGCAGGCCACCACTATTGCAACCAACAACCTCCGCCTCCTCAACAACACCAGACGCCAGTAGGGCCTCCGCCCGAGCCCACTGACAGGCGCATGCGATACACCTGCGCGAGAGAGCCTGCTCATTCAAATCCGCCTGCTCCCCGTGGTACCGGCGGGATACAGCGCTGCGTGAAAGCTGGTGGAGAAGCTCGAGCCACCGATCGCCAAACGCCCCGTGAACGTCGATGGCGAGCGGGAAGGACTCGTCCTCCCTATGTTAGCGCTTTTCGGCCCCTTCGGACCTTACCCATCCTCTCTGGCTTTTCGCAGCCCTTGGCACCTTTGGAGGAGCTTCCTTCCTTAAAACTTGGTCTTTCTGATCAAGACCGACCTTTCGAACGCATTGCCGGCTCTGAGAGAGCATCTCCTTCGTACAGGTCACCCGAGCCTCAGAGTAATGTCATATTTAGGCTGGCCCTCTGAAGTGCTACTTCTTCTTCTACTGTCATGCCAGAGGACGTCAAAAAGGCCCGTACACTCCCAATTGCTAACGCAGCATCTAGGACTGGAGAGATACCGTGTGACAATCCTTCATCGAAAACAGATCCCTTCTCCGAGCTGACTAGAAAGAACGATTGAGAACAAGTAACGACAGATGCTTGCATGAAGTACACTACAAGACCAGGAACAGTAGTCATCGAGTTATGGACTGTATGATGTCGAGCTTAAAGCTGTGGTGCACCCAATTTGCAACCCATTTGCAACCGGGCCAGTGAAGGAGGACAGATAAGCGAGTAACAGTGGCTGGTCAAATACTGATAAGAGCTCTTTCCAAAGAGGGTAATCGCTTTGGAATGCCATCGTAAAATGACGACGTCCAATCCTAGCATTCCGTGACATACATCAACGAGATCCCTCAGAGGCATTGAGACTAGTGGCCGACAACCAAAGATACTCTCCAAAACATGAAGAAGTCTCCTTGCAACAAAGGGGGCGAGGGCTGTGGAAAGCCAGCCCAGAAAGAATGGGCAAGGTTCATAGGGCCGAAAGGCGCCAAAGACGCACAGCTTACCAAGAGACCCAGAGAGAGGTCGCTCGATAATTGGACCGATAAAATGGGACAAGCGCGTGGTGCACAATCTAAATACAAGCAACACATTGTGAACGAAATTGAAAGGAAGGCCAATTCGAGCCTTACAAAAGTTCTAGCAATGGGTCAATAAGCTGACTAAGGGGGACACTAGTAGCCTCGAGTGAGCACGTACATATCTGACAAGCTAAGCTTAGGAGCCAGACCGCCACCACGGAAGCCATTAGCCTGGCCCAGTGCGCGCCCAGCACGCTGATGTATCGCGAGTGCCTAGGAGGGCTGCAGACTGAATAATAGCTGCATTTTATAGCAAGCAACGATTGCTTGCGGGACGCTAGAATGTCCTAAGCTACCCGCCTGACTACGTCGGCGGGCTTTGACAAGTTGTACCAGGCGATGGAGGAGGGAAGACCACTTCAATCCGTAGCCGCCATAAATGTCCGTGGCGGATGGGAAGAAGAAGTCGCCTCGCCCCGGGGTGGTCTTTACTATGTCTCTGCTTCTTCTCCTCCGCATGATGCGTAGCCCAAACTGGCACAGTCGGCGTGGGTGCCCCTGGTTGGATTGTATCGATAAGAACAACGTCAAGGAGGAGACGAGGCTCGGAGGGGTGGAAATTACATCCAGACGTCTGATGTAAGGTCTGCCGCAATCCTGGAGTGCCGGCATGATGCCCGGCACCTCCATGGCCGAATGGTAACCTGCCTCGCGCATAAAGCCATACAAAGCGTCACTTAGAAAGTTGTGGGGGGCATTACGTTCACCTCCCTCCACACATCGAAGCACGTGAGCTGCCAACGAGATCTCGTCCTCCGAACGATGGACATTCACACTGGCGGATGCTCGCCAAACAAAGTGGGGGAAAGGCCAAGTTGGTGGTGTACGGCCTTCCGAAGGAGGTCGTCGGAGAGCAAAGGGACTCGTAGATTGGCAAAGCGTTGAGCCACTCCAACGCCCCCGGAGAGCTTATTGAGTGAAGACGAAGTTGGAAGGGCGACGTTCAGGTGCTCTCGTGGTCGGCGCGGTTGTACGCAGCCAGCAGCAGCGGTAGTAGTGGTCCATTTGTCATGCTTGGCGTTGACGTCACTTGGCGACCATGTCTTTGACTGTGCGGTTGAGCCATTCCGCGAGCACGTCTGTTTGCAGGTGGTAGGGCGTCATGAAGGTCAGCCAGACCCCCCAGCTCATTGCACACCCGCTCCATAATTTGGCCGTTGAATTTGGTGCCGAGGTCGTCAGGAGCCGCCGGGGACACATGTGGTGACACAACACGTCGCGGATGAGGAACTTGACCACGCTGTCGGCGGTGGCGTTTGGCAAGGCTGCCCCGATCACCCAGCGGCTCAGGTATTCGGTTGCCAGCACAACGTACTTGTTGCCCCGTCCACGGGCATCGACAAGTTGTGCCCGGCGATGGAGGCAAGACCGTTTCATCCCATGGGCCATGGACATTTATGGCGGCTACAAAACGAAGTTGTCTTTCCTCCTCCATCGCCGGGCACCACTTGTTGATGTCCGCTGACATAGTCGGGCGCGTAGCTTAGGGCATTCTCGTCCCGCAAGCAATCGTCGCTTGCTACAAAATTGCGGCTGTCATCAAGTCTGCAGCGCTCCCGGGCACTCGCGATACACCAGCGTGCTTGGCGCGCAGTAGGCCAGGCTAATGGCTTCCGTTTGGGTGGTCTGGCTCTTCAGCTTAGCTTGTCAGATATGTATGGCTACGTCGTGGTATTGTTGTCCCCCTTAGCCAGCTCGTTGCCCCGTTATTAGGGCTTTGGAAAGGCTCGAATGTTGGCCTCCCCCTTCATCTTCATGCGCACCGCGCGCATAATTTCCGACCCGGCGGCCGGCCGCGTCGGGCAAGACGACCGACCCGTGGGTCCAGGCTCCGTGGGTCCAGGCAGCCTGTTGGGACTGGCCGACCCCGCCGTGCGCAACCCCGGGCCTTGCGAGCCACCCTTTTCCCCGTTTCACAATGATGGAAGATGCCGTGGGCGGCGTACCTTGCCGCCCACCACGACCGCCCCCTGGGATTCCTCAAAGCCGTGGACAAGCTGCGCGCCGCCTGCTACTGTCCGCGGATGCTCCGGAATCCACAATCACATCGCCAGTTGCCTCGCGTGCCGCACGCGCAAGGATCCACAGGCGGTGCACGCTCGCCAGTTGCTCCGCGTACAGCACGCGCACCACAGGCGGGCGCGCTCCAGTCCATCGCGGTGCGGGCGCCGTTCGAGCTGGTGGCGTGCGACATCATGGGCCCCTTCCCGGCCCCGGAACCTCAACCCTAAACACTAAACCCTAGACCCCAATCCCCGACGACGGCGAGATGCCTCCAGGATATTGCGCCGCCGCGCCTGCCATTGCGTGGCGGCGGCGGCGGCGACGTCGGCGGCGACTGGGGCGGCGGGCGACTGGGGAGCAACCGGACTCGGCGGGCCCGCAGGTGATGAGAAGAGCAAGGGCCAACAGCCCTCCAGTGGCTCTGGTCAGGGGACCCACTTCCAGGAGCCTAGCATCTCTGATCTGCGGCTGCTTAGCAGGGGCTACTGAGTGATTCGTCGCTGCTTTGTGCTTGTTTTTCTTAGCGCTTCCCCTGGCCCCTCGTGCTTTGTTCATCTTTTTTGGGCTGGCTTTTCCAGCCCCTATCCTCAATGGGCGAGCACTTTCTTCTTCCAGTGTCTGATAACCCCAGCCCGGCGGCGCGCCCTAGCGCCCGACGGTCTGGATCTCAAGGATCGACCCAAACCCTACGGTGGAGATCCAATCGATCTACCAACCCTGGGTTAAACCCTGGGCCCTCCTAAACCTCGCCTACCACTGTCCGTTATGAGCATCCCAAGGCGCTACAACGCAGCTCCACACAGGACAGCTAGACCTAGACCATNCCGGGCGCGGCTCGCTGCTGCCTGGTCCTCCTCCGCGGCCGCGGCGCCGGACTTCGCCGACGCCGCCGCCGCCGACGGCGGCGGGGACGGCGTCACGCTGACGGCCAACTGCGTGCGGGTCAGCCGGCCTGCCTCCCCAGAACTCCCACCGCCCCGCCGTTGTCAGCTGCTGAGCCTGAGCTTCTAAAGCTGGTCTGACGTCAAGCGCCACGGCTGCCTCCCCTTTCGGAGCTCCCCCGGCCCCACGTTTCTGCAGTCTCCGTCTTCTCCTTCTCTTCTCTCTCCTCCCCTTGTCACCCACCTAATTGTCCGATCAACCACTTGCTTGCGTTCCTTCCGAGCCTCTGGCTATAGACAGGGGACCCGCTACCCGGAGACTAGCATCTCTGACCTGCGGCCGCTCAACAGGGGATGTTGAGCACCCAATGGCAACTTGAGTCACTGTGTGCTTTAGCGCTTTCCTGGCCCCTTCGACTTCAGTTCATTCTTTTTTCTGGGCTGGCCGATCACAGCCATCGCCCCCTACTGGAAGAGTCTATGTTCTCCTCCTTTCGAGCTGCTGCGGCCCAATTCGCCTGCTGGCTTGTCGGGGCCTCTTAAGCTCCTCTGGTCGCTGTGCAGGCCGCCGAGCACAAGCCAGATAGCCGTAGGGGTTTGTGCTTGTTCCGCCTCGCTCTCCTTCCTCACGTCACTTGAGCTGCCCGCCTTGCTCTGGCGCCCGCAGCGTCTGCAGGACATCCGGCAGGGGGAGGGCGAGCGCGGGAAGGGCCTCATGCTGCGGCTCAGCGTCGACGGCGGCGGCTGCTCCGGCTATCAGTACGCCTTCTCCATCGACGACCGGTGCAACGAGGGGGACAGGTGAGAAGATTGCCGATACTGGCCACAGATGGACGGGCTCTGAGCCAGCGCATGGCTGCATGTAGTGCCAGGTCTAATGCTACGATTCCTTAATATCTCTTAACATATAGGACAAACAGGGGATTTGCTAGGCTGGGCCTGAGTTTTGTTCAAGCTGACGAAGCAGGGTGTTCTCGCGGGACGGTGCGGACCTCATCGTGGACAGCATCTCCCTCCCTTATGTACGCGGAGCCACCGTGGACTTCACCGAGGAGCTCATTCGTTCCTCTTTCACAGTGAGTCTCGAGAGTTGTCATATCACGCAGGGCAGGCAGCTGCCAACACCATCAGTGTCCCTCCCTGCGCCAGGGCTGTAACCTTAAGTTTACTACTTTGGGACAACGCGGAAGCCTAGAATCTGCATTGATGACCAAGCAAGACACTGTGCGTGCGGTGCTCCTGCAGGTCGTTGCAAATCCCAACTCAACCTCCTCTTGCAGCTGTGGAGTGTCATTTGCATCCAAATAGGAGGCTGCACGCGATCTTGGCCCCTCCCTTGTCTCCTTTACAGTTGTTGCATCAACTGTACTGCCCGTATGGTAGGTGTGGCGGCAGGTCGTCATGGTGCACAACAGGCGCTAGTGCAGTGAGTGACTGCTAGTGCCGGAAATATGTGTATACAGACCGATGCTATTTAGGACCCCATGTATAGCTGCTGGACTTGGTGGAAGCCAAGGCCTCTGGGGGCAGCCTGTGTGACATTATGCCGGCTTCTCCACCATTTGCCTTTGACTAGAGATGTAGCTCTGATTGTAGAACAATGTTCTTCGAAGAGCCCTGTGTGAGGTCAGTTGAGTACGTTCATGGATCTGCGGCCTCGTTAGCTTGCTGCAAGTTGAACTTTGATTCATATGTTGGACGCAAGCTGGTATGGAGAACTCTTGAGTTATAAGAAAGTATATTATCTGTGTCCAAAACAGCGGAGATATTGAAGTTGTTTTACACAAGCCAAGGCAGTGAGCTGCCACGTGGCTGCAGTGCATCAATAGGTGCAACATAGCTAGTGAGTGACTAATGTCGTGCTTGTCGTGCTTAACACTCTTTTCTTTCAAAATGTCATATTGAATGTCGAGTAGGGCCAACAGCACCAGCACACACAGAGAACACGAGCAGCTCTGATTGAGCTCCAGCTCCACTACTCATCGCCGATTGAGTCTTGTGCTTGATGCAGTAGAGCAGCTTTCTGAATATAGACACTGGTGTGTCAAGACCAGCCCAGAGAGAGGAGAAGCAGGCAAGCAATGCTTGCCACAAGGGCATCTTTGTCATTAGCGGAGGCTATGCAGCGTAGGCAACAAGTATTCAGGGGTGAGTGACCGTGAGAGTTACTCATCTTGACCGCAACCTGCAATTTAGTAGGCTCCATAGGTATTGGCCTTATGACGAAATGCATGACAGGGTGTGGGCAAGCGTCTGTTATCTGGGGGCTTTCGTGGTTCCTACTTCTGCATCTATGGCTTAGCAACGTGTCTAGCTATTTGAAGTAGCTAGACAGCTGCGCCAGCAGCAGTTTTGCGAGGAATCTGCCACCTCTTAGCTTAAGGGCTTGCTTGTTGTCAACAGGTATCTGCATCATTCTTTCACCGTTTCGAGCTTCTCACGCAAGTAACATCCTCCATAATTCTGCAAATTCGTGCCTTTCTATAACGTCGGGCAACAATTCATGAGCAGAGAGGTTCTCACCCCGTTAAGTTATGTGCGTCGACAGTTGAGAGAGTGGCCGAGAGTGCATAGAGTAGCGCAAGCTTGATCTGCTAAGCTTAATCGCCTTCTCCTTGCATGGGCGAGGTCCGCACGCAGAAATTCAGCTTACAAGGAGGCATATCGCCCGACAATGGACACAATGGCCAAGTTGAACTCTAGAGCGCTGGATTTAGAGCGTACGTCTGCCTCCTGCCAAGGCCGCTAGACTCTACATTCAGTATCCACGGGTGAGCAACAGCAAGTCAGAATAACTCGAAGCTGGGAAAGAAGCACTCCGCCGAGACCCTGAGGTGGCAGAAGGGCTTGGATTTAGAAAGAAATTTGAATCTGCCATCTGGTTTTCAGGCATCGATTGGCGACCCTTATGTGTTGACCCGTGGTCACTGAGCGGGTCAAGCTTGCAGTGGGTGATGTAGGTCATCAGATGTGCTAGCCTTTGTACTTGGCCATTTTGGCCTCCGATTGTTGTTTCAAATACACGAACAAGAAAGACGCTTCCAGGACACGAAGAGCTCTCTCCCTTCGGACCTTGTCCACCCCATTGTGGGCTGGCCTTCCACACAGATGAGTATTCCACAGCAACCGCCCGCTTTCGGACCAGCTTCCTATTTGCTTTTCGCGGAGGCGTGGGCCATCCACTGGCATTGAAAGCGTGTTACGCTAGTCTTCGAAATGTGAAGTGCTGCGGAGGCGTCAGAGAGCGCCAAGTGGACTGACGTCATCAGCCACGGGGATCCTGGAGCCCGCCACCTGGTTGCCACGTAGGACGACGCAGTGACGTCGCGCCCGAACCGCCCGGCACTGCCACACTGCACCCTCGCCTACGCCCAGCCCCCCTCCGCCCGGCACGCCGTGAACTGCGCCGGCAGCGGCGGCGGAGGCGGCGCAGGCGGCGGCGGCGGCGGCGGNGTCCCGCCAAGCATGGCGCAGTTGACTCCGGCGGCGGCGGCGGCGGCGACGACCGCCCGAGCGGGCGCCGGCGCGAATGCCGGCGGCGCCGCCGCCAGGGGCAAAGTCCTCGTCTGCTGCTCCAGCGCTGACCACATCGATCTGCAGGTCACATGTTCGACTCTGCGCTCGGCCTTGGTCGCCATGGATTACCGTCGCTCGGCTTCTTTGTGGCACCTCGGCGACTGATATCTGAGGAGGCCGTTGAAGCCGAGCTGACGGCCGGCTGACGGTGGGCTCCCGCTAATATATCGCTTATTGTGCAGAGCGGCAAGCACCAGCCGACGGGGTTCTTCCTCAAGGAGCTCGGCCGGCCGCTCATCCGGCTCCTCGAGAACAACTACCAAGTGGTGGTGAGAGCAAAGCTCGGCTGCTCGGCTTCCAATTCCGTTGAGCTTGATTGCCAGTATCTTTTGGTTAGTCCTTGTGCGCCGCGACGGTCTTGGTCATTAACCAACGACGCTGAAGCCTGCCGTGGTTGCTGGCGCCGTCTCCAGTTCGCCAACCCGAAGGGCAACGCGCCCGCCATGGACCCCATGTCCAACAGCAAGCTGTGGTTCAACCCCTTGCACTGGGGCGAGAAGGACGAGGAGGTGAAGATGCTGGACCGCATGCACGCGGAGGGCAACCTGGACCGCCCCCGCCCGTTCGCGTCCATCTCCGACGAGGAGCTGGAGTCCTTTGATGGCATCCTCGTTCCGGGAGGTTGGTCCACCATCATAGTACCCTCGTTGACATAAGGACCTTTGATAGAGCTGCACTCAGGCCGGAGCTGCTCGGCAAGGGCAGCGCCAGCCTCTCTGAGTATGCCCAACTGAGTCTGACTAGTGGTGTGCTACGCTCCTTGCCTCCTGCGTTCTTGAAGGCCATGCTCCGATGGCGGACCTGTGGAATGACCCCAACCTGGGCCGCATTCTCCTCCACTTCCACAACCGCGCCAAGCCGACCGGTCAGCTATCTTCACTACGTTCCCAGTCAAGCTTTCACCGAGATCATTCTGTGTGCTGCGTGCCGACCCGTAAAGCACGACTCCCGCACACCGGCTGGTGCACTGATGTCCTGAGCTACATCTGTTATCGCATGAAGTGTACTGAGTAGGTGCCACGATATCCCTGTGGGTGCTGGGCAGGAATGATTTGCCACGCTCCCATTGCGCTGCTGTCCACAAAGCAGGTGCAGCCGAATGCACCGTGGGCATATGCAGGGTACAAGATGACGTGCTACTCGAACGTCGAAGAGAAGCTCAACGAGCTGATGTGGATGAGCAATCTCCCTTACCTTGTGACTTGACATTCTCTTGACCTTTCTGCTGAGTAGCACACCATGTGCCGGACTAGTACAGCGCTTGAGACCCTTGCTGAGCCGCAGGAAAGCAAGACAAGGTGACTATGTCCAGATTTATTAGCGGAGTTCAATGAGACCGTATCCTCGTCAGCCCTTAACAGGGAGCAGTCTGATTTTTACAGGTGGAGACAGAGTTGAGGAACAATGGCGCCATAATGGTGGAGGCTCTTCCCATGATTCCCAAGGTCACGGTTGACAGGGAGCTCATTAGTGCTCAGGTCCGGGCTGACCCACTCCTTGCAACTGCATGCAGACTTGGGAGGCTACTTATATCAGCCGAGGCAGCCTCAGGGTGGTTGCTGCTCTCAAGCAGATTGTTGCTAGAGTATCCAGTGAGGAGCCTGCTTGTGCTCAGGATCATGAATTTGACATCTTACTTTTGTTATGAGACAGGGCCCGACCTCTGCCGATCAATTTGGAGCAGAATTTGTGAAACACCTGAGCGACAAGAGCCAGACCCAGTTGCAGGGGCAAGCTTTTGCACCGCAGGCACGCATGTCTGTAAATTGATTAAGTACTTGCACCACAACATGACGTACAACTGTCCTGTGCAGTATGAAGAGAATGATATGATGTGGAGTATATAGTAAAACCAGCTCAACAAATTTGGTGAAGCACCTTTCACCATGCAGCCATGTTTCACCTGCATGAATAGTGGCAGGCTACATATGTAACACGGAAGTACCTTCGAGGTCTTGAAAGTACCTCGAAGGTTGTACCACCTCTCAAAAGTCTGTCATGCATATTGCATTGCGAAATCGTTAAGGTCCAAGCCTGTAGAAGTCACGGCTGTTGAGATTTGTGACCGAGAAAGCAACACACAGAGTAGACATGCAGATCTAAATCAGGCACGTTGAAGAGACATATTATATTGCCGATTATTCATATGGAGGCTTCTTGCGCCATACTGTCTAGATTTCCGATAAAAAATGTCCGATCCCTTCGCTCCTTCACTGCTTGCAGGCCATGCTTCAGTACTAAACCTGCAGTAAATCTCAAACCGAGCCGCACTCACCTCTGCTTTTACGGCCACTGCGCTATCTGGGCAGCCACTAACTGCAATCTTAGCCAAAGCATTAAGGGTTAGTTGAAGTGCGGCTTCCAATCGGAGGGCAAGCTGCTGGTTCTCCAGTTTGTAGGCGACCTCAGCATCGGAATACTGCGCAGGAGTGACTAGCACACTCATGATTGCAATGCTGTCCACAAGGCAGGTGGAGCCAAGTGCACCATGCGCATAAGCTGGGTGCAGTACGACTGCTCTTAAACTGGGAGGGCAGATTAATGAGCCGGTGTAGATGAGCAAGTACATTTACCCAAACAACAGTTTTTTGCGTTCAAATCGGTTCATACAATTTTCTGGACGTCCACTGTCTCGCAGTGCAGAATTTAGGATTTTGAAGGGGCTGAAAGCACAAAATACGCAGCGTTACAAAGCGGCTACAACCAATGGGTGCTGAATAATCTCTAATCAACAGCCGCAAGTAGCAGTAGCTCTTCTTTCGCTTGCAGCTGGAAAAGAGTCACTGCGTCGTAAGTCAGTGGCAGCGGCCAAGGCTTGACCTGCTCGCAATGCACAGTGAAGGCCTGCGAAGGCTGGAGCGTAATACATATTTGTTCATTTAAGGGGCAATCGCACACTTGAGGAAGCGACCCGGCGGCAAGCAACCGGGCTGCTCGCCCTGCTACCCTTGACGCCGAATTAATACTGGTCGCATAAGCTGTTTGAGAAGGCCGAGCTACAGAGACTTAGAAGCCATGTGGACCTCGACTCCCCTGCTCGTCGCTGGCAGGGTAATCCGCGCTTCCGCCCCTTGGCGCCTGCGCTTTCGCTGACAGCGTGCCCCGCCGATTGGGTTGTGGGTCCAAGGAAATTTGTCCTGACGACGTCCGCAATCAGACAGGAGCCGCCCAAGCCAGGCAAAACAGGTGACAGGGTTGTTTAATTGGTCGGAACACTGGCAGCTTAGAGACGTAAGCTCTTCCAGAGGGGGCAGGGGCTGTGAAAGAAAGGGGCTCTTACAAATGGGTCGAGGGCTACAAAACGACAGGCCATAAAAAGTGGACAAGGTCCAAAGGGCAGGAAGGTGCTAAAACCACACAGCTATGCAAGTGGCTACAGCGTATGGGCTTAGTAACCCAAGCATAGTAAACCAAGTCAGCAGCCGCAAGTTGGAGTAACTTGCAAAATTCATTGACCACATCATCCTAGAAGCGTAGCCAAAGCGCGCCCCCCCCGCATGTGGGAGGTGCTGAGCAGAAAAAGCTCCGACACTACTCAGACTACCCCCGCAGTGACCACCTCCTCCCGGCCGCAATCGACACTTTCGACTGCTTGGGTCCTCGCTTCCATACCCTACTCGAGAACATAGCGAGTCTGGGATATGCACGACGCGAGGATATGCTCCCAGCCCAGATGGGTATGCCGGCAGCCTATCTGTCATTTCTGCGACGTCGAGTGTCAACCTGTCTGCAACGAGCTCAGGCGTATGCTCTGCATCAGAAAGCTGGTCGAGCCTTAGCTGCTGGCACAAGAGCTAGTCAATTGCCGTCCGGTATTCGAGCGTCAGCTAGCGACCTCTACGTGCTGACTCGTGGTTACTGAGCGGGTCAGCTTAGCAGCAGGTGACGTACATTTGTCCAATGTGCTTGCCTTTGTACTTGGCCACACATGGCCTCCCCATCTCTTAATATACACGCATTTTCCCCGCAAGTGCACTGCGTGAGCCTGGGAACGCTGACATTAGGTGGAGAGCCGCATGCGGAACCCCACCTGGACAAGTGACCCGGCATCGAAACCGGGGAGCTCACCTTGCTGCCCCTGACTGCAATTGATGGCCCGCCGTGAAAGCCACTGCAGGTCTGGCCACCAACTGCCAAATGCCCCATGCCTGAAAGACATGAACAAGGTTTGAAGGGACAGGAAAGCGCAGAGAGCCCAGCCAGAAGGAGCGCGTAGAAGAAAGCGGCTGTGGAAAGCCAGCCAGATACATACAAGTGTTTATGACGGAGCCACAGGCTAGGCAGACAGGGCGCCCTTAGTACCCCCGTGTCAGCAGTAGGAAGTCAGATGAGCTGAGGGGGAGGAGGAGCAACCCCGCTGCGCAAGCCAGAGGCTGCTGCAAGGGCGCGACCAGCGCGGCGGTGCGTAGGAGGGAGCAGCTTCTGGGGACAGTGGCCACGTGTGTGTGTCGTCGGAGTCTGCCACCCCCGTGACCTGGCAGCCACGTCGGCGCGTCCAGCGAAGCACGGGCCACGTCGGCAGCGCCACGTCCGAGCCCGCGCTCGCCATCTGGGAGCCACGTCGCGCAGCCCGCCTGTATGGGCCGCGGCCAAGTGGCACCCCCGCACCCCCCCACTTCTCTCCCCCTGAACTGAATAACGAATAACACACGAACCTTATTCCATCGCCTCTGAATGAAGAAGTGCCCGCCCATAGAGAAGAGGGGCTGGCAAAGCCAGCCCAAAAACAATGGACAATGTCCAAAGCCAAAGAATGCACCTGGAGAGCGGCTGGATCGACAAGAGCGGCCTTCACACCGCTTCTTCATGATCAGCAGCCGCATTCCTTTCCCCCTTGAGTAATTTGTAGCTGCTTTCTTTCTTTGTGTGCTTTGGTTTCTTAGCGCTTCCTCTGGCTTCCACTGACCCGCCGCATGCTCACTAGGGGAGTATTGAGCACCCAATGGCCACTTGAGTCGCAGTGTGCTTTAGCGCTTTTCTGGCGCCTTCGAAATCTGATCATTATCTTTCTGAACTGGCCGATCACAGCCATCACCCTTCACTGGAGGAGTCCTTCATTCCAACCCGACCTCCGCCCGGCTGGCCGAGCTCTCGCTCAGCCGGCCATGGCCGCCGCCAGCCTCGCAGCCGCGCCAGCAATCCCGCCCGCGGCCCTCCGCAGCCTCTGCCGCTGCGCCCGGCAGGCGCCGCCGGCAGCGGCGCTTGTCAGCCCGCGGCAGCGGCGGCGCAGGCGCGGAGCCCTCCGCCTCCTCGACCGGCTCGCGGGGGCCGCCGATGGTCCCAAGACTGCCGACGATGGACGGGCTCCGTTTGCGCGTCAGGCGGCCCGCTGCGCGACGGAGATGCCTTCGGCTGCGACCGTTGAGCCGATCGCAGCGGCTGCCGGCGCCGCCAAGGGCAAGGTCCTCATCTGCTGCTCCAGCGCCGACCATGTGGACCTCCAGGTCTCCTCGCTTCTATCCTCACCTCGTTGTTCAGGGTCGCCACTCCACTGTCTCAGCTTCTTGCTTCTGAGGAGGCTGTTACGGTACAACGTTAATTCGATACACACACAATTGGCCGTGCACAGAGCGAGCTGCAAGCTGCTTCAGCTGTGGCGTCTGCTACTGGACTGGCGTTGTTGAGACCAGTCATCTTGACGATACTGCTGTGGAAGTCAGAGGAGGTTCTACTCTATAAGCTCAACTGTATGACTCAAGTGTGAAGATAGTCCACTTCCCTATGATGCTGCAGAGCGGCAAGCAGCAGCCGACGGGGTTCTTCCTCAAGGAGCTGGGCCGGCCGCTCGTTCGGCTGCTCGATTCCAACTACCACGTGGTGGTGAGCGACGCGACTTGGCAGCGCACGCCGCCAAGCCTGCATAGTCGGCTCGTCAGTGCTAGCTTGACGGTGTCGTTCGTTGTGCGTTGAGTAGGCCCCACTGACGGTGCTGACACATGCCTTGTTCACCTTTGGCGATCCAGTTTGCCAACCCAAAGGGCAACGCACCGTCGATGGACCCTTTGTCTGATAGCAAGCTGTGGTTCAACCCCTGGCACTGGTCCGAGAAGGACGACGAGGTGCAGCTGCTGGAGTGCCTGCATGCCGAAGGCAACCTGGACCAGCCCCGCACGTTCGCCTCAATTTCTGATGAAGAGCTTGAGTCTTTTGATGGCGTCCTTATTCCTGGAGGTCGGTGTGGACTTGTCGTGCTGCCTGTTATTTCTCCAAAGAAGACACAACTATGTGCCTGCTTGTTGCTTCAAAGTGCTGCTTGTAGGGAAACAAGCATGACATGACCATCTTCCGGGCTCTCCGCAAGTTGCACGCACCTCCTCTGCGGAGGTGCCTGACACTCAGGTGGACTGTCATCTTTGACATAATGCACAGAGTGAAGCATGCAGCTGTCAAAGCTGCGGTGTTACCACACTCACCAACCCAAGTACTCCGTGGGACGACTGGCTCTGTGTGCTCGTGCTTGCAGGTCATGCCCCCATGACTGACCTGTGGAATGACCCTGAGCTAGGCCGCATACTCCTCCACTTTCACCAGCGCTCCAAGCCGACCGGTAAGCTGGTTTTCATAAGCCAGCTACAGAGGTGAGGAGCAGTCCTTTCTCCCTTAGTTGCTTCCCCACTCTGGAGTAGCCAGAGATGCCTGCGAGCTGGCGTGGACCTCCAATGTATACAATGCGCGTATGTCGTCCTCAGAGAATGATTGGTTTGCCTATCTGTGTATTGCTGTGCAGGGATGATCTGTCATGCCCCGATTGCCCTGCTGTCCACGAAGCAGGTGGAGCTCAACGCACCTTGGGCGTACGAAGGGTACAAGATGACGTGCTACTCAGATGCCGAGGAGAACATGATTGAGCTTCTGTGGCTGGGCAAACTGCCATACAAGGTGATGGGATTCATCTGCCTGGGACTCTTGGACGGTCCCTTTGTTGGGCCCCTCACAGAGGCTGTGCCTCTGGAGGCCTCCGACTCGCTTGCATAGCATGTACTCCCACAAAGCTCCTCCCATACTCATTCACAGGTCGAGTCTGAGCTGAGGGAAAGTGGCGGAATCCTGGTTGAGGCGCTCCCCATGATGCCCAAGGTCACCATCGACAGGGAACTCATCAGCGCCCAGGTCTGGCATAGCCAACTTAACTTTTGCAACGAGTGCCCTGTTCACGTTTGAATTGGAGTCCACCTCGGTCTCAGCTAAAGCATCATGTGTGGTGCTTGCTGTCCTGGGACAGATATGCTCCGGCTGTGCTTCACGATGTCAAGTGGTCAAAGTAGCCCTGCCTTCGTGGAATGTCCATCTGGAGCAGTATTTGCAAGTGATGCACTCTATTTGTCAAGCAGGGCCCGACCTCCGCTGATCAATTTGGAGCGGAATATGTTGAACAACTAAACAAGAAGCGTCAGGACTAGTCATCCTCGTCACAGGTGCCAAGTATCTGAGGTTTGATCAATGTTGAGCTCAAAGGCCTGAAGGGTCACAGACTGCTAGCAGAAGGAATGCATGTGCTTGCAACACAGCACAGCAGGATTTCCAGCTCAAGCTTGCTTTCAGGATATTTCAGGTGGCATGACTCTGCATGCATTTGTAGCTCAGCTTTTGTCAAGACCATCTGACAAGACGTGTCGAGGATAGAGAAGAAGGCTTTCCACAAGGGGCAGTGGCTGTGGAATGCCAGCTCAATGACAGTGCAGTGGGGGGGGGGAAAGGAGAGTCAGAGATGGACGAGGGGGGGGAGGAAGAGAAGAAAGAAAGAGCTCTTCCAACGTAAGGCCATGGCTGTGAGAAGCCAGCCGAATAGATGACCAAGTTTTGGAAGAAACCCTTCTACTGCGAGGCAATGCATGTGAAGACTCTTCCAGTTGAGGGCGATGGCCGTGTTTGGCCAGCCCAGAAAAAGGAATCAATAGTGGCCAGCCCAACCCAGAAAAGGCTCTTCTAGTGAGGGCGATGGTTGTGCAAGAAAGCGGCTGCTGATATGAAAGAATCGGCTGTGAAATGCCACGAGTGGGAGCAAGGGCCTGCCCGTTTCAGCCCACCCTGGCCGGCCGTGCCGCGACACTTCTCCGCTAAAGCCTCCTGGCGCCAGGAACACACACCTAGCTGGCTGTTGCACACATCCCGTCGGCAATGCCACGCGGCGACCGCCAGCCGAAGTTGGCAAGCCACGTGCTTGTGACACGTGGGCGGCCTGTTGTAGTTTCCTGTTGTAGTATCAGCAGCCGCTTTCTTCTTGGCAGCCTCCATTGCATTTCCCGACCTTGTTACATCATTGTGGGGTGGCCTCTCACAGCCTCTGCCTTCCTTTGGGACGGCTCTTACTTTGGGCTGGCTCTTCACAGCAACCGACTCCTCTCCCCGGCTCCTCTGTCCGTTGTTCCTTGGGCTGGCCCTTGTCACAGCCATCCGCCCCTCTCGGAAGGTCTTTAACCCTTGCTCATTCATTCTGGGGGTTGCACAGCTGGTTTCACAGCCATCGCCCCTTACTGACTGAGTCACTCTTTCGTTGTTCTCTAGCCACCGCCTTCCTCTTATCTGGTATTGGGCTGGCTTTCGACAGCCCTCGCCCCCCGTGAAAGAGCTGCTCCTTTCTCTTCTGGTCCCTTGCAACTTGTCCCATTCTTAGGGGCTGGCCTTTACAGGCATTGCTCCCTTTTGAGGGGAGCTAGATGGATTGATATACATCTAGCTAAACACTACAACAAGCTAGCATGCAAGCACAGCTTGACCTGCCTCAGGTCCAGCTCTGACCAGTGATGCCCTGCTCGTTCGTCTGCGTCTGTAGCTTCTGTTGACCTTGAAGTGACTGAAACTTGTTGCAGGGAGCGACGGAGTACAGATGCCTCATCATCCGACAGCTTTGAAAAAGTGTGCAGCAGGACCCCTTACTCATGTATGCCTACTACTGAGGGAGTGGCAAGTGCAAAACATCATAGAAGGAGATGACTGTCAGGCCCCTCAACTGCAACGCCTGCATGAAAACATCGGCAGGTCTAAGCTCCTCACTGCCACTTCTTCGTCAACGGACAGTTGCAGCGGAGAAGACCAATACGCCAGTGCGAATCAGCACAATGAATGATTGTAAGAGAATGAGGGTTGTCATGTCTATGCCTGCATGACTACGAGAGTAGCCGTCACAATAAAGAATAAAGAATAGTGTAACTGGCTCCTACACGTGGTGCAGACAGGAGCAACTTCAGTGACGGCAGTGCCGTCTGTCTGAGCTGCCCGTCTAATGCAGGGAGGAGAGGCGTGCCGAGCCTAAAGCAGTGAGTTTGGCATATTCACAGTCGCTCAAAGACTAGGTGAAGACCTGACTTTGAGTCGCCGCACTTGTGTATCCAGTACCGTTCTAGAACGTACATGACGTACATCTGGCTGGCCAGCTGCATGGCTTTGATGTGCGAAGGCTTGCCCAGTGCCCGCCGGGCGTGCTCCCTAGAGGACCAGATGCACGTTGCCAGGCACTCCCTCTGCTCGTTGAGCGTGCCATACCAATACTGCAAGCAAAAGCCTGCCAGACATCAGTGCATGAATCATTGAGTCAACCTCGGCTAGTAGACATGCTACCTTGCCATTGGTACAAAGAGCATTGAGATATCTACAGCAATCAGTGCACCTTCAGCAGCCCTCCACTCTTCTTGGCCTCCTCGTGCGCGGCAGCATCGGCGGCATACAGCTGCTCCGAGTCAGCCTCCACTTTTCTGATTGACCTGAAGACCACGGCATAGAGTGGGCCGCCCACTTCGTCCGCATAATAGGCAAGCTGTTGCAAGCGGGAAGCAGGCCGAAGACATCCTGTTGGATAGTCAGTGTGGTGTCAAAGCTTCTGGTAGTCTTCTAGCTTTTCTCGAGAAGACAAGTAGGTAATCTAACGGTATCTGCTGTTCAAAGGGCTAAAATGATATTCACTGTCATTAATTTCATTGTCATCAGCAAGCTGATTCTGCAGCATATTCAGCAGCATTCACGGACCTTGAGCTACCGCTGTGGCGGGCAGTCAAGACGTGCAACTACAATTGACAACGCAAATTCGACTCGGTCATTCAGCACAGCAGCTGAGTCACAGCAATCCCGTGCTCGATCCAGGGTCAATGCCGAGGGCCCCCCGCTCTGGATCCTTGGACCAGCCTCAATCTGACCAACCTCGTGAACAGCTTCTCAAAGCCAATTGCACCTAGTCAAATCCACAGGACCTTAAGTGGATTGCATCATAGAGTCCTCGCCCGGCGACAGAGGGGCGCACGGACCTCTGGAAGGATGCGGTCCCACAGGAAGCAGTCCTCGTACGGCGTCGTCAGGGCGTCCGCGAGGGCGTCGGGCGTCGGCTCCAGGCCCTCCAGAAGCGGGAACATGGCTGGACCGGGCGCCTCCCGCGTCAGACTTGGCGCCATCGCGGCTCGAACCTCAATCGCTCGATTCTTACAACGCGCTCGCAGAAGCCGCGGCGAGGCAGACCGGGCCTCCAGGCCGATGGCGGGGCGGGCCCGGCTCGCTCCGCCGGAAGGCTGGGGCCGGCAGCCCGCCGCGGCCCGTCACGGCGAGCCCGTTGGCCCGTGGCTAGATTGGCGGCGGCGGC
>WELB01000018.1:654521-667714 GCA_009602725.1 Spirogloea muscicola
CCCTCGGCCGCCGTGGGCGGCGCCGGCGGCGGCGGCGCCGCAGCCGGCGGCCTGGAGAAGGCGACGGTCACGGAGGAGCTCCTTGGGTACGCCCAGAATGGCCGCCAGCTTACCACGCTCATCCTGGGGAACTGTGGCCTCTCGGTGAGGCTTCCGAGCTTCCAATTGTCCACGCTTTTGTCGTCTGCCCCAAAGCTCATCATCTTACAGTGAGTAGTGAGGAGCAGGGCAGGGTAGCGGCAGACCTGTCATGCGCAGAACAGCGACAGTGCATTCGATTGGGCCTGCTGGCAGGGGTCTGCTAGTAGCATGCTGTCTGTGGCCGTTTGCTGATCCAAAGAAGGTGCTCAAAAAGACGTCGTAGCATGTGATGCATCGCAGCCCATGCACGCGAATTGCTACTAGACGGTCTATGCTAGTAGTGGTGGTCGCGAAACTATGATCAACTGATGATATGATCAATCGCATTTTGCGTGCCCAGGCCCTCCCTGGCGAGCTCGTGTGTTGCCCAATGCTCGAGATCCTGCAGCTCGACCACAACCGGCTGTCGGCGCTGCCTGCGGAGCTGGGGTCCTTGTCCCGCCTCCGCGTGCTCAAGGCGGACCACAACGTCCTCAGCGCCGTGCCGCGTGAGTGCTTTAGGCCCGTCTTTGCTCACCTGAGCCCCAGCCAGTGGCAGAAACGAGAATAGCATCAAGCGTGTAGGACATTTTAGCTTGATGTCAACATGATCGATCAACTCCAGGATGTATTTGTCGTTGTATGGAAAGCCTGGGTGGACAAGCGTCCACATTCAGAGGCCAGACTTTTCAGCACGACTTACTGCTCGGGGGCCAGTGCCGCAGTGGAGCTGAGGCAGTGCACCAGCCTGGTGGAGCTCAACCTGGAGCACAACAAGTTGGTGAGGCCGCTCCTCGACTTCCGGTGAGCTTAAGTTGCGGTGTATTTTTAACAAAGCCCACAAATTGAATTTGGCAGTGCAATTTAGTAGAGCCCACAATATCCAGCTGTGATATGTGGTGTGGTAAACCCTTTGTTATTTACTGATCTGTGTTGCTTCTTGCACTGGCTCTGTGTCTTCCTGCTGATGACAGGGAAATGAAGCAGCTGACTGACCTGCGACTCTTTGGCAACCCGCTCGAGTTCTTCCCGGAGATTCTTCCATGCACCAGCCTGCTGTACCTGTCGCTCGCCAATGTCCGCATTGAGAGCAACACTGACCTTACATCCGTCGTTGTCCAGATCGAGGTGAGGTTCTGGTTGTTGGCTCCCTTGTCGAGCAGGAGGCATTGCTTTCAGACTCTGGCTTATTCAGCTGGCCCTCTCATCTGCGATGCTACTGATGACCACCCTGGAAGGGTTAGACATCAGGTTTCAGGTTTGCACAAATTAAAGGTAGCTGCTTTCTGCATGGCAGTCGGAGGCCACAACATCCTACTTCGTTGCTTCAAAGCACAAGCTCAGTGCTTTTTTCGCACTGATCTTCCGGTACTCGTCCTGCCGGCACCCGCTACTGGCATCTGCGCTGGCCAAAATTGCTGAAGATCCAACCAATTGCACCGCCATTGGCAAGGACGAGGGAGCTGTCCGCCAACTCATCAGCATGGTCCTCAGCGACAGCCAGCACGTGGTATGCACTTGCGCACATTTGTCTGACCAACATTGTGATGTATTGCCTTCCTTACACACAGACCAGTGTAAGTACCTAGATTAGTCTGATGCTAAAGCATAGGCTTTGCCTCACGGTGGGATCTTAAGTTTCAGGGTATACTGCGTAAAATATCATTCTGCACCAGCTTAGAGTCCTGAGAAGGATATCTCTAGATTGGCAAGGAGTGTGCTTCACTGAACAAAGTCGGACCTTGAGGGATTCTGATTTACTCATTCCTGGTCGGAAACTTGCAACCATGATCGCTGCAGGTGGAGCAAGCATGCCTGGCGCTGTCAGCATTGGCCATGGACCCGACGGTGGTCCTCCGGCTCATGCGAGCTGACGTTCTGCGGGCCATCCGGGTACTGCTCACATCTACGGAGCCGCACATCCTAGTCAGCGTGCTCCGCCTGGTTGCCAACCTTGCATTATCGTCGGACGCGATGGCGGGCCGCATCTGCACCAGTGACACCGTCTGCAGGCTCCAGGAGCTCTGCGCCCATGCTCACGGGCTGGTAAGTGCACGGAAGAGGTTCGTGCTCTGGGTTTTTGCTGGGGTTTTGGAGGATCAGACATTGACTTTGCAATGCACACATGCTTTGGTGCTGCCACCACCTTGGGATCAAACGTATTCAGTTAATATCTAAGTAGCTTGCGTGCAATGCAGGACTTGCAAGTGTTGCTTGCCATGGGCATGCATGCAGCACTGTCGTTCCTTAGGTCGTTTGCCCAGTCAATGACTGCAGTCACACATGGAAGTCACAAGTTGAGATTCTTCTGTGACCTGGCCTTGAGTCCTACATCCGAACCATCTGTCGTCTCAGGTCCAGAAGGAGGCACTGGAGGCACTGGGCAACCTGGGCTTCTGCTTCGAGAACCGGCAGGCGCTGGTCGCCTCCAAGGGCCTGAGGGACCTCCTCCTCCAGCTGGCAACGTCTGAAGGCGCCAGGCCTGAGCCTAGGGAGAAGGAGCTTGGTTCTCTGGGCATCGCCACAGCAGCTGCCAGGGCGCTGGCCATTCTAGGCAAGCACAACGTGCCTCCATCCCTCTCAGACTTATCTTGCTGTAGCAATTGCTGTAGCAACAGGTGACCATATGGCTGCTCGAGCATCATCGTCAGTCCGTTGCTCTTGGGCTTGGTTGCTTGATGAGTAAGCACGAATGAATGTCTTCCAACTTGACTTATGCCACAACGCACGACTGGAGCTGCATGGTTGAGATACATAGCTTGCTGCAGCTCTTGAGCTCCTCCACAACTGGTCTTGTGCCATTACAGGCGAGAATGAGTATCTGCGGAAGGCTGTCGGTGGGCGGCGGATCGGGCAGCGGGGCGTGCGGGTGTTGTGCATGGACGGCGGCGGGATGCGTGGCATGGTAACCGTGCAGATGCTGCGGCGGCTGGAGACAGGCACTGGCCGCAAGATGTACGAGATGTTTGACCTGATCTGCGGCACCTCTACTGGCGGCATGCTGGCGGCTGCCTTGGCTGTCAAGAGCTATACTTTGGACCAGTGTGATGACATCTACAAGACTTTAGGTGCTTAGACTGATCGCGGAATGCTGAGTGTATCACGTCCCCTATGTTGCAAGGAGGGCTTCTCTGTGGAGAAGCCTTCAGTGCTAGTTGAGCTTTAGCTTCTACAAGGACTTATCAGTAACAGTAATAGCAGGAGTTTTACTACTTGGGCATGTCATTATGGAAATTCTCAGGTTGTCAAGCTAGCTATTCATCGTTTAGCCCGTCAGCAGCTGCACAGCTGCGGACTTGCTTCTGCGCCACTCTGTGGCAAGATGTGCTCTCTGATGAGCAACTGATGGTGGAGATGCAATGTTCTTGTGCAGGCAAGGTAGTGTTCTCGGAGGCTAACCACCAAATGGAAAATGCGACATGGCGTGAGAAGCTGGACCAGCTGTACAAGAGCTCGCACCAGAACTTCCGCGTAGTCGTTCACGGTAGCAAGGCAGGAATCACTCGCACTTTCATGACCTTGTTGTCAATGATATGCACGACACTTGAAGCTCCCCTCAATGTATATGTTGATTTACATGACCTTACTCCATCTGCTAGGAGCAGTGGTGCAAAATCAGTCAATGCTGGGGATCTATTTTCTCCTATCAGAGAGTAGTGATATCACAGCTTCATGCCTGCTTTTGCAACAGATAACCTATTTTACAAATAAGAGCGCATGAAGTATGCAATAAGATTGTCCGCTGGCCAGTTTACAGCAAGCGGCAGGCCATATATGCATGAGGAGGAATGCCAAGCCTAGACGTCATTGGTGGAGCTCTATCTCTTGGACATGATTGTCTGTTTCCTTTTGTCATTGCAACGCTTTTGCTTACATGGGATTAAGTGGCATTGCAGCACAATGCAGAGGAGTTCGAGAGGATTCTCCAGGAGATGTGCTTGGAAGAGGGAGGGGACCTGCTTATCGAGTCGGCCATAAGAGGGTGCCCAAAAGTGTTTGCAGTGTCTACGCTGGTTTCAGTCAATCCTGCCACACCATTTGTTTTTCGTAATTACCAGGTCTTACTCTGCGACAGAAGCTCGCATGCCGGAGTGCTGATGCTTTGTGCATTGATAGGCAACTAGTATTGCAGCAGCACTATAGCGGAAGAAGAGGGTGGAAAAGCTTTCAGCAGCAGCTGGATGTAACAAGCCTATGCTTTTTCAGTCTTGTGTAGGTATTTCAATGTTCTAGTCATCAAACTGTATCTGCATCACATCCTCTAAGAATCTCATGTGAGCAATGTGCAGTATCCACCAGGTACAGTGGAAACGCCATTGTGGCCTCCTGATGTGCCCGTGCCAGCCGCAGGAGCTGGCGGCAAAGATAGCTCCGCTGCAGACATCCCTGTCAACCTGCAGAAAGCCGCATTTGTGGGGAGCTGCAAGTACAAGCTCTGGGAGGCAATCCGGGCATCATCAGCAGCACCTTATTACCTCGACGACTTCTCGAGAGGCAAGTCCTGGCTTTCGTGTAGTTGTAGTCATCATCAGCATCAACAACAATGACGGACTCGAGCTCCTATTTGAACACTTGACTGCATGGCCATCACAACCTTTCTTTGCTTGCCACCCACCAGGTGCGATGAGGTGGCAAGATGGAGCAATTGTTGCCAACAATCCCGCGCTGATTGCTCTCCGGGAAGCCCGCCTTCTGTGGCCAGACCTCCCCATAGACTGCGTCGTATCCCTGGGTTGCGGCAACGTCCCAACAAAGGTCGGCTGCAGTTACTCTCTTATTTAGTTCTCAAATACTCGTCACCCTCCATCATATTGAAGTTGCCATGACTTGGGCTCACAAGCTCAAGATCACATACATAGCAATGTTCCTATGTTGCTTGCCTTGGTGGTGCCAGCCCCGAGGAGGGAAGAGCGGGTGGAGATACCTGGACACTGGTCAAGTTTTGATTGAGAGTACGTGCTCAATTGAGCGAGCTGAGGAGGCTTTTGACACTTTCATGCCCATGGTCAACTCGTTTGAGTACTTCAGATTCAATCCAGGTGAATGGTCAAAGCCTGCATGTCCTGCATAAGCAAGGGTTGCTGGTATCATCAAGGCTGGCTTACTGGCTGGCTCGCCTAGTGGTCGCAGCAGTCACACATGATTGCTTTGACCCTTGAGACAGATTGGACACGGTGTACCTTCTAGAGTGCCTGCTTTTGGTGGTAATAAGCTTGTACCAGTGTGTCATTTGTTCTTGATACGGCACATGGTTGAAATAGCAACTGAGACAACCATTGCGTCTTGGAGTATGGAGCAGTGGATGATCGTTGTAGCATGGAGCTCGATGCAACGGATCCGCTGGAGTGGGCAAAGCTTGAAGCTGCAACTTCAGAGTACATTGTGGCAAACGCTGCTCGCTTTGATGAGGCGTGCTCTCACCTTGTGCGCTACTGTGAAGGAGAGGCCAGGGACACGGAGCGATTGGGTGACGGTCTCTCCGCTGAAGGTACAGCTGCACTTCACGTCTTCATGCTGTAGATATGTGGTGCCTGCAGTAGAGCATATGTCGTGTTGAGGGCGAAGCACATTGCTTCAGTGACTTCAGCTGTTATTACCTTCTTGAAAACTCAGTGGCATCATTTCGGATATTGTCACTATCAGAGTAAGTTGCCAGCAAGATGAGAGCACTGCCGACAGTGTGGGCTTTGAGGACAGGATTGGTGCTCAGGAGGCTTTGTGAGAGTCTTGCTTGTTCTTTTCAATCAAATACACCTCACTTTCTTGCCGACAATATTGTACAAGCATGCAATGCCTTGCTTAAGGTTAGGGTATTCACTTGTTGGTTGCAGTTGAGAGCCCCATGGCCGAAGGCCCTGTGCTGGGATGGAGGCGGCGAGTGCTGCTCGTGGATGTCCCGCAGAGCAGCCCGGAGTCGTCACCAGCGAGGCCGTCTCACGTCCGATGGCTCGAAGAGCTCTGCACGCGAGAGGGCATTGCCTTCGACGTGCACAGAGGCAGCGTTGACGCTCTCCAGGCTGTGCCATCCATTGCTCGTGGTGACGATTGCACTGGCACACCGGCGGCGGCAGAGCAATCTGATCAGGCAAAGGCGGGGTTCGGGAGCCGCCCAGCAAGCCCGAAGCTGCCGCCAGGCGTCCTCGAGAGCCTGAGCCTGCCAGCGAGCCCACAGCTGCAGCCGTTAGCAGGGACGACAGCTGCCAACGGGGCAAGCCCGCGATTCGCGCGGCTGTCAGAGTCCATGCCGGAGCTGTTGCCGCTGCTCAGCCTGGATGGGGTTGCGCCCACGCCGCCGCCACTGTCCCTCTCTGTCGAGCAGCTTCGCTTGCGAGTCTCCTCGGAGTTCAGTAACGGCAGTGGCGGCGATGGCAGCGGCGCGGGGTCACCGGCTGTTGGTGCTCCCCCTGGCACCAGGGGCTCTTTTGGGTCTGGCTTAGGTGTTGGCATTCGTTTGGGGCTTGGACCTCATGCAGTCAAGCTGCAGGACAGACTGCAGGCTTCGGCGCACCTTGGTGTCGTGCACCTGGCGCTTCATTGTGATGGGAACAGCCTAATCATAAGGTCAGCGTCAATGCTCTATCTATCACATATCTTGTAACTCAAACACCAATAGGATGTGGTCATGCAGAGGTGAGCATTGCAAGGAGTCAGGCTGCAGTCTGCGTGCTTATGTCGTGTAACAAAAGTCCAGACTTTGTCGCAGATTGCTGCAAAGGAAGGAGCACAGCGAGCACTGCCTCGTGTCTTTCACGTTAGCAGGGCAAGAACTCGACGCAATCGGTTGATTCTGAGTGCAGGCACCACGCGTCTGAATGTCGTACCTGCAATACAAAGTGTACTCGTGGATGCTCATCAGCTGATTTTGTATCCTCAGGTGGCAAAGTGACATGTTGGCGATAGCAGAGCCAGGCGAAGCTGCACACCAGTTCGTGGCGCAGGCATTGGGTAGCCAGGCCGACAGTCGCACTGGGCGGCACCTTGATTGTGCTAGCGTTGCCGAGCTCGTGGCTCAGAGCACGGAAATCCATATTGGCTGCACCTTGCACAGATTCATGGGTCGCAACACGCAGGTACACAAGGTCCACGGTTGAGGAGCTAAGAGATAGTGATTTTCTAGCCTGGCCTTGTCCAGTGCTGAAGATATCGCTTGTTGTGGACATATAGCCATTGCTCAGCCTGTTAGCTATTAGCTTGCATGAATCCATTGTATATGTGTTCATGCCTGTAGGTCTTACCGAGCGGCCAGGAGGTGGGGTCCTATCTCTTCCAGCGTATCTTTCCCAGCGAACGGCTGTCCCCCTTTGAGGTTCGGTCGATGGTATGTACATCACTTGTTGCCTGCACATGCCTTTTCACTGTGTAGTTTGAAAGATTGGCTTGCAGGATCATCGCATCTTAGTCACTATAGTTGAGGCTGTGCATAGACGAGGCTGGAATGCGATGCTAGTTTGGCGGAGTCACTTTTCATTATGTAATCCTCTAAGGTGATCTTCTAAGTGCAGGTGGGAGCATGGAGAGATCGTGTGGTGGTATTCAGCAGCTCCAGTGGGGGTCTTCCTAAGGGTGAAGACAGAAAGCCTTCAATCTCATGTTGTCAATTTGTTCTAGATAGGCAAATGTTGTATGTCTGGTACTGGACATCATCATCCCTGATCAAAGGCATGATGACCAAGACATGCTGTCCCGCACTCTCTTGGCAGAGCTTATTGACGCTTTTTTGGAGGCTGGCGCTCGCGTCGTGGTGGCCGAGCCTGCGAGCGGCACGCGCAAGCATTTGCCGAGCCACAACCTGGTGGGCTCCGAGGAGCCCTTGCAGAGGGACGAGGACGATGTGGAGAGCCCCAAGTGGGAGGGCGAAGGCTGCCGTGCAGCCAGGAGGCAGGAAGCGGACATGGAGGAGTTCCTTGCATTGTTTTACCGGCAGCTGTACTCTGGCGGCCTTCCCCTTCCGCTCTGCGTCAGAATGGCAAGAGAGCAGACGTCGAGAACAAACTTTGAGTGCTTCCTGCCATTATGACGCTACATCAAATTTCGTCATCATGCATTGTTGAGTCGCAGTGAAGTCAAGTTGGTGTTGCAATGCATGTGTCGCCACCCTCATTCCTTCTTAGCTAGTAACAAGAATGATGACAACTGCCAAGCAGCCCACATGCAAGATAGAAGACTGGTTGAAGTCTAACAGGCACGTTGCACAAGCGTATTCTTCAGTCAACCACAATATACTGAATGTGGCGGCCTCATGTGCCGTCAAGCGGCAATATCTGCCCCCCTCCTGCGGTCTCCGAGCCTGAGTTGGACTCAGATTGCATGTCTTCTGATGACTACAAGTCGGGATATAAGTTGGGCTTAAGGTGCTCTCTGGACCTACAACACCGGTATGTGTGAAGGGTTTTCCATGGTACTACTACAGTATCGAGCTCTCAACCAAATGTGCCTTGAAGAAGGCAATAGGCAACATGGAGTGCAAAGAGCACTAGTTGCGTCCAGCCTTCAACACAGCAGAGGGGCCACGAACTGGAGTGGCCACTGGAGGCTCTTAGGACTCTGCATACGGGCAGTGGCTGGGATGAGGCGACAGCCCCTATAGTCTGCTTGCTGCAACTCAGACATGACAACACATTGACCAGAATAGCATGAAGCGCTCAAAATGGCGATGAGCGTGAGCTATGATGGCTTCCTCAAGCGACCGATATACGGCTACAGCTTCTCAGGGAGCTTGCGGGCTTCTTGTTTGACTCTTTGTAGCTGCGAGGGGCCTCAAAATAGGAGAATAGGGACAGGAAAGCAAGCCGCACGTGAGCATTGGCCAAGGTGAGGAGCTGCCCAGCAAAGTTGGCGGTGCTGGCAGGTTGAGCGAAGGTGGCAGGCCCTCTTCAGCGGCCATCATGGCCACATATTGCTGCCTCCTCTTATGTCAGACTCCTGCTGCGGCAAGATGTGGCACTGTCACAGGTCACGAGTCACACGGACGCGTCGCACAGCTCCAGGTTGCGCAGCACGAGCCGTGCAAAGCCTCGGGCCTGGATAGGCGCCTGCGTTGCGGCGGCTGCTGCACGCAGTGCCCTTGCAGCGCCAGCCTTCTGGAGGAGCGTCCCATGGTGCGCCGCATGTCGCCCGCCAGGGACCGTGAACTGCACAAGTGCAAACGCGGCGCACGAGCGGAGCACCGGAGAATTGTTCCGCAGCATCCCAACAAAGCGGCCAATCTCTGCTCCGCTGCACATATAACAGGCCATTGTGTGGCACACAGCATCAGCTGGCCAGCATGCGTAGTCAGAGCTGCGACACCTAGGCATGGTTTAGAGAACAGGTTCACTGCTCACATGGTCACAGAGGTCGTGCAAGGGATCACGATACAGCGAGTTGCACCTGCGACATGACCGCGTTTGACAATCAAAGCAGCAATCCTCTCCACAGCTGAAGAAAGCTACTTGGAGAGAACATGCCAATTCTGTCGTCACAAAGACTTGCCTGCATCGGAGGTGGCCAGCTTCGACAATGCGGGCTGCCTCGACCACCTGGGCCAGGGCAGCCGAGGACCCAGACACGGCTATGGCAGAGAGGAGCTGCATATCACTGAAGTCCTGAAGGAACGCCTCTATCTGGCTAAGGGCAAGCTTTCTTGCCGCTTCCATGTTGCTCGCCTGCTGCGTCCCAAAGCCCGTGACAGCTGTCATCTCTTCCGAGCGGCTGGACAAAACAGGGGCAAAAAGTGGAGAGAGGCACTGAGGTGCCTGGTCCAGATGCCATCTGTCTAGCATACTATAGCTTGTCTCGATTACAAGCAAGAACAGCAATTGCAGTGCACCAAAGATATGCTGACGTACGATGCTCAAGAGGAGAGAGTGCCTAGTTGAACTATTAAACTGAAGGCAGCTGGACACCGCTAAGCAAAGCTTTCGCAAAATGGGCGCCACAGTGAGGCCAGGGAAAACGGGGCTCTATGGAAACCCCGCTGATCTGGATGTCAAAGTGCTCAAGAACCACCCGAGGCATGCACAAGTGGGTAGCCATGGACATTTTGCAAAGGTGAAAGACATCAATGAGCGAGGTGGCGGCTTAAGGTGGACATGCTTGGCAGTCAGCAGCAGCCACAAATCAATGATGATGGTTTATGAGGTGCAGTCAGAGAGACGTACCTCCCATCAAACATGTACGCAAGGGCAAGCGCCGCCATGAAGCGTGCCATCTTGGAGCGAGACGATGCACACAAGTTCACGAGTACAGGCACGCCCTTGCCCTCCACAATCCGCACAGCATTGCCAGGGTTGAACGCGAGGTTCCAAAGGGCGCCAGCCGCTGTCTCGTGCACATCCTGGCCATCATTATACAGCCGCAGTGGCATCAGCTTGAGGCAGGCAGTCACGTGCCATACAGACTCACAGGCTTGAGGTGAGACCCAGTAAATCATATAGACCAGATACCCATCTCCAGAGTTGCACTTGAGAAAGGCAGGAAGGCCAAATGATGTCGCGACCCAGACATTGACAATGCTACTCCATCCCACCCAGCGGGCTTTCCTTACCTTGACCAAGGACTGTGCCAGTAGAATGAGGGGGGAAACTCCTCCTTCCTCACCAATTGAAATGCTGCACATGCCCATGCAATAGTTGAGCTGTAGCAGGGCCTGAACGACTGGCAATAGTGTGAATGCATATTATGGTCAATTGGTTACTTATATGTCCAGCGACGATGGTCGTTGTAATACACGTTGTTGTTTGACCAATAAGACAGCAGAATCAAATGACCTCAAGTGTACCATCCAATGAGGAGTTGCTAAACAGTCAGAGTGAACCGTGTTAGCATAACAAAGTCACAGCCACATGTCGTTATCAGAGCCTCCACCTGTTGTTTTCGCTAACAGAAAGGCCCCAGAGGGCTCCGGCAGCCCGCTCCTGCAGGCCGGGCGCGCCGCCAATGCTGCAAGCCTGGGCGAGTGCCACCTGCAATTATAAACATCAACAATTTGTGTTAGCATTGCATTAAGCAGCTCATTAGGCCCTTGTCGATCATTTGGAAGCATGCATACAGCAAAAAAAATGCATAGCACAGCTTGCAAGCTGCCACACAAATAGCAGGCCTCACGACACATACCAGGGCCTCCACGCCACCAACCGTGGCAATGGCCTCCCGATTCTGGTCGTCAAAGGAGAGATTCCACAGCGCACCTGCCGCCTCTTGCCTGCACCTCCACAGTGCAAGTTGAGCCAGAGGCCGAGAAAGAGTACTACACTAGCGACCACTACCGAATCTCTGACAAGCACTGCCATCCTTTGAATGGCAAACGAGTGGCTTTTCACTATATATGGCAACTTAGAACCAGTACTTGCAGGACATTTGCTGCTGGCTACTGCTTGGTGTCAAGAGGCTATATACAAGGTAGATATAACGGTGCACAAGGTTTGCAGCACGAGGTCAGCTGCCAAGATCTGGCGGCACGGTGGGGCTGTGAGCTTCCTCGCACCTGACCCCCTCAGTGCGCGACCGCGTGAGTTGGACGAGGGCCTCGAGCGACCCGGGCTCCCGGCCAACCTCAGCATTGTTCGAGTTGCTGTCACCGTGAGCAGCCAGGTTGGCAAGTGCGCGTGCTGCCTGAGCAAGCCAAGGACAGCAAGAGGCGACCTTGCAGATGTTAGATTTGCTTTCGAGCCACTGCCCCAGATACGCAATAGTGATTCCTACCACAAACAAACATAATGGTCCAATACAAATCTGACATCTGAGCCTCATTTGGTGAGTATGTTGACTAGCGGGAGCCACATGCAGGTCGTACAGTTTACCTGTTCCTGCACGCCGTCGTGCTTGCAGTACCGCGCAAGCCCAACGAGGGCCTGTACGCCGCCAGCGCGCGCGACCTCCGTGCTGCACTTGTCATCCGCAGCTAGATTGGCGAGCGCCCCCGCCGCTCGCTCCTGCAGCAGTGCGGCCAGGGGCTCAGCACATCGAGGTGCCCAATGTCACACCAGAGTGCACCAAGCAAGGCCCATGGCCATGGCTCAAACAACGCAATTACGGCTCACAGCAAACCGACACCAGTGTCCGCTGTGGGGAGAGGATATGTGCTTCAGTGTGGACCAAAATGTCGACTCAATGCCACTTACAGAGTATCCAATGTACGTGGGTCATTGAGCATTATGATTATGGGTGCGCAAAGGCCGCGTAGCGTACCAGGCAGCCCTCGCCACCCATGGGCCACTTGGCTGCCAGGTCAACGAGCGCCGCGATTGCCCCTGCCGCTTTGATCGCGGTCTGGCGGAGACAGCACAGGAGAGGAGGCAAGGTTGGCACAGTCTGTGCTCAGTGGCCGTTTTTCGAGCCCCCTCCATGGCCTTCTCATGCAGCTCAGGCGGGCGCGCCGCAGGCTGCCTGGCAATGCAGGTCGGCAGCCATAGCCAGATCCGGAACGGCAGACGAGCAAGATCTTTGGCCGCCTCACCTTGTGCTCCTCGCCCACCGACAGGTTCCAGAGGCCGCCGGCGGCCTCCTCGGCGACCCACTTGTTGGGCGACCATGCGAGCTCGGCGAGTACCCTGACGCCGCCCTCGCCGGCGACGGCGTTGGCCACCTCGGCGTTCACAGAGAGGTTGGCGAGAGCCTGCACGCAGAAGTGGAGCAGATCGTAGACATGCTCTCAGCACCAGAGCTTGCTTAGCGCACGTGCATTGGCGGCATCTCAAGCACGTGCCTTGGCCGGCGGCCCGAGCTCGGCTCCCACCTTGGCAGCCTCGGCCTGGACGCCCTCGCTGGAGGCGCGGGCCAGGCGGAGGAGCATGGAGACACCGCCGCCGTGCATGACGGCCTTGGCGCGCGCCTGGTCCACCGGCGCGTTGTCGTCGTCGATGACGACGAACGCGGCGATGGCCATGGCTGCGCGCTCCTGCACGGGCTCCTGGGGGCTGGCCAGCAGCGCCAGCAGCGCCGGCACGCCCTGCTGCAGCCAGAAGGCGCCCATGCCGAGGTCGTTGCGCTCGGCAACGCGCAGCAGCGCATGCGACAGCATCCACTCCGTCCACTGGTGCACCTCGGCGTCGGCGGCAGCGGCGGCAGCGGCGGCGGCCGCGGCGCGGGCCGGC
>WELB01000018.1:714982-725012 GCA_009602725.1 Spirogloea muscicola
CTCTCTCTCTCTCTCTCTATCTCTCTCTCTCTCTCTCTCTCTCTCTCTCTCTGTCTCTCTCTCTCCCTCCCTCTCTCGCCCTCTTCCCTCTAAGAGGCAAAGACGAAGCTGGGCACGCCTCAACCCGCTTTGGCTTATTGTCCTGTCTGTCTGTCCCTGCATCAAACCCCCTCCCTCCCTGCAACTCGGCCCCAGAGGCGCCATAATGCCTTTGGCGCGCCAGAGCTCGTCCCTGCGCACCGCCGCCGGCGGCCTCAAGCTCGCCGTTGCGCGCCCGACCGCAGACGCCGTCCTGTGAGTGCGAGCTCTCCCGCTGCCGCCTGCAACGCTATCACCGCTGCTGGTCAGCCCACAAATGCGTCCCAGCGACCGACGGAAGTCGATTCCAGCAGCCATTGCCTGCCGAGCATGTTGTTGGCACTGAGCTCCAAGCCGGCGCCTGCTGCTTGGCCAGGTCCAAGGGCGGGCTAGCAGGCGAGGCGGAGGCCTTCGCAGCCGGGCCGTGCGAGAGCCCAAGCGTACGCAACGCCGCCTGCTCCGTCCATCACCGCTGCCACAATGGTGGGCGCCCAACGAATGCACGTCGTGCTCCTGAGTGTGGCCTCCGACGCTCCCGCCTCCTGCACTGTCCTGCAGCCTCTGAATAACCTGGTGGGGCTTGCCGACCTCGAGGCGATCCGCGTCATTGGCAAGGGCAGCGGCATCACGCAGCTCGTGCAGCACCGCTGGACCAATGACCTGTATGCCCTCAAGGTTGGCGGCCATACTCCATCAATGGGGACCCCTCTCAGTCATTGACAACACCTGATCACATTGAGGTTATGGGCTTAAGGCTGTTGATTGCTGTCACCCAGTCGGGCTCTTGGGTCCAACTTAGTGCACCTGGCCTCAAGTCAACCTTCTCATTATGGGCACATGCTACAGGATCTTGCATGGATGCTGACTTTTAGACACCAGGTTCGGAATGCATGTCTGACTCGGCTGCGCTGTTTGCTAGACGCTGCCGTTTGGCATCCCCGAGGCAAGGCGGGAGAGCGTGACCGCAGAGCTGGACGCCAACCACGGCGCGGCTTGCCCGTACCTCGCCATCTGCTATCGTGCGGTGCTCGCCGGCAGCCAGACGTCTATCATCTGGGAGTATGCGGACCGCGGCAGTGTCGCCGACATTGCTCACGCCTGCCGGCAGCTGCCAGAGCTCTACCTTGCCACCATTGCCAAGCAGGTTGCTTTGACTCTTGGAGCTTGGCTTCATGCCTTGGACTTGAGCATGAATGCAGATTGACTTTTTGTACGAGGTGGAGGACTGTGTGCGCATTTCTGTGGAGTTTGATTGACTGGGAGTCTGACTGCTCAGCGCAGGTGCTAGCGGGCATCCTGTACCTGCACAATCACAACATTGTGCACGGCAATGTGAAGCCCGCCAACATTTTGGTCAACCACAAGGGCGAGGTGAAGCTGACTGACTATGGCCTCCGGCCATTCCTTGATCCGCTGGCGGGCCAACCTGCCACGTTTGGAGGCTTGGCCTCATACATGCCGGTGAGGGGTCGATTAATTGACCATTTCACAATCTCCCATACAAGCACTGCCAATGCATTCCCATATTATAGCCAGAATCAATTGCCGACCTTGGGACAAAAGCGATGCACAGCTCTCAAGAACTCTGTCTGGCTACGCCCGTGTCACTCTCAGAGTCATGGACATTGTAGTCCTTCAATTAAATCACAGCTGCATCATACCTTCAGTATTTGCAGCATTGCAGCCAGGCTTCCTACTTTACAACAACGGGCTTGGGCTTGAGGTGCAAGAAGACCACAGGCGCCCGCAGACTGCAGTCATTTGCATGGCATCAGCTGTTGCAGCCAGAGCGCCACACCTGCACGAATTGCAGAAACTGCCGGCATCTTGCACCCCTCTTGGCCTCTCAACTGAATCCTACACCCTACACCCTGAATCACTTTGACTGCAGCCGGAGGCCATCGGAGGCAGCCTCCCAGCGCCAGGCGACGACATCTGGGCCCTGGGGGTGTCCCTGCTTGAGCTCGCCCTCGGCCGGCACCCATTCGTCCCAATGTCTGCCCCAACGGCGCCGGTTGGGCCGCCTCAAGAAGTGGCCGATGCCAGCAGCACAGCTCCGGTAGCCGCACCTGATGCTTCCCTGCCAGTGGTCCTGAAGGCCATTGTTGACATGGAAGTGCCGTCCACCGGCGTTGCGGACTACTCCGAAGACTTCTCATCCTTCGTCTCATGGTGGTGCGTGCCGTGACCCAAGCAAAGCCTGACAAAGACTTGAATGCTTTCAAGACTTCAGCTGATGTCGGTTGCACCTGAGTGTTGACAAAACCTGATTGAAGCAAAATTGTGAGCCCAGCCCTTACTCCCAGCCCAAGGTGGTGACTGCATTCCTGGCACCTTCAAGCTTGTGTCTGCTGTCGCGAGTCCTCTGAAGCTCACGATGAACAAGTCGACAGCAAGCATGCCTTGCCTGTTTGTATGTTGCTGAAGACAGAGAAGCTCACAAGCACTTCTGCCAAGCTTACTCTGCATGCTCAATGCTACTTGTGCGCAGCTTGAGCAAGGATCCTGAAAGTCGGCCTTCCCCTGTCAACCTTCTGGTGAGCACAACTATTACGGGTATTTTCAAGGCAGTATATAGGTCTGTCAGCAGCACAGAAGTTGCAGAAGCTCTGTCAGAAAGCGGTTGGGGCCTTGCACAACATGACCCACAACCTGATTAGTCTGCACAAACACTGACAGCAAGCTCTTTGTATACATAGCTCTGAGGTCACAGTGAGGGTGTGCCAGCAAGGGTGTGGTGTTTGTGTGTGTCAAGAAGCACAAAGGCATCTTAGCCTGATAACCTTATCCCCAACCTTCAGAGTCCTGCTAATGACTTGCTTTCCCTCTCTCGCAGAGCCATCCATTTATGAAGAAGTTTGAGGGCCAATGGGCAGACATCTCAGATCTCTGCCGTACGCTCAACATTTGATGTACCTGTCACACAAGCTGCTCACAGCACCCTTCTTCGTCTGCAGGGTCGCTGCTTTGCTATGACTGACCCAGAATTGGCACTTGTGCTGCAGCCTGACATTTCTACCATAAGCCCTTCTGCGTACTTCCCTTTGCCAACATCCTCTGTGCATCAGATTATGGGGGCACTTATTCACAGACTGGGAAGTTATGATAAGTTGATAGTACTCAGTGGGTTGTGAGACAAGAACGCGCAGTAGTTGCCACAGGTCCTCCCTGTTGTAGCCACTCAGTGTGCAGCGACTCTGTAAATGCATCTGACAACGGGCGCCCTGGTTGAGCGCCAGGACCTTAGTCCCTAGATAAGGTGCATCAGCTGCAGCAAAGCAAGAAGCGGCAGTAGGAAGCCACATCTTCTTGCCCTCTTTCCTTGAGCTTCTGCTGCTGCAGTGCTCATGTAGCAGATTTTGAAATGCTGATGGCGACAATTGAGATAGTAGACTACAATGATCATGAAGAGGCAATCTCCTCTTCCAGGCAATGGAAAGAAGAGGTGTCACTTGCAGCAGGGTCTGTACCGGGTCCCAGGTCGAATGAGCTGGGTGCATATTAATGGTGCAAAAAGTCTCTCAACTATTGCGAGACAGCTAAGCAAGTGGCTTGCCTGACCAAGGTCAGCCCTTGTAGTACTTGGTCGGCACAAATGGCATCTTGGTTACGACTCCGTCATTGACCTTGCCGCGAACTTTCACCTGCCAAATTTGAAAGAAAGCACAGCAGTCCAGATGATGAGTGCCAGAGGGCCTTGTCAAGGGGTGTCAAGCACAGAGAAGTATGTGGCCTGGAAAGGCCTTGTGGTCAACATCAAGTTGGCCGTGGAAGGTACAACTCGCCGGGAAAAAAAGAGGACAAAGTAATCTAGTCTACTACGCACGTTCTTCAATCTTTCCCTCTGCGAGTGCTAGCTTCTGCATTAAATATTTACTGGCCTTCTTCACATGAACACCCTGAGGTGGTCTCAACAAACCCCCAAACACACAAACCTTAATTTGTGTGCCACTTTTGTGATTCCCACTTTTCACATAGCCCATGGCTATATTCTTCTTCAAACACGGGCTAAATCCTCCAGAAGTGACCTCGCCAAGAGCCTGATTGCCAGCCTCGTCAAGGATCTCTGCATGACTGCATGAATGCCGCCACCAATACGATTACCAGCTGCCTTCTTACTGGCTTGGCATGCTTCTACAACCTGATGGAGAGGCAAAAGCGGACATTGCTAGCTGGCCTGCATGCTACATGAACATCATGAGCTTGCGAGGTGACTACCCTCCTATCAGGTGAACCGGCAGAGACGTACTGGCGAGCAGGAGCACCACTCGATATGATGCCAACACGCCTAATGGAGGGACCCTCTGAAATTTGCTTCAATATAGTGTCAGAGCCGAGGAAGCCTCCCTCAGAGCGTCGTCTGCAAGAGTGGTCCACATCACACATCACTTTGATGGTACTCAAAACCCATGTGATAACAAGCCTAAATGCTGCTTCGATTTAGAATAAGTCTTTGTGAGCATGCAAACCCAACCAGCAACACTGTCAAGCAGGACCACCTAACATGACAGCTATGAAATGCGCACCTCTTGCCGACTGTCCAAGCGAGCCCAGCCTCAATTGGCGTGACATGTTGCTCCAGGTCGTTGCCATACAAGCAGAGGCCCGCCTCCAATCGCAAGCTGTCTCTTGCTCCAAGACCTGTCAATCTCACCTTGTCTTCGGATGCTTCCAATATCTTCTTTGCAAGCTCCACAGCATGCTCAGAGGGAACAGAGATCTCAAATCCATCCTCGCCAGTGTACCTGTTTGCAATGAGAAACTTAAGCAGGCACGTGGGCATGTTGATAGTGACCTCTTGCACATTAACACTTTTATAGGCACATTGCATGCTGGCTATAGATACAAGGACTGCTACAACATGTGAAAATGTCAGCTTGACTTGCTGACGATAATGCTGGTAAAGTATATACAATTGTAGGTAGTGGAGACTTAATTTCGTGCACAACATGCAAACATACACAAACTTCCAGTAGCCGCTCTACGCTCACCCTGTGCGTGTCAAGAAGCAGTCTGCCCCATTGATTTTTGTCAGCTTGATGTCGCTGAAGTAGAGCTTGCTGAGGTCCTCTGTAGTCAGCTTCTGGAGGACCGAAGGAGCAAGGGGGCCTTGAAGGGCCAGCAAGGATCGGTCATCGTGTATGTGCCACGCCACGTCCTTGCCCTTGCTCTGATATGGCTTCAGATGCTTCTCAATATGCTCTGACAAACACAAATGTCAAGATTGTTTTCCACTTTCGCACAATGTCTCCGGCAAACAAGGCATTATGTACTTTGTGGATGTGCCAGCTATATCCACCATTCTACAGCGACCGAGCGACCAAGAACAAAAGCAAATTGCTACAATCTGAGGCTGCTAATTAGCCTAATTAGAGGAACAAGTGAAGGCTCACCTAAGTCCTTATCACGGCAGCCAGCGTTCAGAACCAGGTAGATGTGATCGTCGGCCAGCTTTGAGATGACTGTGTCATCAATGACACCTGCAGCGGAGACTCCAAGTTGATCAGTTATGAATACATGCATTACGTGAGGGCACAGGCCAGATAGGCCCTTGATATGAGGTAGACTATCGGCTGCGAAGTAAGGTATTGGGTAACCCCTGTCTTAGAAAGGGGCAACATCGTCACCATGAGTCATAAGGATGAATTAAATCTGTTCAATCTCCAGATCGAAAGCCAAGGTAAGCCACTGCAGCTTACCCCCCTTCTCGTTAGTGAAGACAGATAGACTGCCAGTCCCGAGCTTCAGGCTAGCAAGGTCTCCGACCACCAAAGTCTCCAGGAAGGGAATGCTGTCCTTGCCCTGCACGTACTGACAGCCTAAGTCAGAGCTTAAGCTGCTGACCTCTAGCAGCAGCGTTGCGAACATTGCTGACATGTGGTATATCCGGCAGTATTTGCATTCAGCACGCATGGGTATGTAAGCGACGGAGCCATGCAGGAAGTGACTGGACTGCATAGGAGCAGCTGCATGCACAGCTGCAAATGCGATGACTAATGACCTCGCTCCCTTTGCACAAGTATCAGTCCTGTACACCGTGCAGCTGAGATCATAAAACAAGAATCGCTTCGATGGTCGGCATTGCAAGTCCCTTCCCTGGCAGGCGTGCTGAGGGTCTCGCGAAGGCCCCATCTTAACTGCGAGCCGTGCAGTGGCCCTGCATTGTGTGACCTCTATGACTAGACGGTCGCAGCGCCTGCCATTGCCGATGTCGATCAAGCCATCGAGCCGCCGAGCCGCCGACTGACCTTGAGGCTGAGGCCGCACATGTGGGAGACGTCGAAGAGGCTGCCGTTGCTGCGGCAGTTGAGCGTCGAGTCGATGATGCTGTCCTTGTACTGGATCGGCATGCTGTACCCCGCGAACGGCACCATCTTGCCGCCGTGCTGGACGTGGAAGTCGTACAGCGCGGTGCGCTTGAGCGAAGCCGCGTCGGCGAGGCCGCGGGCAGGCGGCGCGGCGGCGGGCCGCAGCGCCAGCANCCGCGAGGCGCGCCGCGTCCTGCGGGCCTCCCGCTGCTGGCTCGGCAGGGATCGGCGGGGCTCGGTTGTGGGGTTCGTGGCGCGGCAGGACATGGACAGTTTGCGGCTGCTGGTATTAAATGAGCGGCTGTAAAGGCCGGCCAGGTGCATACAGAGGGTGTGTCTTAGAGCAATATAAATCGGTCGGGGCTTCTATCGTCGAAGTTGTGGCGCGGCCGTCATGTGGCGCCGCTAAGGCGCACCGTTGGCGGGGCAGCGCCCCCCTCCACTACAATGCGGATTCTTTCTGGAGCCGGCGGATAAGGGGGGGGTTGTTCGACGACGAGTTTGATTTACCCAGCCCCGCGGTAAGCGCTCGATGTCGCGGGCTCGCCGGGCCGTGGCGTAACTACTGCCCGTACGCTGGCGGTTGGCGGTCCACCACGTGGCGTGGCTGGCCCGAGCGGGGCTCGTCTCCCCTTTCTTTTGGAATGGCGCTACGGCTTCTTTCAGACCTTGTCCTTCCTTTCTTTGGGCTGGCCCCTCGTTTCTATGAGCGAGCACATTCTCGTAGCTGCTAAGCGTTTTTGGCCCCTTCGAACCTTTTCGGGCTGGCTTTTCACAGCCCTTGCCCCCATTGGGAGTGCCACGTTTTGGGCTGGCCTCTCACAGCCTCTGCTGTCAACGTGGAAGCGCTGTTAACTTCGGCCCTGGCGGATCGACGTGCACGGGGCGTTCGCCAGTCGGTGGCTGGACCTTCTCCATTATCTGCAGTGGGTAATATATGTCATCAGATACGCTTGCCGTTGTCCTTGGCGACTTCTTCATCGTTTCAGTACACGCAAGTTTGCTGCAGCGCTTTCAATAGACGAGCACTTTCTTCTTTGCACAGCGGGCCATCCATCGTCGCAGGGACAGCAAGGCAAGGGGAGCTGCCCGGCTTCAATGCCGCTGAATAGAAAGAGCTCGCCCATTGGGGACAGGGGCTGGAACAGCCAAGCCAAAAAAGAATGGACAAAGTACGAGAAGGGCGTCAGGGGAAGCGCTAAGAAAAACAAGCACAAGAAGAAACAAAGCAACTACGAATGACTCAGTAATTCCTGCTGAGCAGCCGCAGATCAGAGATGCTAGGGTCCTGGAAGTGGGTCCCCTGGACAGAGCCAGAGGCAGCAGCTATGGCTCTTCCGGCACGAAGGTGCAGCGCACGGGCCATGGACCTCTGCAGCGAGACGGCCAAGCCCATGCGATACACTTGCGCCAGCGACCCGGCTGCAGGAAAGTCTACCGGTTCACCATGGAAGCGACAGGCGATTGCGTGGCGGGCGAGCTGGTTAAGTAGCTCAAGCCACCGAGCGCCCAGTGCCCCATGGATGTCAATTGCCAACGGGAAGAACTCGTCTTCCGGCGGATGGTCGGCGTACTTGATCTCTTTTGCCCGAGCGGCGCAGGCGACCGCATACCCAGCCTTGGTGGCAGACTGGGCTGGGTGGGAGCGGTCGAACGCGTCGTTAGTCACCACATCCAGAAGCAGACGTGGCCCGCCGGCCTGTGGGGTGGCCACCAGGTCGACGCGACGAGCGTGGAGACCGTCGGCCCTGTCCTGGAGCGGCATGACGCCGGAGTGCTCCGCTGCCACCGCGAAGCCAGCCTCCACCAGGATGCCGTGCATCGCGTCCCGGAGGCGGTCGTGGGCCGCCGTCCTCTCGCCGCCATGGGAACAGCGCAGGACGTGAGCAGCCAGCTCGCCAGGCTCGGCCCCTCGCTCGCCACACTGGCATTGACGCACGCCCTGTAGGCATGGAGGCGGCAGCCCCAGGAGCCGGTGGACGGCAGTGTGAAACACCTCATCTGGGAGGGTCAGGGCGTCAGTGATGGGGAGTGCCTGGAGCCACGCCGCTGCCCCCCGGGAGGAGGCCGGTTGTAGTCTCGCGCGCCCGCGCAGGTCGGCCTCAGGGAGCTGCAGCACGGCGGTGGTGTAGGCGTCCTTGTCGACGACGGCCGCGAAGCGCGCTTGGACGCGCAGGTCAGCGGTGTGCGCGAGGTACGCAAAGGAGACCGCCTGGCCGGCCATGTCGGGGTGCGCAGCGAGCAGCTCCTGGTGGGCGGTGCGAAGCGCCACCTGGAACGGCAGCGCGCCCTTGTCCACCTCCACCACCGCCTGCTCCAGTGCACGCCGGCCATGGACCATGAAGCGCTGAGCCACGGAGGCGGCAGTCTGCGCCCAGCTGCCGAGGTATGCAGCCCGGCATGAGCGGACGAGCGGGCGCAGGCCGAGACCCCCGTGGCTGATGGGTAGCGCCGCCTGGTGGATAGCGGCTGGCGACTGGGGGAAGCCCTGGTGGCGGACCAGGGCCGCCGAGCTCGCCACCATGCCCGCGTCGAAAGCCTCGTACGCCGCCAATGCCTCTGGGGACGGCGGAGTGGCCCGCGTCAAGTACTGGGGCCGCTGCCCGATAGCCTTGGTCAGCATGGCCAACGACAGCTGCATATCCTCCAGCTCGGGGAGCCGGGCCGCGGGCTGAAGGTGCTCCGCGAGGCGGGCTCGCAGCTGCCCCTCCACGAAGGCCGGCGTGCCGATGGGGACTCCCAGGAGGGTGAAGCCGTCTGCCGGGGTCCGGCAGCCCGGGGGCTGTCACGCGATATCCCGTCGATGACTCATTGATGTCGATCCGACAAGACATGTGAGGTGGCTGTACATGTCAGACCTCTGAGGCACGTCACCTATCTATTACTGCAAACCAGAATTTGCAAACACAGCACCTCAGGCTCAACTCCGGTCAAGTAAGCGTGGATTTACTTTTTGAATTGTCGAATATCGTATCAACAGGCCAACCCCATCCTACAATCTCAACCACTCAAACACCCGTGCGTATCTGCCGCTGGACCGTAGATTTTGGTATCCCAGAGGCAGCCCCAGCCTTCCGCCCGAAACCGCTCAAAAGCCCAAGAGAAGCCGAAAAGCCCTACGCCTGCTTCGATGGGTGTGCTCCCACCTTGACGAGTGAAGGCGGGTACCGGTCAGGCTAGCGGCGGGTAAAGGTGAAAGGGTGAGGGAATAGCAATCCCAGGCTACACCGGCCTTGGGGATTAAGGGAAGAAGAAGGCTCGCCCATAAAGAAAGAGGGGCTGGCAAAGCTAGCCCAAAAAGAATGGACAATGTCCAAAGCCGAAGAATGAGAAGCCGAGGAACTTTGCCACAGGCGCGCTAGGTCGAGGGCGCCGCCGCCGCCGCCCCTCCTCCGCTTGCAGCACCCTAGCCCCCCCCCCCGCTCCCGACCGTTGGGCGCCCGCGCCCGCCGCTCGCGGCGGCGGCGACGGCGGCGGCTCCACTGCCCCCTGCTGCCGCCGGTTGGCGCGCTCGCTCCGCCGCGCTCATGGCCGCGCCAGGCCGCGGGGCTTCCTCGGGCGCCCCGCTCAAGGATGCGCCAGGCTCCGGGGCCCCCCCCGGGCGCCTTGCCGGCTGCCGAGCTCCTCCAGTCATCCTCCTCAAG
>WELB01000018.1:760017-803610 GCA_009602725.1 Spirogloea muscicola
CGGCGGCGGCGGCGGCGGCGGCGGGCTGACGGCGGCGGCGGCGGCGCGCGCTGCGTGCGCAGAGCTGATAGACCGGTGCATCGGGTCGCGCATCTGGGTGATCATGAAGGGCGACAAGGAGCTCGTCGGCACGCTGCGCGGCTTCGACGTCTACGTCAACATGGTCCTCGAGGACGTCACCGAGTAGTGAGCCGCCGCCGCCGCCGCCGCCGCCGCGGAGCCCAGTGCCGGCGAGAGCCCTTTCTGAGCGCACACCGCTTGCTACTGATTGCCCAGCGAGATCACGGCCGAGGGCCGCCGCGTCACGAAGCTGGACACCATCCTCCTCAACGGCAACAACATCGCCATTGTGAGCGCCGCTTCGCGCCGCTTGCCTCTGCCGTGTTGCTGGGTGGGAGGGGCAGCCTTGAGAGCCCGACCACCAGTTCCGAGGCAACGTCAGTGCTGGTCGTAGATGGATAGTGCAGGCTGTCGCTTGGTCGCTGTCGGCCAGCGCAAATGCCGCCATTGCCTTGAGGAGTCACCGCCAGGTCGAGGCAAGCTGCCCGCCGAAGGTATATCAATTTGCAAGGTCTAAGTTGCATCGCTGTGGTGGTCGTCCTCATACTAACTGTGCCTTCTATTTCTCCTTTCCCTACTCTCCCTCTTCCTCCTGTTCCTCTCCCCATCCTTCCCCCTTCCTTCCACCAACTTGCCTCTTCTTCATCCTCCATGTTCCTGCCTTCTGCTCTGGCCTCACTGCATTCTCTCCAATGTGTTCACCGCCTTGCCTACCGTCGTGCTCTTTTTCCTTCCTCTATTCCCTCTTCTTGGCCCCCTTCCTGTGCGCTTTACCTCACCCATCATATCCATCCCTCTTCCTTTTCCTTTTATGTCGCCCATCTGTCTATCTCTTCCTCTCTTCCTCCCTTGACTTCTCCATCTCCATCACCAGTTGGTCCCTGGAGGAGGGCCGGAGTGAAGGACAATCAGCCCCAGCTCGCAGTCAGCTTGTTGAGACCATCAGGGACTGCGACATATGTGAGCCCCATGTGGACTTGCAATTACTGCATTTTCCTCATTTTCCTCCATTCGGAGGCTGCATGCAAAAGACAGTGTGATAGACAGAGTCTTTTAGTTGCTCTTATTATCCTTCTCAAGCATGCAAAACCCTAACAAATACTTCCAACTTCGCTTGACAGGGAGGAAAGCTCTTGCGAGCCAAGAATCAATGTCATCAAACTCACTTTACTGTCAACAATCCAATACTCGTAGTTGCAATTAGCAGGCGGCTTTGCAGAAGCAGCATGCCACTTAAAAGCGCCCGCTGCTACACCTATATACAGAGTTGGGTCGACATTCCAGCCGCAGCAAAATTCAGGAGCCTCAATTGCTTTGAGACTGGTGGCTGCGCTAAGCTGAAATCTGTCAATGATGGAGGCAAGCAAGAGGTGTGCTTGCGTAAAACTGCATCGTCCAGCAGCCACTACAACTTAATTTTGTAAACAAATCTCATTAGCTAATCAAAAATCTCCTCCACCTCCAGAGTCTCCACCACCAAAATCGCCACCACCCACATCCCCGCCTCCGCCACCGTAGTCACTGTTGCCGAAATCGTTGCCGTTGTTATTGTCGTTGCCCTGATCGTAGCCCTGGTTGTAGCCCTGATCATAGCCCTGGTTGTAGTCATTATGGTCGCCGAGCGTCTCGCCAAGTACCAGGCCTCCAAGGCCACCAAGCGCGAGGCCAGTGCCAATACCGCCAAAGCCACCTAGTCCACCCCCTGTCCGACCAAAACCACCCCCACCATAGCGGCCGCCTCCAAGACCTCCCCCGAAGCCGCTTTCGTAGCCGCCCCCATAGCCGCCGCCCCCATAGCCGCCTCCTCCGTAGCCGCCTCCTCCATAGCCGTAGCCGCCTCCTCCATAGCCGTACTGTTGCTGGTAAGCTGGTGCAGGCGCGTACTGCGGCTGTCCATAGGCTGCATACTGCGGCTGCGGCGCTGCGTAGGGCGTGGCCACTGGCGGCTGTCCGGACGTTGATGGGTAGCCTGCCGCCGCCGAGCCCCAGGGAGCCTCCTTGGGTTGCTCAATCGGCTGCGAGATTTTGGCAGACACATTGATGCAGCCGTGCACGCGGCCCGACGGACGGTACACTGGGTAGGCGGCGAAGTGCGGCCCCGCCTGGAAGACAAAGTCGGCGAGGCGCACCGACGCGATGCCCACCATCGTCGAGGGGATGTTGGCGCTATAGATCTGCAAAGCATGGTGAAAGCCACGGCGTGAGCCACGGAAGCGCCGCGTCCCGCGGTGTAGGCACTTGCAAGCTTCAGCAGATGGCCTGGGCTGGCGAAGCCGTCATCGGTTATACATGTTTACTAACCAAAGTAGAAATGAAGCTGCTGCAACATAGAAATGAAGCTGCTGCAACACCCAGTATTGTGAACGAGGATGAAGCGGCAAAAGAGGCATATTATCGTCGCCGAGGGCCGCAGCGGGAGCGCACCTTGACGACGATGGCGGCGCCGCGGGCGCCGAGCGAGTCCTCGTCAACGGTGAACGAGAGCTTGGAGTTCCAGACGGGGTGTTCGACGTCGCCGTCCAGGGCGGGCGGCGTGACCTGGTTGGCCACGGTGCCGCGCAGCGTGGTGATGCCCACCAGGCACGTCGGGCTCATCTTGCGGCGCAGCCAGCGCACGTTCTTCAGGCCCTTGCCGGAGATAATCGTAAACTCCACGTCGCGCACCATCGCGCCTCCCCGCTTGGCAGCCGCTCGAGCGCCTCCCAGCCGAGCTCCTTGGCCGCCGCTGCCGCCGCTGCCGCAAGGAGCCGAGCGCGTGACTTGGGGCGAGGCAAGGCAGAAGGGGATCGTGGGAGATGGCGCTAAGTGTGTGCCGCTGAACGTGGTTTGTGACGCTGAGGCTCGTCCAGTAGAAGGGCGATATATGCGCCACGTACCGGACGATCGTTCACAAGGAGCTGCTCTCGGCGGGGCGCCACGAAGCCGCCCCCGCAAGACACCCCCCCCCGCTTCTCCCCAAGGCCCTCCGCGTGGCGGATCCGCGTCCCGGCTCCCGTCTCCGCGTGGCGCGCCGCCACCATCCCCGCCAGCTGCAATTCTGTCCATACTCTTTTCTGTCTTCTATTCTTTCTGACTAGCGGCTGCTTAATAGGGGTTACTGAGGAATCTCTTTGCCAGCCCCTCTTTCTCTATGGGCGCGCCTTCTTCTTAAAAATCTCGTGTACTGAGGGGAACCGTCTTCTGTGGTACTTGATTAGTTGTATGCTTTGGCGCACTCCGGCCCCCTTCTCGAAAGAAAGAGCTCGCCCATTGAGGATAGGGGCTGGACCAGCCAGCCCAAAAAAGAATGGACAAAGTACGAGAAGGGAGCCAGGGGAAGCGCTAAGAAAAACAAGCACAAGAAGAAACAAAGCAGCTACGAATGACTCAGTAATTCCTGCTGAGCAGCCGCAGATCAGAGATGCTAGGGTCCTGGAAGTGGGTCCCCTGGACAGAGCCAGAGGCAGCAGCTAGGGCTCTTCCGGCACGAAGGTGCAGCGCACGGGCCATGGACCTCTGCAGCGAGACGGCCAAGCGCATGCGATACACTTGCGCCAGCGACCCGGCTGCAGGAAAGTCTACCGGCTCACCCTGGAAGCGACGGGCGATTGCGTGGCGGGCGAGCTGGTTAAGTAGCTCAAGCCACCGAGCGCCCAGTGCCCCATGGATGTCAATTGCCAACGGGAAGAACTCGTCTTCTGGCGGGTGGTCGGCGTACTTGATCTCTTTTGCCCGAGCGGCGCAGGCGACCGCATACCCAGCCTTGGTGGCAGACTGGGCTGGGTGGGAGCGGTCGAATGCGTCGGTAGTCACCATGTCCAGAAGCAGACGTGGCCCGCCGGCCTGTGGGGTGGCCACCAGGTCGACGCGACGAGCGTGGAGACCGTCGGCCCTTTCCTGGAGCGGCATGACGCCGGAGTGCTCCGCTGCCACCGCGAAACCAGCCTCCACCAGGATGCCGTGCATCGCGTCCCGGAGGCGGTCGTGGGCCGCCGTCCTCTCGCCGCCGTGGGAACAGCGCAGGACGTGAACAGCCAGCTCGCCAGGCTCGGCCCCTCGCTCGCCACACTGGCATTGACGCACACCCTGGAGGCATGGAGGCGGCAGCCCAAGGAGCCGGTGGACGGCAGTGCGAAACACCTCATTTGGGAGGGTCAGGGCGTCAGTGATGGGGAGTGCCTGGAGCCACGCCGCTGCCCCCGGAGAGGAGGCCGATTGTAGTCTCGCGCGCCCGCGCAGGTCGGCCTCAGGGAGCTGCAGCACGGCGGTGGTGTAGGCGGCCTTGTCGACGACAGCCGCGAAGCGCGCTTGGACGCGCAGGTCAGCGGTGTGCGCGAGGTGCGCAAAGGAGACCGCCTGGCCGGCCATGTCGGGGTGCACCGCGAGCAGCTCCTGGTGGGCGGTGCGAAGCGCCACCTGGAACGGCAGCGCGCCCTTGTCCACCTCCACCACCGCCTGCTCCAGTGCACGCCGGCCATGGACGATGAAGCGCTGAGCCACGGAGGCGGCAGTCTGCGCCCAGCTGCCGAGGTTTGCAGCCCGGCATGAGCGGACGAGCGGGCGCAGGCCGAGACCCCCGTGGCTGATGGGTAGCGCCGCCTGGTGGATAGCGGCTGGCGACTGGGGGAAGCCCTGGTGGCGGACCAGGGCCGCCAAGCTCGCCACCATGCCCACGTCGAAAGCCTCGTACGCCGCCAATGCCTCTGGGGACGACGGAGTGGCCCGCGTCAAGTACTGGGGCCGCTGCCCGATGGCCTTGGTCAGCATGGCCAATGACAGCTGCATATCCTCCAGCTCGGGGAGCCGGGCCGCGGGCTGAAGGTGCGCCGCGAGGCGGGCTCGCAGCTGCCCCTCCACGAAGGCCGGCGTGCCGATGGGGACTCCCAGGAGGGTGAAGCCGTCTGCCGGAGTCCGGCAGCCCGGGGGCAGCGCCAGGGTGGGTAGGATCTCGATAGGGGACCAAGCCGCGCACTTCGCCGGCCGGATGGTCAGGCCGAGGGTGGCCAGCTGCTGCGTGAAAGTGACGAAGGCCGCCGCCACGTCTTCCGGAGGGCCGACTATGGTGGTGTCGTCCGCGAAGGTGGGGAGAAGGACTCCTGGGTGGGCCGCTGCGGTAGCCTGCAGAGCCCGGTTGTGCGCGAGCGCAAAGAAGAAGCCGGCGAGGGGGTCCCCTTGCCGCGTGCCCGAGCGGGACTGCAGGACCTCCACCTGATCACCCCCTGTCCTCCAGAGGAGGTCGCTGGGCTGAACGTACCCCAAGCGGAAAAAGGGGACCAGGGAGGGGAAGGAGGCCCGGAGCTCCTCCACAATGCAGGCGCGCTCCACGGTGTTGAAGGCGTTTGCCACGTCGACGGCCAGCACCAGCCACCCCGGGTGCTGGTCCAAGGTCGCACGGACCCCGTGAACGACGGCCTCGCTCCCACTCCGCAGCCCCGCGCCGTGCTGGTGTGGCGCCAAGTGCACCTGCGCCGGCCCCGCATGCTGCTGCCAGAGTGCGCGGCTCACCAGGCAGTACAGGACCTCCCCAATGGCAATGGGCCTGACCCCCCCGCTCGGCTTGTCGAGGGCGAGCAGCGTGCTGGTGCACAGGACGCCACGGATGCCGGCCGGCACGTTGTCCCTGGCCAGGTGCTGGCAGATCTGCAGCAGCCCGTTGAAGTCCGCCGCCTCGCCCTCGAGGAAGATCTCCCGCAGGTGCTCAGCTCTGGCTTCTTCCATATTGACCCGTGGTTACTGAGCGGGCCAATCTGCTGTAGGTTATGTGCGTGATGTGCTTGCCTTCGTACTTGGCCATTTGGCCTTCGTTTGTTTTCAAATACACGTCATTTTTCTTCTTCCACCGGGTCCAGTCTTTTCGGGCTGGGACAATCACACAGGATTTTCACACCGCGTTGCCCCCTTTTGGATGAGCTTACTTACTAGGAACGTTAGAGAGAGAAGGCGCCCGGTGCACGTTGAATGACAGGGGGGCCAAATCAAGCAATTTCACTGGTCAGGCAAACGCTAGTGCCTTCTTTGCTACAATTTTGGGGCTACTTAAATTGCCCTATGGTAAGGGAACTAAGGTAACGGCAAAGTTCTGCTTTGCTTTGCTGAAGGCCGACTTTCTTGCCCCCGCGTGCCACTCCAGGAGCGGCGGCTCGAAGGCAGCCGCCGTCTGCCTCGTCTCCCTAATCGACATCAAGTGTCGGTCTGCCTGCAGCGAGCTCAGGCTCATGCGTTGCATCAGAACGCTGGTCGAGCCTTAGCTGGTGGCACAAGAGCTTGTCGATTGCCGTCTGGTATTTGGGCATCATTTAGCGACCTCTATATGCTGACTCGTGGTTACTGAGCGGGTCAGCTTAGCAGCAGGTTATGTCCATTAATCAATGTGTTTGCCTTTGTACTTGGCCACACAGGCCCTCCATCACTGAACACAAACACTTCCCCTAATCAGTATGTGCACACTCGCGGGTGCTGTACTCCCCCTTCAGCCGGCTAATGCACAATAGCGCCTACTTAGCATAGGGCTTCGGTTGCTTAGCCCAATCCTCTGCACTAGCTTCTGCTTGTTTTGGCCTTCAGTTCATCTTACGCACACCGCACGTCTTACTCGGAGTAGCAGCTAGGGGCCGAAGGCTGCAGACAGCTAGCTCACCAAAAGGTGATTAGAGCCTGCAAGAAATGGGCCCGCAGTGCGCATGAGTCCAAAGGAAGGCCAAGCCTTCACTTTGGACGGGGGCCAGGCCGAGCCGAGCCAACATTTTGATCAGTCCAAGCGAAGCGGCAAAGGGGTTGCACAATGGGGCTTGGCGGCAGGCAGCTCACCTGGCTGGATGGTCATTCTCGGCGTGGCCTCACCGCGGCTGTGACTGAGCGGCCATCGATACTAGCCACTTGTTCTGCTAAATGGTCTGCGCTTTCATATCGCGCCTTCCCCCTGGACCTTGTCCCAGTTCTTTTGGCTGCAGCCGCCTCCTCTTGCAAGGGCTCCTATGCTCCTTCACAGGCACAGCTTCCATTCGGTTGAGCTTCTCTCTTGCCTTGATTGCCCGATAGGACTGCTGAAGTCTCAAACTGGCGGCGACTCTTGATGTCGCACCTCTTGGCTACATTCAACACTTACCACTTATTGTCTTGTCCACTCCAGAATCGCAGCTAGGCGTTTGCCCCTCTCAATAGAAACAGAAACGTGCCCGTCTCGGCAGCATGGACTCATCCTCGCTTATGGCGGCAGATGCAGATCAGACTAGCACAGGCTCCGCCTGCAGCAGATAGATATCAAATTGACGTAGGCACCGCCGGAATCCGAGGTGGGTGCAGCCATACTTAGGGCGCCTTGGTACCTTGCTTTCTGCACCATCCGGCTTCTTCTGACCTTGTCCATTCCGTTGGGCTGGCCACTCCCAGCCACCAGTTAATTTGGCCGCGCTTTCTCTCTTAGGGCGCATCGATTAGCAGCTCGCTCGCCTCAGTCCAGGATTAGCCCGATGTGCCATGGCGCCCTTTTGGAAGCGCTATTCTCTTTCTACAAGGAGCACTCCCGCGGCCTACTAGGCTGAGTTCGGTCAAGTGCTGGTGTACCATACTACCGCAATTGACAGGATGGCTCCCCAGCCCAAATCTGGCAAAATGCTATTACAATCAACTAGGACGACCACCCAGGTGTTGCTCCTTGCCTGAGAGAGCTGCTCGAGCGTCGAATCCATTGGGACCCTAAACACCCTGGCCAGATGCGGTTGACCGTGCTGCAGAAAGTTGGATCCATGGTATCGAGTGGCATGATTTAAGTTCACGATGTATCTTACTGTCTCCAGACGGGTCTGCAAAGGTCCACAGTCATGGTGGAGAATAAAGTGGCTGCATGCGGGCAAGTCTGCTAAAAATGACGAGGCTGCGAAGCAATCTTGAAAAGCAGTGCGACAGGAGGCACAGGTATGACGAGCTACTGTGCAGAAGAGTGTCACTGCAAGAGAAACTCCAAAGCAGCAGCTGGGGCATGTTGCTACGCAGCTGCAAGGTGGAGGCTATGGAGCGCTTCACTGAACGACCTGATACATGCTAGTTAAGGCAAAGCATAATTCCAAAATCAGGAGGCCCACTGCTTGTTGCGTAGGTGGCCTGCAGCAGCCACAGTATATGTGGAGGGCACACAATATCTCTTCTTGCATGTTGGCATTGTATTGTGACTTTTGACTGCTGTAGGTGTAATTCAACAACGCCAAATCCCCTTCTCAGCCGGTCATGAGCCACATTAGCTCCTCCAATCAAACTAGTGTCCCAATATTGTGGCAGTCGATCCTGCATGGCACAATAGCCCGCCTGATGGAAGTCGAGCAACTCAAGCAGAAGGCCATTGCTTGCAAGATGGGCAATCACAAAAGTCCCCTGAGGAACACGTGCTCAAAGAATGGATTCGACCAGACTTGCTTGTCCCACAGTGACCGTAGGGTGCCTCTCAGATACGGCAGCTACATCTTGTGACAAACTGCAACCTTTGAGAGCTCAAGACCTAGAAGTAATAGAGTTCATAAATTTCTAGTTAAGCTGCTATTACCTGCTGTAGAGACGCTGACTATAAAATCATATCTGATCATAAGCTGTGTGTGTTCAAGAAGTGTGTAAGCCAAGGGTTTCGTAAGGCTCCTCCTTTGGCGTTGGGCCCAATTGTTGGCCCAAGCCCGAGGTTATTCCTAACATATTGCGAAGATTGGATCGTTCTCGTGAAAAATGCCTCAGACTGTTCCTCCATTCAGTGCCCTTTCTCATCATCGATGCAAACTCATCGTAGCTGATTCGTCCATCCTGCAAGCCGTGATTGATGGTCCAGAATGAGGAGCAGAGCAAGAGAGCAAACAGCGGTCGCCTTCACTAAAGAACCGATACAGCAGAAACCAAGCACATTTGGAGGAGTATGAGACAACAAAGACGCGGTACACCATTAATAAGAACCACATGCCAAGCTAAGACCGCAGCCCACGTGCTGGTAATCAACCATTGCTAAAACAACTTGCTGGTGTAACAGGTTGCTGTGCACTTGGCCTCCAATCTTAAGGTTTTACTTGCTCACATGGTCAGTGTCGACCTCATTGATGATGTCACGGATGACCCGAGCCGAGTCATTTGCGGGCATATCATTACCAAGACCTATTGTAAGTTCCTCCACATCAATGAACCCACTGTGGTCGCGATCGAAGTGGTCAAATGCGGCATGGATATGAGCCTCGTTCTCCATCCTTTGCATGTGCATAGTTGCTGCGACAAATTCTCCATAATCGATGGTGCCATCACCATCCACATCAGCCTGCAAGAAGGGGTGGTCACTCAACCTCATGACTCATAATACATGAGATGATGCTTCTTGCTAGGCATGTCACGTGGCTATGATGGGGGATGGGTCAGCAGCCCTTAGTGGATACCTTCCTGACCCTTCCTGATCCCAGTGGCCCTGACAGTCACATGACAATTCAAACAGATGGCAGGCAGGGCATCTGGAAAAAGGTGCACCTTGTGCACCTCATACCACACAGTGATTTGTGAAGGACTATGAAGTAGTAGAGCTTCCTACAATGTGGTCCTAAAGTGTTCTTAGCTCACCGCTTCTAGCAGCTGGCGGACCTCCACTTCTGAAAGATTGGACCCTATGCGAGTCAAACCCTGTCTCAACTCGTCAACGGTGATGCTTCCACTGTTGTCAGCGTCCATCATGCGGAACACAGAGCGCAAGCCAGTAACCTCTTCCTCTGAAAGACTTTCTGCAATGACCTGTCATCCACTTGGAAAAACAGTAAGTTGCCTGTATGGACTACAAGTGGTGCACAGTGTGGTGACTGCCGCTACAGAGCGGCGACATTGAAGGCATGCATGAGGCAAAACAGCCAGATTTTTACTAAATGCCCTCAGTATCTTCGGAGTAGTACTCAGTACCATTGACTTCATCCTTTTTACCTTGAGTGCTCTCTTTTTCAGCTTGTTCATGGCTGTGAACTGCTTCATCCGTGAAAGTACCGCAGAGCCCAACGGCGTGTCAGGCGCTTCATGCGCATTCTCCAGCCAGGGATGGGCTGACAGAGTTTGACAAGGGTGGCCCAAGTGAGTGCATGGAGCAAGAGCGCCCATCTTAATGCCAGAAACACAACTTGGCTGGTTTTAGAGCGAGCGCCCATCTTAAGGCCAGAAACACAACTTGGCTGATTTTAGAGCTCTGACTCACTGAAGGAGCTCAGTCTATGCGTGCGTAAGAGACTAACAAGCTTCCAGCTGCAAACCTTGGGCAGACAGCACGTCCATGCAGAGGACGGGAAGATGCGTACCTTTGACCTGCCTGGCGCTCAACCGCTTCTGGGGGTCTTGTTCTAGCATTCTCCGTACCAGCGACTTGGCGCTGATGGAGACTTTTGGCCACGGATCCCGTATGAAATCGATTTCACCTCTCAAGATAGCCTTAGCCACACCCTGCTCATTCTCTACCAGCATTGCAACAAAGTAGACATGTCTCAAACAATTGCAACAACGAAGGGACGTTCAACAAATGCGCCAAGTCGAACTGAGTGCGGAAGAGTGATAGCACCTGTTGTGCTGCCTGTCCACGAACATCAGTACTCTACATCTGCAGTAGTGGCAGCACTTTGTTGATCCATTGCTATGAGAGCAAGTGAAGAAGGCAAGCGGGGAGGTTTCTTGAACACTGAGAAGTGGCGTGTCCACTCACCAGCCCAGAAGGGGGGAACACCACAGAGAAGGATGTAGAGGATGACACCTGCACTCCACACATCTGCCTCAGGGCCATAGCTCCGCTTCAAGACTTCTGGAGCCATGTAATATGGACTGCCCACAACTTCGGCAAAGACCTCTCCTGCAGAGTATATAGCACTGCCGTCATTCATTGTTGCAATCACAGACGTACCATGAACACTGTGTGATGCACAGAGACACTTATTAGCTAGTATCAGCACATATACTACATCACAGTTTGCGGTGCTTTACCTGGTGTGAAGGAAACAGAGAGCCCAAAGTCAATGGCCTTCAACAGGGCATCTTCCTCCTTGCTGGCAAAGAGAAAGTTCTCTGGCTTGAGGTCTCTGTGCATGACGCCATGGAGATGACATACCTGCAACACCAGCAAGTCTGAGCATGTACCACAATGCAAGGAGCAGTCCAATCGCTACTTGTGCCACTTCGTCCAAATTTGCTGGATCGTATGAAACCTCAGTCAAAGCCACACAATCGAGGGAGATGAATGCTAACCAAGCCAAGAGGAAGCCAGATACAAGACCTTCACAGCTCGAAGACTTTGCAATGCAACAGCTTGCCGTAATGTTGAGAATGAGATATCACGTAGTATCACCTCAACGACTTCAATAATGGTCTTGATGATGTTGGCAGCTTGGCGCTCGCTGTAGTGGCCCCTTGCAATGATGCGGTCAAAGAGCTCGCCTCCCTCGCAGAGCTCCATGACAAGGTGCACCGCCTGCTTGTCCTCGTACACGCCCTTCAGCCCCACAATGTTGGGGTGAGGAGGCAGCTGTACCATTATCTGGACCTCCCTCCGAACGTCCTCTGAGACAACACAGGCAGCAAGCCTCGAGGTGTTCAGCTTACGAGTGCCTACTTGTGACCTCCTGCCAACAGCCTCCTGTTCTATCTTGCGCACAGCATCTCTGATCCTCCAAGGACTCAGCTGAGGCCATGCCTGCCTCAAGGCACTCGACTTTGCAGTAACACGTCGTGGCTGATCTCTCTTGAGAGTGACTGCTTTGATCCACTCCATGCTACGACTTGATTAGTGAATCTCAGATTGCTACATTTGCAGATTCCACTCTTGGAAGAGCAAGGAGGTGCACAGAGAACCAGGTTATTGAGGTCAGCTGCACCGCAGCTTCTCCAATTTTTCCAAGAGCTGACGTACTGCCTGATGGCCTTAAGGCCTGTCCAGATTGCGACCAGGAGGAGGAGCTTCTGAGCTGGGTCACCTATGTCGATGGCCGTGCGGAGCTTGCGCTTGGAGATGGACTTGCACGCCAGAGCCTGCCCGGTCTTCCGGTCCGTGCAGAAGTAGGTGATCCCGAACTCGCCCCGCCCCAGCTCGCGCCCGATCTCGTAGAGCGAGTCGATGGTCGCACCCTCCGGCCCCGCCAGAGGGTGGTTCTCGATGACGTAGCTGCGCCATTGAAGTCGGCCATTGGGATAGTGGGTATCAGGGATCACCAAGCAATGATTCGACAGCCAATCGTTGTTGTCGTGAACGACGTCCTGAGCGGGCCTGAACCTCTAGTGCTGCCGGCCCCAAGAGCCAGGCTGCCATACACGGCGTGACCAACGCCCGGCTGGACGAGAAAGAAAAGTAGACAGAAGGGGATTCGAACCCCCGACATACGAATTGTGATTCCGTCGTCCTAAGCAACTGAACTAATCGCCACGGGCGAGGATATGAGCGCGCCGCCGGGGGCCCGGACGGGGCGTCGTCGAGAGCGACCCAGCGGCGAGCTGACCTGGTCGGCATGTCGGGGCGCAGCGGCGGCGCAGTTGCGCCGTCGGCGGCGGCGGCGGCGGCGTCGCCGTTGGCGAGCTTCCGGGAGAAGGCGTTGGCTGTCGAGTCGACAGGCTTTTCCCTCTTGCCGAGGCAAGCTCCCATAAGACTCTGCGATGGCGGGGGCGTCCGCGAGAGCGCGTAGGGGTTCACTCCGCCCGGCCTCGCTCGGCAGCCGCCGCCGCCGCCGCCGCCGCCGCCGCGGNGCGGCGGCGGCGGCGGCGGCGGCGTTCGCGCCGCGAGAGCCGGTGGCGATGGCAGAGAACGCGGCCAGGCCGGCCCGCCGCTTGACGGCGGGAAAGGCGACGAGTTTGCAAACGGCGCGGCAAACTTGACGGCGGGCAATGAGGTCGGTGCCCCCCGTCAGCGGCAGGCGGGGGGGCAGCTGCCGCACCCCTCCCATGTGACGTCACCCGGCGGCATCACCCCTGCGACGCTGACGCTGACGCTCCCCTCCTAGATCACGAACCCAGAAGAAAACAGCTCTTCCAAAGTGACAGCAGCAGCTGTGAGAGGCCAGCCCAAAGGAATGAACAAGGTCTGAAAGGGCCGGATGGGGCAAAGAAACAGGATACTAGCCTCAAAGACTAGTCTCAAAGCATTTGCTGGGGCGACAGAAGATCTGTGCTTCAAAGAAACTGGCTGACAACCACAATTACAGCTATGGCTTACATAAATGTAAGCTTCGGGTTCAGCTTTGAAAGTCAGTGTAAGGGATTGGTTGGCTTTGACCAAAGCAACTCAAAAGCTCAAAAACGCTGATATTTGTCACTGCCACGCATGCTTGGCTGGCTTGCTTGACTGCTCATGAAATAGGTGGTGACTGCTTCCAAAATCCCCGTCCCTTGCACCACTCACCTGTGTCCTCCATCACCCTGTCTGCCATCAGTCCTGCAGTGCAATGTCCTCTCATTCAAAGGTCCTAGACTCCCTCACAGGCAATCACAAATTACAGCTCCTGCTTCTATCCCCAATTCTGGCAGTAGTGATGGCTGGAGTGACACTCACTGCCTCTATTATCGCTTCTAGTAAGCTCTTCCAGAGGGGGTGAGGGCTGTGAAAGCCTAGCCCGAAACTATGGACAAGGTTCCAAGGGGCCAGAAATCTTCAATCACACAGCTATGCAAGTAATACAAGGGATGGTCAAACTCCAACTGAGGAGTCTGTGACCAGGGCCTGTGTCAGGTGGACCTCCTGCACCCTTTATTACAGGGGGACCTTGAATTCTTGCCTATCTTCTTATCGCATCTGTAACAGCGTCTTCACCTTCGTACCAGTGTCTTCAAGTGAAAGAGTCAACCACGTCTGTGGCACGAATGCAGAAGAACAACCTCAAAGGTGTGAGAGCGGCTGTAGCTCCCGCAGAATGGCAGCCCCGACACGCATGCCATCCACCGCAGCGCTGACAATGCCCCCAGCGTAACCAGCCCCTTCGCCCACCGGATAGAGGCCCGGATGAGACACTGACTGGAAGCTACTATTGTCCCTGTCCACTCTCACGGGAGCACTCGTGCGCGTCTGCACACGTGATCAGAGGTGCATTTAAGTCGATGAGAAGCAGCCACATACTCTTTGCACCTAGGCAGACCCCCTGACTAAGTAAATAGCCTGTGCAGTTGCTTACATTGTGGAGTATGCAGAATGTGAATTGTTAGCATTCCCAGTCATATACTCGTTATTGTTGATTTAAATGGCAAGTGAGGAGCACCTCTACGCCATGGAGCAGCGCTGACTCGTGAATGAAGCCTGGGAGCTGCACGAAAAACACCAATTTTTCAATCTACCATCCCCTGACAATCTACCATCGCCTGACTTTACAGATAAAACTCCACTCTTAGCAGATTGGTGGGGCTTCCTTGAAGTACTTGCTGGCATGAGATTGCAGCATCAGTAGAAGCAGTACCTGTCGATCAAATCGAACAAGGGCCTCCTTAAGTGCCTGCGTGATAGTGACAGGATAGATCTCATCCAACCTGGACGACCGCACTCCCAGTCGATAGCTAGAAATGGGAAGGTGTTGCTCTGTGAATTCACTCCCAATACTTCAGTCAGGACATAGATCTACAACGACGGGTCAGCCAGGGGGGATTCTCTAAGGTGCATGCTGTGACCAGCAGTCGATACATGTAAAGTATCGGCGTGGAGAGCAGTGAAGCATCAGAAGTCACTGCTGCAAGCTTGGCTGGTCAAATCCTGCAGATAAATGCAGTAGAGGTGGTAAAAGCTCTTGTACTCACCTGAACTTCGACCAGCCAGGAAGTCTGGCACGCTTTGCACTGGCACAACGAATTTGCCTCCACCTCTTAGAGCAGCCTCACGCTCGTAAGCCCTCTGTCAAGTGGACGGACAGAATCCCAAGGTCATGTCAAGAGAGCCGTCTGACTCTATGCCACATCGATTGTGCATTGCTTATCAGCGTGCTTGATTCTGAATCCATCATTGATCTGCTAATATTCAGGTGTTAATCAAGAATACCTGAAAGGCAACGCCTGCTAACGGACCCCACTCCGCGACAAACGGCTTATAGTCTTGCTGAGTGACTGTGACCACCAGGGCAGCATTGGCCCACTTGGAGGCTCGTTTGGAAAATGACATTCCATTGACACAGAGCTCCGACTCGTTTATGCTTGTGGGTACCACCTGTAGCAGCCACGAACCAGCTTGATTAATTCCAAGCGGTCTCACAAGTGCTTCACATACAGCACATAGGAGTGCCTTACTGCAAGATTGTGTGGAATGTCTATGGCCAGAAAGCTTTGGCGGCTGATGCCAGAAAGGTCCAGCCACCTCTTAAGAGAGTGTAGACAACTATACGCCAGCACCATTTCACGCCTACCTGACCACCTGGGCACATGCAGAATGAGTAGCAGCCTCGACTGGCAATGTGCTCGCCGCCTGCATTTGATCCTTTTGAAGATCCGGACCTCAGATCTGTTGCCAAGGAGTAGTCTGCTACTGGCAATTTGCCCTTGCCACGATCCACCAGCTTCGCCAAATAGCCGTACTGTCAGGTGCAAGTGACCACAGCAGCTTCATGTGGCTCAGAGCACACTCAGCTTCAAGAAACTCAAAAACATGAACAGAGCGTACAAGTCTTCTTGCACTCTGCTTGAGCACTGCATGGCCAGATCAGCCATTAATTGAATCTCCTCACTTACAAGTACCACATTCACTATGCAACTTCCAATTTTATCCAAATCTGCTGTGTGATAGTTGGTGTGTGGACCTGAATACTGTTGATGAGCTCCTGAGGATGTTCGACCCTAAAACCCACCTACAAAAGGGCAGCAAAGAGGTCAATGACAAGGTGCAGTGACGCTCACAATGCATCCGCAGCTCCTAGAATAGAACTGCATGCAGTAGACTCACCAGTGGGTGAGGGCTCTACTCACCGCTGTGTCCTTTGGGGTCATGTGTACTCCATGAGATAAAAGGATGTCGTAAACATCGCGAGCTGAATGGCCTGTTCCAAGGACGACCCGATCAGCCTCAAGGACTTCTCCTTGTGCTGATTGGAATGCTCCAGACTGCTGCACTGTTCTCACTTGTATGCCCGCAAGTCGGCCTCCCCACACCACCAGATCCTCCATGATGGTACCAAATCGAATGTCAACCTGGCCAGAAGTGCCCACAGTAAAAGGCCGATAGGTGCAAGCCTCTTAGGGGATCACAACATCCTAGTACATCTGCGTCAGGTTTGATACGGCAGGACACCCTACGAAGTTTCTGTATTATCTGCGTGTTCACTGTCTTCAACAGAACCTCACTGCATTGCTTTTCTTTATGGTGCTGGTTTGCTACCTTCATTGTCATGGTCAGCGGCGCTTACCCCAAGTTGCTGCAAACAGTGCCGCATGTTGATGAGTATGTGAACAAGAAGATCTGTGCCAAGATGAGGTTTGCCGTCAACAAGTACACGTGATGGAGCTCCAAACCGCACTAAGGCATTCAGAATCTGCTCCAGCACAAGTCTTCCATCAGGGGCAATGGTCCTTGCAGGGTCTCTGCAGAGAGCTGGTTGCAATCACTGGATTCTACTCTTGGCATGTAGTGGAGTTGAAGTGTAGGTGTAGATTTTATGTAGGTTCAAGTAGATGCTTGACAAAAGAATGACAATTTTCCGCACAACCAGAGCACCTATTGGGGTCTGAGAAACTCAAGATGCCCAATGTAAATATACCTTACGAACTTCGGTGCTATTTTTGCCAATCCTGGTTGTCAACTTGCCATCACTCCAGGTCCCTGCCCCTCCCTGAGCCGGAACTTTGTGTAGACACAGTAGACAATGTTGTGCAGCTGTCTAAATCAGTAGGATGTGAAGCTTCCTTCACTCCATAATGCCAAACTTGAGTTGCAGCTGACGGTCGTATTCACAACAGATTGTGCAACTCAGAAGGCAGAGGCTATTGCCAGTGTTTGAGAACCGAAGTCTTCATAGGTAGGAGTCTGTGTACCTCCCCAAAGCAGAAATTGCTGTTCTTGTCTATCTGCTTCCGCACAACCAGAGCGCCAATATCGCGACCTCTTGCTTCAACGGGCTGGCCCCTCTCAATAAGAACCACTTTCTGCCCTGCTTCTGCGAGCTCCATGGCAGCAAAGAGACCACCTGGTCCGCTTCCCACAACCACAACTGCAGTGCTGTGTCGCTTGCGTCGAGGCTCAGCGTGCGGTCGTCCATGATCTGCATCATCATGTCCTTTGCTCGACGGGCCTTCCGAAGTCTTCTCAGTGTCACTGGGCACACGTGCTTCTTCTACAAGATTGTCCCAATGGGTGACAATGTCTGTGTTAGACAATGGTGATACCTTCTCAGCTTTTACTGACGCTGGCTCAGAGCTGGGCTGGGATAGACGCTCAAGTCGGTTCTGTTTCTCCTGTAGCCTTAAGGGTGTCGCTCCAGCCTTTCTCAATGAACTCCTGATCGCAGCCACGTCAACGTCCACAACATAGACAAAGCTAAGCTCCTGCACAAGGTTCCCCACTCCTGAGCAGGTGAGGAATTGAACAACAGATTGAATAAGTCTTACCTTACAAGCCACTGGTCTACTATCTTCTCCACTGATCATACAGTGCACTGTACATGTGATTGGCTGCTTCACCTTCTTCTTCCGCGCATCAAACGACTTCCGCACTAACTGGATCGCCTCATGAGGAACATGCTCCACCTGAGCATGGGACTCCAGGACGATTAGGCACATTCGCAAACAAGGAAGTGATAGACTATATCATGCCCCCCGCAAATTCAAGTAGGGCAACTTCGAATGATGTAAATATATGGTGAGTTTGGCAAATGCCCAAGACTGCAAGTGCGGAAGTACCTTGCAACCAAGGCGAGATGCTATGGACATGAGCACGTCATCAGTGACGTCCATGTTGTCCTTGCCTTTGTCTTTGTCCACAAGGACATCTACTCCGTAGAGCCGCCACCAAGACTGAGCCTCCGACCTCTCAGCTTCCGCAGAGCCCCTTCTTGTGCCACTGCCAGTCCTGGACATTATGCAATGCTACTCTCAGCACAGCAGACCACGGCTACTTGTAATGATTTGACCCTTGGTGAAGGCAAGGGAAAGTGACGAGCCTGGCATGCAGTTGCCTCTTCTGAAGAATTCTGTCGGAGTTCTCTGATGCTCTAGCCATGCCGACAAAGCTGTAATTAGTGATTATCTGGTCAATTGACCGACCTCCAGCTCACTACGAGCGCCGCTTCCACTCGCTTGTCATGCGCAGCTGACGACGCTGACCTGAGCTGCTTGCCAGGAGGTCCGGGGACCGGCTTCGCGGTCCTGGAATGCGTCGCCTTTGTCGCACCGCAGCACCGGCTTGTCCGGGCATGAGGCGAGCTCGCGCGGCGCCGCCAGAGCTCGCCGCAGGGCCAGGCCCGGCCCGGCGGCGGCGGCGGCGCGCTGGCCGCCTGTCTGGACGGGCTCCCAGCCGCAGGGAGGAGCCGAGCACGGTGCGCGAGCGTGGCCATGGGCAAGTGCCCTGGGCCCCGCGCCGCAGTGGCCTCGCTCGCACCGCTGGCGCCGTGTTGGCGAGGCGCGGTCTAACGACGCGCCGCCGCAAGCCAGGCACAGCGGCAATGGACGACGCCGCCGCCGCCGCCGCCGCCGCCGCCGCCGCCGCCAGTGCGGCGGCTGCGAGGGCGTGGGATAACCGAGTCCGAAGCGGGTGACCGGAGCGACAGGCTCAATACACCACCGTTTTGATTTGCCATCCCTTTGACCGCCAATCCTCAGCTGGAACCGGGTCGTCTCGGCCACTGGAATGCGGGCCGCAGACGTGCTTAACCGGGGTCCGCGGTTAGCTGAGCCGGGCTAGCGCGGTTAGCCGAGCCCCGCTTTGCCATCCAAGGAGGGGATCAACAGGTGTCGCCGCTTCCGCGCGCCCGCCATCGCCGCCGCCGCTGCCGCCGCCGCCGCCGCCTGCGCCGCGAGGCGCGCAGGTGAGCGTGGGAAAGCAACACCGCCCGAGCGAGCCGCAGGCGGCGCCGAGCTCCAGCCCGGCGCGACGGGGCTTGGAGCAGCGGCGCTGCTGCCTGCTGCTGCTGCGACGGCGTGCCGCTGACGACGTTGTGCTCGCGCGCCGCGCTCGCGGAGGTACAGCTCTGCCAGTGGAGCTGAGGCTGCCGCCGTCATGGAGGAGGGCGCCACCCCGTACCTGCGCCGTCAGGCGAGGCACCGCCAACCTCTCCGTGCTGCCCTGGTTGCCAAAGCTAGGCTAGGGCTCGCAGTGCCTCGCTCTTGCATAGCTCTGAGGCTTTCTGTCCCACGCACTCAGAAGCAAGACTGAGCGTGAGCCAGAGTCGCAGGTCGGCAGGCAAGCACCATAAGTAGACCCACTGCACTCGTGATACTCTTGAGCGAGTATCATGTCGTTCCTAGGGCCTCGAACGAGCTGTACTGTGTAACGCCTCCGCGGCGACGGTCTGGCACATCCTGTGTGCCTCTTCATGTGGCCGGCTTCTCAGTCCGACCCCAAGTTGCACCGATTCTGGAGCTAATCTGCACATAGTCGTGTGCACGAGGTGGTACAGGGCATGAAGGTCATGCAGGCGATCAGGGATTCCAGCAACGCGGAAGCAAAGCAGGTTGCCCCATCGAGGGCCTCGTCCACCTCGACTCACGCCGCCGGCCACAAGGACCCCACCCTCCTGCACCCCAAGGGCCGGGAGCATGTCCCACGCAGGCCCCCGGGGAGCGCGCACGGCCTCCCCGGCCACACCATGCACCAGCAGGGCTCTCTGCCTGGGTATGCACCAGCTTCCGTTCTGCGGCATCTGCCATCTGAAACCCTCACAGCAGCTCGCTACCCTCGACAGCTGCATTGAGATTGCTTGGTCTGCCTTGTGCACCGCAACTTATCTGGAGGGATAGGGGGATAGAGGGCTTCTTGATCTACATGGCGACTTGGGTACTTTACCTTTTACCAGCAAATGCTGGTGCCTCCGCTGACTTGAATGGTCAATGCTTTGCTTACAGCTGGAGCTTGAGTCGGTACCTGGCTTCACCTGCATTGTTGCCTATCTATCCGCTCTTTATTGCCGTTGGAGCTGGCTTGGGGCTCGCCGGCTGGATCGTCTATCGCCACCACTATTTGTCACCTGGTATCACGTTCAGCAAGGATCGCCGCAAAGGGTTCCCAGAAATCGACGATCCCCAGTTCTTGAAGCAGGGAGAGTACTACTCTCAGTCAAGTGCCCTCCGCAAGCTCAGCCACAGCCGGGATGTCGATGCAGCTGGCATGGTGAAGGATGTGAGTGATTACAATGGCCAGACTGGGTCTTGCCTTTCTGTCCCGTGCCTGTTCAGTATAATGTCCCTCATTGTCATGCACGTCACCCCTTCTTATGCAGAAGCTCCTCTGCGTGTTACCATAAGGATAAATAGATTATATGGACGTGGCTCGTAGAAGGGCTTTATATGGAGATGGTTCTCCCCTCTACATCTCTCGACCTCCGTGACTTGCCGTGAGCGTGCCTGGCTGAGGTGGTCCATGCAGGTGCAACATGCTCTGGAACCCCCGGCACTTCCTGGGGATGACAAGGCGGCTGTTGGCAAGCCAGGTGGCAAGGGAATGAGCAAGCCAATGGGTTCCACTTTGTAGACGTATCACCCAACCTTCTCCTTAGAGCATGTTGGCCTCTTGGAGATGTATGGAGAAGCATTTCATGCTCAGTGGTACACTTCGAAGCGAGTACAGGTTTTTTGGCTTCAGTTCAAAAGCCCTTGGGAGCTTCTTAATGCCAAAGCTGGCATTGACTAGGTGCAACTTCTGCGTAATCAGTAGGATAAGAGCCGGTGCAGCACCGTTGGGAAGCTTTACTGAGTAATTATTGCCAATGTCATATTGATATGCACCTAGGGCAATCTAGGCATTCACAGCTGAATTGCTTTGAATTTGCTTGCAGTGGTCTGCCCTTAAGATCATGCGCTTTCAGTGCCATCGATACATCGATTGTGGCGATCATGTATAGAACTTGGTCTGCACAGCATGTAATAACAATATTATGTGGCCACACTTGGGCCCTCATACTCTTGAGTTCTCAGATGAGGCAGAAGCATTTCTCATATACGCACTTTGGATGATTTTGAAAATGATCGGCCAAGCAAGGAATGATGGAGCTTCTTCAGGCTCTTATCAGTGTCTGCTTGTCTTCGTCCTCCTTGCTTCTCTGCAGTGCTCACTTAGGGGGAACCTCAGAAGCTGTGGATGAGGCATGGTTTGCCATAACTCCTCCAGTTTGCCAGGCAGAAAGTAGCGGCTGCAGACAAGATCATTGTTGCCCTTGCAAGTACAGTCTTACTTAAGCCTACAACCACAGTAGTTTGCCTGCAGGCTACTCACAGAGACTGTTGATTATTGTCATGCATCGCCACTTTCCTGATATGTGTCTATGGCGGGACTGTCACAAGATTGACAATTCAAAGTATGTCAGCTTCATCGACCAGTGAGTTGCTTACTTGATCTGTATACTTCTACATTGCTGATGCCCTACAATCGTCAATATGTTGAGCACTGCAGTTGAATAGCAGGCAGGCAGCCTTGCTCACTGATGTGTTCAGATATCCGTTCTTGTCAGGCTGCTCTTTCTGCAGTTCAGCAGCTTCTGTGATGTTCTTGTATAAATGTCAAGAATCTCCACCAAATTTAAGGTTGTCCAAGGCCAGCCGAGGGTGCAGAGCTGAAGTTGCCGTTGTCAGACATCTGCAGTGCTGTCTTTGTGACTCTGCAGATTCTGCAGGAGGTAGAGAGAGCCCTGTTGCCAATGGAAATGGTCATAATAGTTGGGGCTTGAGATTGCTGCAAGTAATGAAAGAGCTGGGACAAGTGACAGTTTGCAGGATAGACTAGCAGGCCCACAACATGCCTGTGCAGATGAGGTCGGGAAAGTATGCAGGGTTGGGGGAGAGTTTCCAGAAAGGAGAGACTTTCAAGTAAGAGGACGATGGCTGTGATTGGGAGCCCAGAGAAAGAATGAACAACTCGACGTCCCCAGGGTGAGCTCACCGGTGCAAAGAATGTGGCTCAACGTGGGGACAGCCACTTTCTTTCGAGCTCGACTTCTCTTACATTCCCTGGTCAACGACCGAGAGTCGCATTACGCACGAGGGGACGAAGAAATGTACCCAGCACCAGAAAGGACAGGTCGAGCAGGCAAGTACCGGAAGCAGCAGTATGAGCGCGCCGGCGTAACAAGAGGAAAAGTGGCTGAAACAGAGCACACGAGAAGCACAGCATGAGTCGAATGACGAAGAACAACAGGCGGCCATACATTGACAGCTTCGTGTATATATATGTTGATGAGAGAGCTAGTTTCCTCACAAGCTTTGCAGTGGTAAGAACCAATGATCCTAACTCAGTTTCATTGTCACAAGAACGATCTGTGCCCACGGTCGCAGAGGGCAGGCACAAGTGCATGAGACAAGCGCAAGATTGAGCGTGCGAATTGATGATGATTCCAGACTTATGTTTAAGTACGTGCACGTCAGTCGGCTTTGCAGTCGGATGGTAGGTAGCCTGTGTCAGCGAGGACAACTGGGAGTCACAGCCTTCTGCCATTCGTGCAACTTGTGCTTCTAAGCTGCGCTGTCCGCTGCCTGCCTGCTGCCATCGATCAGCCATGCTGCTTGCCCTGTGCTTTTTGCCGTTAATGCGGCTACTCATGGCAGTGGTGCTGTGCTTTAGGGTCTAGGTGCTGGCGCCTTCCGGCCCTTGGACCTTGGCCAAAAAGGCCGGGCTGGCCTCTCACATCCATTGCCTTACTTCGGAAGAGCTGTCTCTTCTTTGCTATTTTCTCTTCGTCACCCTGTTACCTTAGGCATCTTAGTATAGGGCTCCGTATAATGTAGCCTAGACTCTGCCTGAACAATGTATTGGCTTGAATTAGCCTCCCTTTCATTTCATGCGCTCCGCGCGCCTTCTCTCTTCTGGAGGAGCTGCTCCTTTCTTCGTTTCCCACTCTCTCCCCCCCCCCCCCAATTCCTCCCCTTTCTTTACTTTCCTCCCTCTCCTATCCCATTTCCTGGCTGGCCTCCCAGAAGAAGGCTCGCCCATAGAGAAAGAGGGGCTGGCAAAGCCAGCCCAAAAAGAATGGACAATGTCCAAAGCCGATGAATGAGATGCCGAGGAAGGACTCCTCAACTCGACCAATCACGACAACATACTAGGGAAGCTCAGTACCCGCGAGTGAGCAACATCAGGTCCCAGAGGCGTCGCCCCTTCTGGACGGGCATCTTTCTGCTCCCTACTCTCTCTTGATTATGTTCCTCTTTCCTTGTCCACTATTATTGGGCTGGCCTTTCACTTGAGGTTGAGCATCCTTCGTGGTACTTACTTGGTTGTTGTTAACACGCTCTTCTGCCCCCTTCGAATATTTTCCATTCTTTTCGGGCTAGCTTTCACAGCCCTCGCCCCTTCAAAAGAGCTTACTTCGACAGCCGTGGCCTCCTTTTGAGAGAGAGCTGCTTCTTCGTCTTTTGGGAAGACCATTCTTTTTCTCAAACTCTCTTTGGCCTTCGTTTGTTTCAAATACACGAAAATCTTTGTATGGAAGTCGCCCCCTGCCCGCCATTACTTCGAGCGGCCTAGCACAGTGGCTAGGACATCTACAAATGGTTGCCGCCTGCTACTATCGACCCGCGTGGTTAGTTGCTGGTCGGCATGTAAGTATCACTGACTGATGCCTAGATACTGGACGCCAGGTTGCAAGCCCATCTGCTCCCAAGTAGAGCTCGTCCAGCTTTCAGGTGCAGAGTATGGACCTGAGCTCGAGGTAGACAGGCTGACTATGCGGCAGCGCAAGAACGACAGAAAGGGGCGAGGAGAGAAGAGAAGGACTCTTTCAGTAAGGGCGATGGCTGTCTTGGTTCACGGTGCTCATGGATAGAGCAAGAGCTCAAGCGGAGCTAATACACTATCATGCAAAAAGCAGTGAGAGTGCAAGCTATGGGGCTACACATGGCGAAGCTGTGGTCTAAGGCAGGAGGGGCTGAATAAGGCGAAGGAAGAGGCAGGAAGGACGCGGTGGGGCAGGGGTTTCGGCCGAGCGGCCCTCAAGAGGCTCTCTGATGGCGGGCCAAGAGCAGAAAAAGAAGAAAGAAAGGGCTCGCCCATTGAGGATAGGGGCTGGACAAGCCAGCCCAAAAAAGAATGAACAAAGAACGAGAAGGGGGCCAGAGGAAGCCAGAGGAAGCGCTAAGAAACCAAAGCACACAAAGAAAGAAAGCAGCTACAAATCACTCAGTAACCCCTGCTAAGCAGCCGCAAATCAGAGATAGGGTCCTGCAAGTGGGTCCCCTGGACAGAGCCAGAGGCAGCAGCGAGGGCTCGTCCGGCACGAAGGTGCAGCGCACGGGCCATGGACCTCTGCAGCGAGACGGCCAAGCGCATGCGATACACTTGCGCCAGCGACCCGGCTGCAGGAAAGTCTACCCGTTCACCATGGAAGCGACGGGCGATTGCGTGGCGGGCGAGCTGGTAAGAGCGCCAGCTGCTGATGGCGCCTGCGAAACTGCGGAGAGCTGCCCTGCACAGACAGAAGCAAGCGAAGGCGCGAAACCCTAAACCAAGCCAACACACTGTGGATGCGTCAATAGCGAGTGGCCACTGGCAGGAAAGTAATGGGCTGCGGCTCCCATCCTCCACTTGTATCGCTAGTACGGGCTGGCACAGCGGGAAGGCGTCATTACTTCTGTCCATTTCTCAATTTCGAGCTGGCCTTTCTCAAACTAAACCCTAAATCCAAAATCCTGAACCCTAAACCCTGAACAGACTAAACAAGGCTAAATATACCTAAAGTAAGGTGCCTAAGGTGACATCAATACCCACGGGTGAGCACAAACAAATTCTGACAAGCTAACTTGGGGAGCTGGAGCGCCGCCACGAAAGCCGGAGGCCTGACTTAGAGCGCGCCCTGCACGATGATGAAGAGCCAATGCTTGCGAGCGTGGAGGGAGACTGACAAATCATGCGATAGACCTGGGCCCACGAGCCAGCGGCACTGAAGTCAGCCGGCTCACCTCGCCTGCGGGACACGGCGCGCCGCGCAAGCCTGGCCAGGTAGGTCGAGCCACTGGGACCCGAAAGCCGCGTGCACATCCACGGCCAGGGGTACGATCTCGTCCTCAGCCGGGTGGTCTGCGCATTTGGCCGCCTTGCAGCGAGCGGCTGTCGCCGCTGCATCGCCAGCCCTCGAGGCAGAAAGCCCCGGAATGGCGCGATCCACCACATCGGTAGTGACCACATTCTGGGCTGGGAGAGGCCAGCCCCCTTTTTGAATGAACAAAGTTCGCACTCACAAGCCGAGAAGGCGAGCTGACACCAGGCATTCACAGCCATTGCCCCATTGTGAACGAGGAGCTTTCATTCCCGGAAAATTGCTTCGTCGCGTGGCTCCCTTTTGAGCCCCAAGTAAGAAGAAAGACGGTCTCAGTAGTAGCGGGCGGTGGCTGGGAGAGGCCAGCCCAAAAAGAAGAATGAACAAAGTTCGCACTGACAAGCCGAGAAGGCGGGCTGACACCAGGCATCGTCGTCGTAGGTGGGGGGGGCGGCGTGGGCTGCCCCCGGCCCCCCAGGCCACAGGGGCGGAGCGGCAGCCCATTTGGGCGCCCCGACCGGCACTGTCGAAGCAAGGTTGGCAGCGGCGGCGGCCGGCAGACGTGGCGCCGGCTCCCCAGCGTGACGGTGACGTACTTCGTCGGGGCTCGTCAGTTGGCGGCGGCGTGCCGTCTGCAGTGGCCCAGGCGCTTCGCCCAATGGGGAGACGAGAAGAGTCCCCGTCTGTGGGCAGCCCCCCTGCGCCGGCGGTTCAATCGTCGGCAGGAATCGTCCGCCGGGCTGCCGACCAGGCCGTCCAGGCGGCGCCAGGTTGGCACGGTGGCGGGGGGTGGGGTGCCAAGATGGCCACCCCCTGCCGGACCAGCGACGGTCCGATCTGATGCCCGGTCATATTTGCCCACGGATTCGGAATCGTCGGGCGGGGCAGCGGCCTGCTGTCGCGTAGCGCGAGCGTGCGCCGGGGCAGCCGGCGGGAGGGCGGGAGGCGCCAGGGCCCCGCCGCCCTACCCGCCGTTAGCGCCACTGACGGCGCCACTGGCCGCTCTGCCCCCCGCCTGGGCCGCTCGACGGGAGCCGTTTTCCCTGACGGGGAGCCGGATAGCGCCGCCCCCGCTACGCGACGCGGCTGCGGGGTCCGCTTTGTCGCGACGCGCGCGTGAGGAGCGTCTGGCTCCCCGAATCGTCGGGCGCGGCCATGTGCCCCCCCTGCACGTGCTCCGCCCGGGCCCTCATGCCCATGGTGCCCTCGTCGAGTATTCTCCCTGTGGGCTTGCCCGCTCAAACCCATTGCTTCCCATTGGGATTGCCGTTTCGTCCTGACGGCGGTCGCAGCAGGCGCAGAAGCAGGTTGAGTTTAGCAGCCGCGCCATCGCCATCGCCAGCGCCGGCGGCGGCGGCGGCGGCGGCGGCGGCGGCTGCGGGGCAGGCCTCAGCCGCGGGACGTCCTCGTCGCCGAGAGCGGCACGGAGAGGCCGGGGCAAGGAGGCTCGGTCGCCGTGAGCAGGCCTGCGCCAGTCGAGGCCCAGGGCCGAGCCTCGCTGCGGTGGCGGCCGCGCCTCCGGCGGCGGCAAGAGGCGCTCGTTCTGCACCCGCGGGCCGCGCGCAGCCGCGAGCAGAATCGCCGCCAGCCGCGGGCAAGCGAGCGCCAGCCAGCCTCCGCTGAGCGCCGGCGGGGAGCCGCCGAAGGTCCGGAGGTCGCAGGGGCGCAGCGGCCCTCCACAGCCGCCGTGGCTGCACCGTGAAACCGGAGGACGCGGGCCCGTCCTGACGGCCTTCTGAAGGAGTGCCTGGCTGCGAGCGGCCATGGACGGCAGGGCGATGCTGCTGGCGCTGGCCTGCCTGGCCGCGCTCGCCGCCGGCGTGGCTGCGCAAGGTACGAGGTCGCTGTGACACAGGCGATGCATGGCATGCCGCATTGTCTGAAGGATGGCGGGCGAGCGTGACACGGATGCTGAAAGTGGAAGCAAATAACATACATGTAACAGCAGATTGGGTGACATGGAGGCTTTGCCAGGCCTCGACTCGATTGTGGCATAATCATGTCGTCGGCAACGTCTGAAGTCGCTGTCGAGTCGTCTCTTGTGCCGCGAGCAGACAGGGTGCTCATCAACTGTGGTTACGGAGTTGGCCCCTACGTGGACCAGTATGGCCGGACATGGAGCAACGACAGCTCCCACTCGAACTCCACCGCCACCGGCTCCAACATGCCCCCGTACGCGATCCCCAACCAGACTAACCCTCTGGGCTCAAGCGTGTGGGAGACGTGATATCGCGTGCTCATCTGTTGTCAAATCAACTTAGTCACTTCAGTGTGTTCAGGGCTCAGTCAGTCACTGGCTGTATCAAGTCTGATGGTTCATTGCTTGGTCTGCAGGATCAAGTATGCCATCCCGGGGCCTCCAGCATTGTACTCCAAGGCCGTGTTTGTCAGCGACCCTGCCAGCCTGGTGTACAACCTGAGAGTGCATCCCGGCCGGCACTTTGTGCGGCTGCATTTTGCAGCGTTCCCTACCAAAGCATATCCCAATCCAACCGAGGTACGGCAGGTCATTGAGGTGTGGGAGAGGGCCTTTTGTGAGAATGACAAGAGCCACTGTTGGTGCTACCTAGGCACAGTGATGAGGGCAGGGGCAAGAGAAGGGCTTTACTGCCTTCACTCTAGGACATTTTTGTTCTGGCGCTGGTTGGACATTGTCTGCTCGCCAGTCATGCCGTAGGCCAGCTAGGGCAAGGGCTTCGCTCCGTGGCAATCTGCGGCTTCCGGCGCTTCCTGACGGGCTTCTTTGTCTCGCAGGGCTACTTCAACGTGACTGCACAAGGCGTGCAACTCCTCTCCTCCTTCAATGTCGTCAAAGCGGCGCAGGCTCAGTTTGGAGGAGATGGCCTCTATGAGGCTGTGATGAAAGAGTTCTCGCTTGTGGTACCTTCTGATGCCAGGTAGGCTGCTCCAGTGACCAAGTATTGAAGCCTTAGAGACTAAGCTCTACACACATCTTTATGCAGGCACCACCTTACCTGGACTTGATGGACTGGTTCGACTGACTGTAGCCGCAGATATGTATGCTTGTGGTTGTGTAGTCCACTGCAGTTGCTTGCTCTTCGGAATTCTGCTGGTTCGAATATGGGCTGCCTCGCTGTGCCACCAGCTCTACATGGAGATCAGACATGAATTGCGCCATTGACACTCAGCTTCTCCTGTGGCTGCAGTTCTTTGGCCATTGCATTCATACCACAGCCCAACTCCTTCGCCCTCGTTTGTGGTATTGAGGTTCTGTCTATCAACGATGACATGTACGACTTCCATGCCGTTGACACCTCAAATGGCAAGACATTTGTGGTCCCTGCTGGTAAGCTCCTTGGGGTGGGCACTTCGAACTTTCGCTGTTAGATTCTTCGCAATAGGTCGATTTGTGCAATCCTTGCCAGGAGCTGTGCATAGCTTACGAGGGTCTGGTTTGGTCAACCGCTTGCCAAGCTCTGGCAGGTTCTTAGTGCCAGGACTGTTTTGATATGTTGCTTTTGCAGATACCGCTCTGGCCACTGCGGCCCGCCTGAAATGTGGTGGACCCCTTGTCACACCAGCGAACGATACAATCACCCGCACATGGTTCCAGGATGATAAATTCCTCACCAGCACGACTGGCATTGAAGTTTTCAATGAGACTGATGCTTCAGTCCAGATCCAAAACACAAATGCTAACCCTTACTTTACACCCATTCTGGTGGCTGAAACTGATCGCGAGATCAAGAACTCGGTATGCCTGCCGCCATGGGCTCACATTTGCCAGATTAGACTTGCATGCGGTGATCCTTCTATGTTCCAGCGACGCAATGTTGAGCATGCACTTTTCACCAGCAATTCATTCACTCTGGGCCCTCTAGAGCGAGCAGCGATGGCACATCAGCATGTAGCTGTAGATGTTCACGAATGGTTCTTGTGTGCGTACCATGCAGGCGCTAGTGTCAAATCTGACCTACACCTTCACCGTCGATCCAAACTTCCTCTACTATGTACGCTTTCACTTTTGTGAGAATGAATATTTGAATGCTGGACAGCGCATCATGGACATATACATCAACGGGCAGCTCGTTGCACCCAAGGTCAGCAATTTGCGCATTATTTGGCTTCCAAGTACATCATGTTACTTACATGTGGCTGGGTATGGCGATGATTGTCCAGCTCATCGATCTCCTGTACCACACTTTTGCAGATTGACATTTCGGGCTCTGATGGGCCCAACACGGCCACAGTGCGGGATTTTGTCTACTCCCAGAAAACCGCTATTGTAAGAGTCTGAAGGTCATCAATCTTGCGATTGTCCACTTGCCCTGCATTGCCTTTGCAGACAGCAACATTGGACTGCAAGTTTCCTCTTCTATATTCTGTACACCAAGCTCGATATGCGCTGTGTGCATATTACATCCAACTGATCAAGGATACAAGTAATGCAAGCTGAAATGCGAAGAAGCTTTAGGGAACCATGCATCGTGACATGCATGCTTTCCTCGTTTGCATGTTGTTTTGGGGTGCAGCAATGGCTGATTACCTGCATGTCATATTTAAACAGATGGTGATAGATCTGGCACCAAGTGCTTCCTCCATTGCCAAGAGCCCCTTTGTCAACGGTATTGAGGTCCTAAAGATGGGCAGTGCCAGCTTGACGACACCCGGACCACTACAAAAGTCGTCATCCTCAGGTCTTACTGCCGCCCAAGTTCCTTGTAGCATCCACTACTAGCTGCTGCACTCTGCAAGCTATGGTACCAGGGCTGACTCCTTGGGCCTTTCGCTTCCAGCTCTTGTGGATCAGTTGCACTTAAATGTTATCAGTTGCTTGGCTGGTTGAGCAACTTGCTGACCTGCAGACGCAATGTCCAGGTGGAGGTGGAGGTGGCCTAAGCACTGGAGCTTTGATTGGGATCATTGTGGGATCTCTTGTGGCTTTCATGATTCTCAAGACCTGGTGCATTTGGTACATATGCTGCCGTCGCAGCAAGACCAAATTTCCTCCTGGCAAGCAGGTTGGTCACGTCAAGGACTGGTCGGGAATCCAGAACTTCAACAGCGCCAGCAATGGGACCAGCAAGGGCAGCAGTAAGCTACATTGCATAGCCAAGCCTGGCCATTGTACCACCTCATCTGGATTGTGCTAAGGAATTTCCACCACCCTCTGTTGCAGCAAGCAGTGTCTACAAGGTGGCTGCTCTTGGCGGTATTCGTTTGGTCTTGAGCAGGAGAAAAGTCTTGTCTTCTGTCACGGAGCATGTCATGGTGGGCTTGACACTCACTGATTGTCATTGCATGTTTACAGGGGGCCAATTTAAGCCTGTTGAAGGCGAGTTTACTGGACGCGAGATTGATTTGAGCGAGCTCCTCTTGGCAACCAACGACTTTGATGAGGCGAATGTGATTGGATACGGTGGCTTTGGCAAAGTATATCGGGTAAGCTCATGCACCTAGTATCCTGGCTGAGATTCCTTGTGGCATGCTGGGCATGTGTTAAAGACCAGGAGGCAAGCACCTACACCAGAATGTGACTGGCAGGTTGTCCAATTGGGACCTTTGCAGGGCGCTCTCATGGATGGAACCAAAGTAGCCATCAAGCGCTTATCCCTGGAGTCTACACAGGGAATGGCCGAGTTCCACACGGAAATTGTGATGCTCTCGGCCCTTCGGCACATGCATTTGGTGTCTTTGATTGGCTACTGCGACGATGGAGAAGAATCTGCATTGGTGTATGAGCTTATGGAGCGTGGCACCCTCCGCTCCCACCTTTATGGTAGGTCATGGTCAGATCGCAAACTTTATAAGAGTCGCACGTGTAGCGCATGCCTTTTCAACAGTGGGTCTAAGACAGGTCATGGACATGGTTGATGCATATTAATCAAGAGTCTCACGTGTGGCGCGTGCCTTTCCAACGTAGTTTTCCTGTAAAGACAGAAGGGCTCATCATCGTAGTGCCAGCCTGCACTAATAGCATGCAGCACGTAGCGACACGACAGAAATAATTCTGGTCTAATGCCTGCATCTCCTTTGACAGGACCTGAGCTGAAGCCGGCTTTGCCTTGGAGGGCACGTCTGGAGATCTGCATTGGTTCTGCTCGTGGGCTGCACTACCTCCACACGGGCGTGAAGCAGGGCATCATCCACCGCGACGTGAAGAGCACAAATATCCTTCTGGATGTCAATTACGTAGCCAAGGTGTCTGACTTTGGCCTGTCAAAGAAGGGGCCGTCCATGGAGGCTACACATGTGAGCACAATGGTGAAGGGATCCTTTGGTTACCTCGACCCCGAGTACTTCCGCAGGTGTGAGAGCAATCAGAATGCGCAAGTCAAAAAGGCCTCAACTGTATCATCTTGCTTGGCTCTGCCATGCCATGCTCTTTCTGTCACATGGAGAAGTATAGTTTTCATCCTTTGCCTCCCCTTGACGTCAGAGGCTTCGCTACCAATTTCTCTAAGTGCTTGCAGCAATCTCTTGAGCTGCTATTGATGATGACTGGCTTGTGGCCTGCAGGCAACTTCTGACTGAGAAGTCAGACGTATACAGCTTCGGGGTTGTACTCTTGGAGGTCCTCTGCGCGCGAGCTGCTATTGACGGAACACTTCCTCACAAGGAGGCCAACATTGTTGAGTGGGTGCGTACAGCAAAATGTCAAGTCTGTAGATAATAGCTGTTGGGTTTGTGCCCGCTCATAGGCGTCCTGTTTTGCTGTGTGCTTTCTCTCTTACACAGAGTTTGACTCTTGTTTGTGAGCTGCATTGCACAGGCATGGAAGTTCTGGAAAGATGATGAGTTTGAGGAGGTCCTTGACCAGAGGATGAAAGGAACATACAGCCTGGAGTCTGTGAAGAAGGTTGCAGAGCTAGCTTTCACTTGCCTCGCGGAGTATGGGGTTGACCGTCCCACCATGGGCGAGGCACTCTGGCACCTGGAGGGTGCTCTCACCGTGCAGGTTCTTGCGCAGACACCCCTTGCAAGCATTGGCTAACCATGTGACTTGTTAAATTGTGAACATCGCGCAATACTGGAATGGGTGCTCCACTGTTGTGAAGACCAATGTTGTAACCATCGGTCTCTGTTTCCCTGTGGCAGGACTCTGAGATGCCGCATGTGGAACTCACAATTCATCCTTTGACAGACCTGACTGTCCCAACTTCCACGGGCGAGTCAGGAAGCAACTCGCCTGGTACTGTGGACCGCACTCGTGAAGCATTCTCGCAGCTCTTCGAGACACAGGGTCGATAAGGAGTGCAGCTGCTGTAGAACCTGGGGTTCACTCTAGCCAGGATACAAATACAAGCTCTGGTCCTCGATCCACTTGGAAATACTATATGTCCGCTGGTGCCACTTACGACCACGTTGGGCCTCTTTCACGCAATTCCCAAGAGGCGTGGCCAAGTGTACTGCTGGCGGCTCCAACTTGACGGCAGAGCCCCAGCATGGCAAGCGAGATTTGAGTATCAGGCGCACCTTCTCTGAGGTTGCTTCTCAGCCGCATACTGTACACAAAGCTCCTTTCCCCTTCTTCCCAGCACGAGTCTCAGGTTTTAGTCGCTGCTGCACAGTGCTGCCGCCATTGATATTCCTAGTTAGATCATATTTATGAGCTGAGGAGGCATAGCTCCGAAGATTGCTCCCTCAACTGTGCTCTGGGCTGCTCTGGCAGTCCAAAGGCTTTGAGGAGTGCATGTCCAGCTTGGTAGTGTTTCCCTCGGCGATTTTGCCGCTGTGGCTTCGAACACCTGCTATGCAGCAGGTAGCTGTCGCACCATGGGCAGGCTGAAGTTTTTGCAGCTTTGATGGACGCTGAGAAGCTGCTCCTGCAGATGTGGTACTGTGTCCCATGTGCTTCAACAGCGGCAATTCCGCCCAGCCAACTGCGTCTTTGCAGTCGTCCTGTGTCTCTGAGGTATCATGAGCGGCATCATCAGCAGTTTGCAGGCTTGGTGGAAGCTGGAGGACTATGACAACGTGGTATTGGACCAAGCCGCACATGCACGAGTACTGTTATCACACAGAGTCCATACGACCCCCGTCCCCATGTTAAGTGGCAACAGTACAACGTCCAGACGCTTCAAGGCATAGAGCTGCGGGAGCAAGGGAGGGCCGACTGGTGCACCGTCTCCAAGAAGGTCTCGGCTGGTCTGCCTGGATGCCGCCGCCGCCGCCCAGGGTTCTGGGATTAATCTGGCATTTAGGGTCAGGTCTTTAGGGCTCTGGATTAGGGCAGCCAGCTGGGACGACTTCCCACTGGGGAGGACGCTGGTGCCACGTGGCGCACTAAGGGAAGCCCGCCGCCGGGAGCGCGGGAGCGGCGGGGTTCGAATCTCGCCCGCCGCAAAAACCATGACCGCCGCATCCGCCGCCGCATCCGCCGCCGCCGCCGCCGCTGCCGCCGCGCCGCCAGCGTTGCCCCCGGTGAGCGCCGCGGCGGAGGTGGCGGNTCGCCGCTGCCGCGGACACCGCTGCGCCGCGGCGGCGGCGACGGCGGTCGTGCCGCCGGGAGGCTGCAGAGCGAGTGCCTCCTGTTCGCCCGCGCATGACGGCGCGCGCCTGCTGGCTCTTGGCAGGCCCGCCGCCGGCGCGTCGCCGTTGGAAGAGGACCGGCGTGCTGGCCTGGAGCCGGCGGCGGAGGACGTGAGAGCCCCCGCCTTGCAAATCAACCAGTGCCGCTCACCGACGGCCGCCACAGCCTGCCGCCGTGCCGCTCAGGCTCGGCTGCCGCACAAGAGTGCCCCTGGCACTGGAATCAAATCCTTAACACTGAAAAGACCCAAGCATCTAAGCACCTAACCTTAAACCCTGAGCCCTGAACTCACAACTCTATGGAACCATAATTGGTCATCATGGCAGCAGTCACAAGCATCTCACGATCGTCGGACATGGCGAGGATACATCTGCGAGCTTGATTCTGACCTGTGGCTCTCCGTCTCCGATGGCGGAGCGGCTGCACAGGCGCGCGGCAAGGCGTCCAGGCGGCCCCGCAACTGCACAGGTTGCTCAGTCGCGCCCCGACGCACAAATACGGCTCTGAAGCTCTGAGAAGCTCCGACGTCGTTCTGTCTGGCCTCGCTCGTTTCCGTGTCCATGCCCCGCTGCATGTGGCCAGTGAGCCTGACGTGGCTGATTAAGTCCGATGCATGTTGCTGAGCATTCTAATCTCGGTGACAATAAGAAAAGTGACTCTCTGCTTTTGGAGGACGAGAAAGTCTTATCCGCCTGGCTATGCCCACCAGCTCTACTCCAGCTTTCTCACTACAATTTTCTCAAGCAACAGTGCCTGTTCACCTGGTTCTCCCCTGCCTCACCAGCCAGTTCGGCGACACTGAAGCTCTCTGCAGAGCTGGTCCGCCTCTTCTTGGCAGGTGACAATGTTGTGATCAGGTCAGCAGGCTGGGCAAAGACGAGCTGAGCTTAGTCTGTCCGAGCTGCCTGGAAGTAGATCAGTAGTTGGCTACAACGGCTAGTTGATAATGAGACAGCATACCGCCACTGATGTTGGCATTTCACGTTTGCAGAGCTAGTTCAGAGGGCTGCTATTGTGGCAGAGACTGAGGGCGACAGCATCATCGAAGTTTCTCATGTGGAACGAGTGCTGCCGCAGCTCTTGCTCGACTTTTGATTCCAACACAGGACTTTGGCGCTCGTCAAGACAGGTAGACTGGTAATCAGGCCTGTGGCCCCCGCCAAGAGCAAGAAGTAGCAGGATCTCACCACGTTCTCAGTCCATACACATATCGATACACACACACACTGAGCATATAAAATGACGAGTGAAATTACAGTTGTTAATGCATCAAATACTCAACCTTGGCTGTGACTCTCCTCAGGCACTGGGGGCACCATCTGCAACCTTTCCCACTTCTTGACGGCCCTGGAGAAGAATGATGACGCCACCAATGAAGACTGTCCTCAATACTACACCCTCCATCGGTACCATCCATACGTTCAAGGCACCAACATTGTACTAAGCCCACCTCATTGATGTAAATACAAAAGCGTCCAAATTGGACGGATAGGTTGGGCTTCAGTTACAGTCTGGCTGTGACACATGCAGACATCCAGTGATGCACGCCTATGCGATGTTTACGCCTCGTCGTGGCCACCTGGGCCAACGCGACCAAAGCTAGGAGGCACTACTTCCAGACAGCCACAATAAGGGGTCGTCTCATGATTACCACATGGAGTATTGAGTCAGTTTCAACGCCCATCGCTGATGGAACATTCCATTGAACGATTCCCTCACGTATTTCGTCAGACTGGTTCGCATTCCTTCACACAGCTTCCATGTGCTTTCCTCTTCAGGGTGGAATCAGAAGCACTGAGGAACCCACTCCCGACCATTTCCAAAACTCAACCAGGAATTGCACTCAATTTGAGCCAAGGTTCGTATCCGGCAAGTGCTGGTTTGCAAGAGTGGCGGGCCTGATGGTGGCCAAAACCGGCTCGCTCAACAGAGGCTTCCCATTCTGCAGAGCAGGACATTGTGCTTGCGATTCTAATGGCCACATGAACAACTTCAAGTCCTTGAGTGAGGGAGGCAGGTAATCCTGTTCCACAGCTCCGTCGTGACTTGGGGGGTAGATATAGTCCTTGCCATAGTTGAGGTCCTTCATCAACTTTGTTGGAGCATTTTGTAAATGAAGTGGCACAGGCTCGTTCTGTGAGAACAAGCAGCACAACACAGGATTCGATATCATACTTCACTACCAGGTGAAGGACTGGGCAACAAGTAGCACAGCATACATTCATTTCCAGTGGATGGATTACTCCAGTCCACTGGATCAACCGGGATTGGTCCAAAGCAACATGGGCGAGGATCATGACAGCCATCCTTATTCACCTGCTTGCTGCCCCGGACCGCCTGCTGAGCAGCCTCGATCCCTCTGCCAATGGTGACAGGCGAAGCTCATGACATGATGACGAAACTTGCATGCTTTCAGTCTCAGATCATATGACTTGAACAAATAAAAGCAGCAGTGCTGTGGACCCGCATCCTACCTTGCCAGTATCTCTTAAGCAACAGTTGCTCACCTATACACGGCAACTGACTTGGGAGCGAGTGCGAGATAGGCTGCGCACTGTGCAAGATTCACGTTGCACTCGGGCATGCCCAAAAACTGGCACGCCTGCACGTTGGTGAATGACATGAATGGTCAGTCGCTATTGCTTTCTTCCTCAGGAACTTGTGCAGAGCTCAACTCGTATCTAGGGGTTGATGGTCCTCAAATAACACCATCTGATTACACAAGAATCAGAGAGCATATCCAGGCATTAATTTTGGGGTGTAAGCTAGTATGTAAAAGTGCCTGAATATCGGGTTTGTAGCTGAAGCTCACCTGGAATGTGGCCACGGCCTGCACCAGGGCCTGGGGGTCCGCGAGGCCCACGTCCTCGGAGGCAAAACGCACGAGCCGCCGCACCACGTACAGGGGGCCCTCACCGCCCTCAAGCATCCGCGCCAGCCAATACAGCGCGGCATTGGCGTCCCCGCCTCGCATGGACTTGTGAAGCGCGCTGATGATGTTGTAGTGCTCGTCGCCAGTCTTGTCGTACGCCACATGGGAGCGCTGCAGCGCGCTCCTGACAGCTGCAAGGGCAACCTCCACCACTCGCCTTGGCGTGCCCGCGGTCTGTGCATGGCCATCACTGTCCTCAAACCCGCCATTGCTGAGCGTGGGGAAGTCTTCAGCACCTTCGGGCTGTCCACTCCTTGCAATGGGCTCCTCAGAGCTCAGCACGGCTTGCTCAGCACGGGTTGTTGCGGCTGCTGCGTCTTCAGCCACGGCCGCCAGGGCAGCCATCTCCAGCGTGCCCAGCGCTGCCCTGGCATCGCCATCTGCTGCTGCTGCCAGAAACTGCAAAGCATCGTCCGCCACAACCACCTGGGCAGTTGACGACCTGGCGGAGGTAGCCTCCTGGACTTGCTCGAGTATGGTCATTGGGAGGCCATGCTGCTCGTCAGAGACGGCACGCCGCAGCAGACTGAGGACGTCGCCGGGCTGCAGCTTGTTCAGCGTGAACACCTTGCACCTGGACAGCAGGGCTGGCAATGGAGGAGGTGGAGCGGGACAGTCAGGGTAATGTGGGCTTCCTCTCATCTCCTCTCATCTCAGCAGAGGGACCATCTTCGATGAGAATGACAAATGCTGCACTTGATGCCATAAGATGGCGAATCTCCAAGTGAGGGTCACCTGAGTTGAGCTCAAAGGAGGGGTTCTCGGTTGTCGCGCCGACCAGAATCACATCCCCCGCCTGCTCCCTGGTCACAAGGAGCTCGTCAGCTCGTGCTGCTGGTTGCCAAGAGCAGGCATTCGCGAGGCGCTCACAGTGAGCTTGCAAAGTGCACAATGCTCAAGATGGGGACCTGAGTGTGCGCTGCTAACTACAGCAACATAAACACGGGGCTCCCCGTACCTCAACAGCAGGGAGGAATGCGTCCTGCTGGCTCTTGTTGAAGCGGTGCACCTCGTCAACGAAAAGTAAGGTTCGCTGATGAAGAAGCAGAGGAGAGTGAAAGGAAAGATGGTGGAATCAAGTTAGTTGGTTTGGCATTGCAAAGCAGATGATCCACCATCATTCATGTCAGCACCAGCTGTGGTACATGGTTGATTTGTCATTGAGAATGTGTCACGAAGTCAGAGGGTCAGAGCACAGTCAAATCGAATTTCGGGTCTTGGAGACAATACCTGTCCACACTTTCTGGTGGCCTTGGCAGCGTCCAGAACTGCCCTCACGTCCTTGACTCCGCTCGTGACGGCCGAGAGCGCCACATATCTGGAGCGCCACACCGCACTCGAGAGTCAGGTCCAGAAAGTCGTAGCTGTGCGAAGACAGCTACTAGAATTTGTCAATTTCTCACCAATGGAAAGACTTTTAGGTGTAGCAGCTGAAGCTGACCTGAAGGAGACCATTTGCGAGATGATGCGTGCAAGTGTGGTCTTCCCGCTGCCCGGCGGGCCCCAGAGGATCATGGATGGCACGGCACCTTTGGCGAGCAGCTTGCGCAAAATTCTGCCAGGCCCGAGAAGGTGGTCCTGGCCAGCAATGTCGTCCAAGGACCGCGGCCGCATACGCTCCGCCAGCGGCGTGAATGGCGCATCGGTTACGACACGGCGGTGCTGCCGAGCTGAGGCGTGGTGGGCGCCCAGTTGCTGCCGTTCTCCGGCAGCAGCCAGCCGTGGCCGCTTGGGGCCGCGCTGGTCCAACGGCTGCACGTCGTCCGAGCCGGACGTATCCCTCGGAGGCGGCTGTGCACTCGTGCACCAGTCGTTCACCTCAGGCTGGGGCGGGACCAAGTTCGGGCTTCCAACGGCTTCCTCAGATGCAGCAGGGGCTGCTGCGTCTGTCAGCGGCATCGTCGGCGGCTTCCCAGCGCCATCCGCCGTCGCCGCCAGTTGAGGCCCGGCGAAGAAGCGGTCTACTCGCGCCTGGTGCTTCTCTGCAGCAGCCCAAGCGTCCCGGAGCTTGTCAAGTGGGGGCCCTCTACGACGCGACTTGACACAAGCCGAGCAACTGGAGCTGCTGGGTTTGACTGGTGTATACTATGGATGACAGATTGAGTAATGCATCATGGTTTTAATCAGTCTTCAGGCCTTCAATTTGGCAGCACTCACACCACTGAGAGTTTGATCATCATCGAGAAGGCCCCTCAAACCTGCAGTCCAATTCCAGCTGATCAACTTAGACCTCTGCGGCTACGGGCTTTGGAGGTGCTCGGACCTGCGAGGAATGGGGGGCAGTCCGGCGGTGGCGCCGCCGCGGCGGCCCTGCGCTGCCCTCCACGCAGAAGCCACTCCATGGCCGCCTCGGCGGAGCCGGCGCCGGTGGCGGCCAGCGCTCGGGCGGCCTGCGCGCGGTCGGAGGCGGCTCAGCGGGCTCCGCAGAAGCCATGGCGGCTCTGAGCACGGAGTATAAGAAGGCTCGGCGGACGTCTCGGGGGCTCTCTGAGTGTGGAGTCCGCGACGGACCTCGTCACGGCCGAAGCCCATGTCCACGAGCCTGGCGACGGCGGCCTCCGGCGGCCCGCCGTCCGCCATGGCGCTGGGCCGTCGCCAGAGGGAGCGTCCCTAGCCGCCGCCGTCGCAGGGCGGAGGCAGGAGCGCAGGGCGCCGCCGCGGAGCCGCGGCCATGGCGGCCGCAGGCTGAGTTGCAGGGGTCGTGATCGGCGGTTTCGAGAATTGAACAGTGGACTCAGATCCAAAAATGGGCGGGAACCGTGAATGGCCATCCCAGAAAGAGTGGGCAAATCCCAAACTCAATCCCTAATCCATAAGGGCCACCAAGGCGCCAAATCCACACAGCTATGCAAGGGACTACAGCGATTGGGAGCTCAGTGACCCCGAGTCAGCAGCCGCAGGTCGGAGTTACTTGCAGCTGGGGGTTTCGGTGATCGATCGCGTAAGCTTGTTACTGGGCGGGTCAGCTTAGCAGCAGGTGATGTACAACGTCAACATGCTTGCCTTTGTACTTGGCCACTCAGGCCCCCCATCACTCAGTCGACACTCCGTTTCCCTCTAAGCTCATCCAAAGGGGGTGAGGACTGTGGAATGCCAGCCCGGTAAGAATGGAGAAGGTCCGGTATTGGTGATCGAGGTCCGGAGTTCTATTCAGAATTGCCGCTGTAAGAGGATGCCCGAAAGAACCCCGCGGAACTCGTGACCAGAGTGCGCATGGTCAGGAGTGAGGCGGGTAGACCGACCAAAGTGCAATGGTGGCGTCACGTGAAGATGAAGCCAGCAGCGCGCCATCTGGTGAGAAGGCCAGGCTTGTGACCTGCTCCCAAGGCACCAACCCCCACAGATCAGAGATGGCTACTTGATGATGATCTGATAAGCCTGTCGGCCTGGAATGCTCCATGCATTCGTGTGAAAAAGCGAGCGAGGAGCATCGGATGATCCGACGAGAGAGCGCTAGACAGGCCTCTAGCTTGCACCTCTGCTGCATGGTACTTAAGGATGGCCAGCGGCCTCTGCCGCTTGTAGTCATAGATTCGAACCCTAGACAACAAAACCACTCATATCTGTGTTAATCACAGCAGTTTGCATCTCATATACATCAAAGTAAGCCGCATGTTGTTCTTGTTCAGGCAACACGTGGCACGGACAAAAGCACATGGGAAGTGGAGAAGAATTTGCAAAGGCAGGGAGTTTGCAATTAAGATCTGCATCTGGGCTTGGTGAGCACCTGTGGTCCCACCCGGCAGTCGCTGCTAGGCGGTCGTCCCAGCGGATAGCCGTATCAGCTATGCCAGGCCGCCCTTGCGCAACCTCCCTCACAATGCTCGCAGTACCCTACAAATGCACAACCATGAGCAAGTGAGCAACGCAATCGCTAGATCTAGAACAGGGACCAATGAAACACACTTCCATCTGAATCAACACTGACTCTGTCAATGAGGGAGATGCGCAGATACCTCGGCTGCATCCAATGTGAAGAAGGCAGCCTTCTCCCCTGCAGAGCCAGCCAAGCCTCCAGCACACTTGCTGTCGATGGACAGGGCCAGGACTGCAACAGCCAGGGCCACGTCAAGGTGCATGAAGCCATTGCAGGACTTTGGAAAGTGGTGAAGGACTGCAAGTCATTGACCTGATCGCTCCTCATGCAAGCAGCGAGCAGCAATTCCCCACCGGGCTCCTTGCTGATCTGCACAGTGGCTATGGGCGAGGAGACATCTCGCAGGTCCCACAGCCCGACGCTGCCGTCTTCATACCTGCAAGTTAATACAAGAAGGCAAGACTGCTCAGGTCACACTCCAGGATGGCTAGATCAATTGTCTGGACATAACAGAAGGACCCCTCACCCAGCGACCAGCGCATACTGGCCCGCCATGCTCGGCCACTGGCAAAGCTCCACCGCCATGCACATGCCTGCAGCAACTCAATCTGTGTACTGTTTAGCACTTTGTCATCACTTGATCAGGGTGAAATTGAGCACTTCATCTTCATCACAGACATGCAGCCACAGTTCACGTCGCCCTGCACCTTCAGCTGTTGCTACGCTACTGGGAATGTATTGGACGGCCCAGACTGGCACAGCAACACATGTCAGCAACTGTGCCGGCACCTGCACTTGGAGGGCCTCCAGCATCGGTGCTGGCAGGGCTGCTTCCAGATGCAGGAGTGTGGCGGATATGCGCGACACAGTCGCCATTGTGGACGTCCCAGATCTCTGCCTGAGGTGATCCAGAAGGAGGAATAAGAGATGCACAATCGTGACGCAAAATGTCTGAAATATCTCTGGCGACTGACAAGCTGTGTGTGAAGACCTACTATGGAAGGCTCGGAGCCGGCCACTGCTATCAAGGTCGATCCGCGGGCCTCGTCGTCAGGCACTGCGCTTACACATAGCAGCGCAGGTAAGCATCCAAACAATCTCCTATGGGAATTGAGATTGTTGGAAAGTGGGGCTGCCAGACAACCTTCCGAGCTTGACGCCAGCAATGTTTTCGAGTTCAAACAGATTGCGAGCTCAAACTGTGACTAAATGCTGCAAATAAAGAGGCCAACTTGCTCAGACTCTTGTGGCTGCCACACACGCTGCGGATGCAACAAGCCAGCCAGCGTGTGAGATTAACCTAGGTACTCTTATGACAGTAGCAGTAGTTGGTTGTCCAGGGCATGCCTGAGAACCTGGAGAAAGGGCTGCTGCTCGAAGTCTGCACGATCGAGCTTTTGTCCTCCGATGCAGCACCCACTTTCCCCGCAGAAGTTAGCAGCACTGAAAGGCCACCCCCATGAACACGCTGGTGGGCCACCCCGCCTCGTGGCTCGTAGCGCTCCTCGCCGTGGCCACCGGCTCCAGAGCATCGTGGTGCAGTCTCAGTGCCAGTGCCGGTGCTGATAAGTGGTGCTGCCGCGGCAGGTGCAGCTGCATTCTGCCGCTCGTTCTGCTCGGCAAGGAACGGGTCGCGAGCTCCCTCCGCTGCTGGATTGTTGCCATCACTTGGGGCTGCTTGCCACAGGACTGAGAGCCTGCAGAAGTTGTAGGAGCCAGTGCGGACGGTGGCGAGCGGTTGCCTGCCATTTGCTCGCGACAGGACGCAGCGGGGGCGGACAGGCACGTCAAGAACCAGTTTAGAACAAGTGCAATAGGGGGGACTTGTGAGAGCCAAGGAATGTGCAAAATTGGAATTTTTTGTTGTTCTCCTTGTACACAACCAATGGACAAGGAGCTGTTTTGAGAAACTGATGTCAGGATTCAGGTTCTTGTCAACATCACGGCCTTACTCTGAGAGGCCACCCTCTACAAGCTGCCAGCACTTGATGATGCCGTCGCGCCCCTGACTGGCAGCCGAGCAAACCAACGAGAGAGGCGCGCAGCGCCACTTGCAAGATCATGTGAGCTTGAGTGCCATGCCAAAAGATTCTGCCCTCCTGTCTTGCCAGCAGCAATGAGCCTGCTGTTGGCTACTGCAGAGGCGTTGGAGTTGGGGTGGCTCCTGAGTCTGAAGCCTAATGAGTAACACCCTCCTCTCTATGCCCAGAGACCCTGGACCCAGGACCTATTCACCATCTCATGAACAAACTGCTAGTTCACCTGAATACTTTGTGGTCGAGGCTTTTACTGGCGCTGATCCCAAGAACTCCGCCGGGACCTGCAGCGTGTACTCTGCACAACAAAGGCCAGCATGAAATCGCAACTTGACGCTTATGAGCAGGTTTGCACGACAAGGCGGACTTGCCAGCTATGCTATCAGCAGTGGCATCTCCGACGTGCAATCTGCCAGCGCTCTGTTGCAGACCTTCTGGCAAGCAGCGGCCGCCTCGTGGTCAAGTCCCACAACCGCAGCTCCCCAGCAGCGTCCCTGTGAAAGGAGTAAGTCGCAAGCCCATGCATGAGCAAGTGAAGGTCATAGCTGGCCCTGCCAGTCTGTGACACTGCTGCCGCAGGTGGCGCGATGGCGTTCACGGACCCGGAGAAGAGCCGGCCACTGGGCGAGTGGAAGGCCGTGGCGTTGACATCGCTAGTGTGTCCCCGCAGCACGGCCACTGGGCCCGGCGCCGCCGGCCGCTGCGGCGCTGCCGGCTGCGCGGCGCCGCCGCTCATGTGGGGCCCCAGCTGTGAGAGGCCAGCCCAAAGAAACGTACAAGGCCTGGCTTATAGCGCTGCCGCTGGCGCCGCCTTTGCAGTCGCCGCAAGCGAGCGGATGGAAGCTGTGCGCTTGGAGATCAGGCTACGAGGCTCAAGCTCCGAGGTTTAAGAAGTCTGGAAGACATGTCAGTACATTCCTCTGGGCTGGCCTCTGACAGCCATTGCCTTACATTGGTATAGCGGAGTTACTTTTTCCCCTGTGTTAGTGCTTATAGTCAAGAGTGACTGGGTCGAGGGTGGCCAATCAAGGGTCAAGGTCCACGCGTAAAGAGTGTCGGGGAGAAGGGTTATTTTTGGTACTCAAGCAAGCCGGGCTTGGGGTTTAGGGCAAATTAGGGTTCAGCGCCGCCCTGCCGGAGCTTGGCCGGCGACGGCGGCGGCGGCGGCGGCG
>WELB01000018.1:803879-834492 GCA_009602725.1 Spirogloea muscicola
CGCCGCCGCCGCCGCCGCCGCCGCCGCCGCCGCCGCCGCCGTTCCTGACGTCGGTCTCATTGCTTCGGGCAGCACTACATGGTGAACGAGGACGTAGTGCGCAAGGTCGTGGAGGCCGCCGGCGTGCGGCCCGGCGACGTGGTGCTGGAGGTGGGGCCCGGCACCGGCGCGCTCACCGCCGGGCTCGCCGCCGCCGGCGCCGCCGTCGTGGCCGTCGAGAAGGTCCGCCACGGCCGCCGCTCTTTCCTGCGCCGTTACCCCATCGATTGCCCGCAACGATGGCGGCGGCGGGGCTCGTTGCCGTGACTTAACTGGCGATGGCCTCGTGGGACACCATGTGTGGCCAGGACCCCGACATGGCGGCCATCGTCTCGGAGCGCTTCTACGGCTTCCCCGGCGTCGAGGTCTGTCAGTCACCGTGAAAGCCGCCAGTGCCGACGCGGCAGTATCTCCAATGCTGCGCTTTCCCTGCGACCGCCGTGCCGAAGCTCAGGCGTGGCGGGTGTGACGGCGCGCCCAGGTCGTGCGCGAGGACTTCCTCCGGTGGCCTGCCACGACCCACATGGCGAAAGCGCTGTCGCGGCACGCTGCCGGCGGCGCCGCCCAGCCTGGCAGCGCCGCCCCAAGGCGAGCCAAGGTCGGAACGCCTGCCATGGCTGCATTGGCAGAGCACAGCAGTGGTCATGCCAACTGGGCTGCTGAGTTGGGCTGCTTGGTCTTTGCCGTCGTCGGATAGCGTCTTGCTACGTAAGCCAACGTGGCTGCTGCGCCGGTGGCCACAAGTGGAGATCAGGTAGTGTCAAACTTGCCGTTCAACATCACTTCGGACGTCCTGCGCCGCCTCCTGCCCATGGGCGCCACTTTCTCCAATATTGTGCTCATGCTTCAGGTGCGTCCTACAATGTTGTCGGCCAGCCTCAATCCTCCATGCCAGGCGTTTTGCGCCACAGCGCGCACCATCCTAGATGCTGACAGACTGCAGAAAGTCGAGTAGCTCATTTAGGCGCAGCAGCACGATGGCGGCTGCTCATACTGCTTCGGTCTGGTAGGACGAGGCGGCTCTCCGGCTGGTTGAGGCGGCGCCCCGCACGCCCGAGTACCGGCCTATGAGCCTCTGCATTCACTTCTTCTCAAGTGCGCACCTGACTTGGGCAGGCCGGCTAGCTGGCGGGCCATGTGTTCTGCAGCCAGTTCTGGCCTCTGTTTGCCAGCATTTCCCGAGCAACAATTTCCCTGGCTGTGCGCCGCCGGGGTAGCCCCACTAACATTAGCCTTGGCCCTGGCGGGCCGGCCCCGTAGAGCCGGAGTACCTGTTTCCTGTCAGCCGAAAGTGCTTCTATCCGCCCCCCAATGTGAGCAGTCCCGTTTGGGTGCCCATTCTTCCCTCTACTCCAATACCATGGACTTTGTCCTTATGAGCAGCCATTGTCATGCGGCCACATTACAACCTTGACTTGCCCTGTGTGTAGTACCCTCAGCCCAAGTTGCCAATGTTTGCTGGGGACTGGCCAACTGACGCTGGCGAGGCAGGTGGACGCAGGCGTAGTGAGCTTCGCCCTCAAGGAGCCCGCAATGTACCCGCCTGTATCTTCACCGAAGGCCTTCTTTGGCATGGTGATTGCCAGCAACATATGCGCGAGCACGATAGCTGCAGTGGCCACTGTGCCTATAAGCTGTTTTTGTTGTGAGACTTTGCAAGCACAAAGTTGATGCTAACCAGCAGCATTTTGGAGCTGCAGGTTGACGCAGCCTTCAATGGCAAGCGCAAGATGTTGCGGAACACACTACAGCATCTCTGTGCGGGGCCTGCCGGCATCACTGACGCGCTTGCATCCATCGGCCTCCCAGCTACAGTGCGTGCTTGTTCTACCTTCACTACTGAGCCATAATGTTGTGACTAAATACGTTGTGGCTGAGTACGAAGCAGTCTTGGTTGCTGCCTACGCTGGACCAACATTAGATAGCTCTCCTTGTCGCAGTCCCGGCCCGAGGAGCTGACAATGGAGCACTTTGTCGCGCTGCTGGCGGCAATTGAGGCGCACATGGTGCCCGCAAAGCTGGACACAACCTGAACTTTGCTGGCCAGTGGGCCTTCCACCAGTGGTGATTGTGGTGCGAGTCCGCAGGCAACCTGCACCGGGTGCCTGCAGTGACTAAGCTCCATGAGGTGGGTGTTCGATGGTGGCGACTTGGCGGCCATCACTATCTGCAATGCTCGGGTGACTCCAGAGGGGCTGGGTACTGGCCTCAGGTCATTCTGACCGGCACCGGGCTGTGCCCAAGTGATCGGCAGGCTTGTCGGTGGTGCAGGCATGCCATGTACGAAAGCCTGGGAGAGCTCACAACAAGGACATTTATTTCTATGCTTCATTGTCAACTCCTTTACAAGGAAATTGCTTCAGCTTATTTTGACATCCATGAACAGGTTGATACCTCCAAGATGATTTTGATAACAAATGCCACTGACCCCGCTCGTCGTGATTGTCAGAGTTTGGTATGAACACCTCGCACATGACAGCCTTCCTAAAGCGCACTGTTTCATTCATGTCTGTCATTCTGTCACTCTGTCACTCTGTCAGTGTCAGTGGCGTGTTCTCATGTTCATCGCTACATTGTATTGAGCTGAGGGTTCCTGGTTCCTGCCTTGATTTCACTCCAAATGTTCCTCTTTATACTCGTTTAGGCAGCAACCACAGTAGTAGTTGTTGACATCCTTTGCAGCACAGGGCGTCGTGCATTGCTCTAGGAAACTGATGCTTCTAAAAGCCAATCATTTGTACAGAATGCAGCTTGGTGCCACTGGATGCAAAGCCGGCCTGCATCTTATATACATTGCTTCATCAGCAGGGCCAGCAGAGGGCACCATGAGCAGTCCACAGTGGTACATTGGTGCCGTGCAGTCCACTGACGAGCGGTGGCAGTGTGGACCAATCCGTGCTTCGTGCTGTCACATCTTGCTGGCAGATGGGCCGCTCAGTACACGGCGCGTGGCTGGTGCAGGTTGTGCTGCCGCAGGTCCTCGCGTGGCGAGAAGGCGCACAGGGCAGGGGTGGCCTGCGCAGCCGGCAGTCGGCAAATTACATTGCACTGATAAGAATGCGAGTTTAGTGTGTCCATGGCACTTTCTGAGGTGGGCGCACGGCAGTCAAAGCAGAGGCCAGGGGAGGCAGGCTGCGCACCTGATATGGGCTCCCGGCGGTGGCAACGGCCTCGTCGCCGCCGTCCGCCGGCACCTTGCTGCTGGAGGTTGCCGCCGGCCCGTCTGCCTCGGCATCCAGCTGGGGCGCCTCGGGCTCCGACGCTGCGTCCGCCTGCGGCGCCCACGTCCACGCCAACATCAGCTCACACAAAATCAATGGGAGAAGGCCCGCGCGCCACAATGGGGCCGGCGGCGGCAATGGGCGGCGGCCGGCTGTGCCGCGGAGCCGGCACCGACCCCGCGGCGGTCGAGAGCGCGCTGCAGCAGCTCCTCCAGCACGTAGTCCATCATGCGCCGCCGCTCCTCCAGCTCCCGCATCACCGACAGCTGCCCAACGGCGGCGCCGGCGGCAACGGGAATTCAGCGCCTTTCTCCGGCGCCGCCGCCGCAGGCAGTGGGCTTGTCGAAGGGTTTGGGCTTCAGGGGGCGTCGAGGGAAGGACCTGGTAGTCGAGGTACATGTCCTCGCCGGAGGCGAGGAGGGCGTCCAGCGCGGCCTGGCCGCAGAGGCAGCCGCCGCGCTCGGCGTCGTCGAGCGCAAAGTGGCAGAGGCCGAAGCCGTCGACGATGAGCGGCAGGGCGGCGAAGGCGGCGCCGTCGCCGTCCACGTACAGCACGCCGCAGGGCGCGGCGCAGGGCGCGGGCTCGCCGCGGGGCCTCATGGCGGCGGCGGTCGGGCGGCGGCGGCGGCGGCAGTGGTGGCGGCGGTTGGGGCGGAAGGAAGGGACGGCTGCGGCTGCTGATATTAAATGAGCGGCTGTAGAGGCTAGCGAGGTGCTTACAGAGGGTGTTCGTGACCACCGCGGAGCCGATTTGGCGGAGCCAGATCGGTCCGCTATTGCAGTCCCGCGAATTGGGCCCGGGAGGCGGAATATCTTGTCTGGGTGGGGGAGGGAGGGAGGCGGGGGGTGCGAAAAAGGGAGGGAGCTGGTAAGGCATTCATCTGCGCTGCGGGGAGGGGGGGCGGTCTCGGCCGCCCACGTGCTGGCCCACGCGAGCCGCGTCAGCGCCGGGCCCCACTTGGCCGGTCAAATCGTCCCCCTCTCGGTCCCCCCGAGGGGGTGTTGACCAACCCCGGGCCCCACCTTTGTGATTGTTGTGTATTTGATTGTTGGAGGGCCTGAGTGGCCCGGTACAGAGAGAGAAGGCGCGCGGGGCGCATGAATTGAAAGGGAGGCCAATTCAAGCCAATACATTGTTCAGGCAGAGTCGAGTGCAGACTAAACAATGCTACATAATACGGAGACCTAATCTAAGGTACCTAAGATGACATTAGTACCCACGGGTGAGCACAAACAAATCTGACAAGCTAACTTGGGGAGCTGGGTACAGAGAGAAGTGGCACTCCCAATGGGGGCAAGGGCTGCGAAAAGCCAGCCCAAAAAGAAGTGACAAAAGTTTGGAGGGGCCTACAAGCGATTAGCAGCTACAAAGGGCCGGAAGATGCTATGTCAGAACAGGGGGAGGATGGATCACTCAGTAGGTACGAGTGAGTAGCCTCAGATCCGACGGACTAGCTGGTACAAAGGCCAGCTTCCCATTAAGGGGAAGCTTGCGGTCCAAAGAAGCAAGCGCGGCCAGATTGACTGGTGGCTGGGAGAGGCTGGGAGAGGTCCAAAGGCAGCCCGGCCCCTCCTGGACGGGTGAGCAAACAATGTCCCACCCCAGCACCACGTTGGAGATAGCCAGCATCCATGACTGCTGACTGCGGAAGCGTGAAGGACGATTAAGCGAGGCTAGTTGAGCGCGTCCAGGCAGCGGTTGGGTGGGTGACGGCGAGGAGCAGCGTAGGGCAGGAGCAAGACGCGCGGTGTGCGTGGAAACGAAAGGGAGGCCAATTCGAGCCTTACAGAAGTTTTGGTAACGGGGCAATGAGCTGGCTAAGGGGGACACCAGTCGAGTGAGCACACCTTGGGGCAGGAGACACAAAGCCTGGGTGTGGAAGAACCCCGCTCGATTGAGCTGGGGTGGGCAAGCCATCTGGTTTTTCTGACTTGCACTTACTGACTAGAGGTTATTGTGAGCCCACTTGGTGACGTCTTGGAGATAAGTATCCTGCTCTTTGCGCCATCCAGCCCTTTCAGACCCTGTTCATTTCTTTGGGCTGGCCTTCTCACAGCCATTACAGTCCATTCAATAGAGCTGTTTTCTCGGCAAGTGCCCTGCTATGTGCTGGTGTCCAGCCCCCGCGCCAGGCGCGTCTGGCGCCCAAGTCACCAAAGATCTGATCACCAAAGGTCTGCGTCGTCCTCGGTCTGCCTCCGGTCACCCGATGACCTACCATGACCGGCGGACAGCAGCTGTGGCGCCGGCATTGCTGCTCTATGCAACTACCGCGTAATGGCCGTGATCTACCTGGGTTAATCAGCACTACGGCTTTCCATCAGCCAAGTCTACTGTTAACCCCAGGTCTGCAACACTCCACCTTAGACTGCTGATGAATTGCCCTGACTAGCCCTGAGGGATGCAGGCCTTTCTCCCGCGGCTGGGCAGGCCACATACAACCTCCTAGCCGATGCCCTCTCCACCTGGCTGTAGCCCTTAGCAACCAGCTTGGCCTTGTGCCTCTCCACCTCGCCAGCAGCTATTTTCTTCACCTTGAGAACCAGGTTGATGTCAATTGTCCCATTGAGGTACTTGATGAGGGCCTTCACTCCAGTACATTGCTGGTACTCTGGTGCACTTATATGTGCTGGCTCAGCTTCCCCACAGCTGCTGCCACATCGGCCTCGTGCCCACGGTGAGGTACATGATACTCCCAACTGCCTGAGCAAAAGGGAAAGGAAGCCTCCACCTCCTTGTCTTGCTGCATTGGGCTGTCTGTTGATCTCAAAGATCTGCTTGAGGTCGTGCTTCTAGCTAAGCTCCACCTGTCTTGCAGCTCTGGTCCTCTTGATCTGGATGCCGAGCAGGTACTTTACTTCTCCCAGGTCCTTCATCTTGAAACCTGCCTCCTCTTCCCACTCCTTGGCATCTGGCCTCTTCAAAGCCTCTGCCAGAGTGATGGGCTCCACCTGATTATTAGCCAGCATGGCTTGCTCAGCTGTACCTGCATATAGTTCCTGCTGGCTTGTTGCCAGCACCTGCCCCTGCAGCTCCTCCCCAAGTCGTTGCCCAGCTGGTGGATCAGCCGGCCGTGGTGCATGCAGGATCACCAGCTGCTCCAATGCAGCTGCCTCCTGCTTGTCTCCTGCCTGATCTATTGACAGCACCTGCTGGCCTGTTGGCAGTGGCCCCACCAGTTCCATGTGCACCAGCTGCAGCGGCTCCTTTGTCACAGTTGTGAAGTGGGGGAAGTGCCCTTGTGCTGCTTCCCCGGCTGGCACCCCTGGCAAATGCCCAGCTCCTCCTCCTTCAAGTTGTTGGAGTCGAGTCCCTTGGCCAATCCTTTGGCCTGCAGCTCCTTGAGCTGCTTCACTCCAAGATGGCCGAGTTGCTAGTGCCAGAGCAAGAGCCTGCTCGTCTCACCTCCTGCTGCCACAAAGGCAACCTCCTCCTTCACCTCCACCACCTGGGGCTTGCTATGCAGCTTGAAATGCTGGTGCTGCAGTCTGGCCACACCCAGCAGCTTGCCCTTGTAGCTCCTAATCCAGCATTGGCCCGCCTCGAAGCTGACGTCGGCTCCCCTCTCGGTCATCTGAGAGACAGAGAGCAGGCTGGTAGATGCCAGGTACATGCAGCACCTCGGCGAGGAGGATCTCGGTCTTCTTCCCTTGGACGCGATGACGCAGCACCACTGATCCCACGCCGGTCACCTGCAGGGTCTCCGTGTTGCCAAAGGTGACAGTCTGCCCTTCGACCGGCGTGTAGCCACGCAGCCACTCCCTCCTCCCTGTCATGTGGGCGGTGGCTCCACTGTCAACGATCCAGTGGTTGTCTGGTTGCTGGCCATGGTGCTGGTGGAGCAGGGAGAAACCCGTGTGCTCAGGTTGCCGGTCATCCTCCTTGGAGCTCCAGCAATCCCGGGCCCAATGGCCCCTCTTCTTGCAGGAGTTGCAGATGTCTTCGCGACGGTCCCTTCTGGGCCTCCATACACTATCCGGCCTCCTCGACGCTTGCTGTCGCCCATGATCAGCCTTGCTGACAGCTGCCGCCGCCACCATGCTGACTTGCTTGTCGTGCTCCAGCATCTTCTCCTCTTGCAGGAACGTCTCAGCCACTCGCTGGAAGGTGAGGCCTTCCACAAAGCCCAGAGGGATCACCACTTGCAGCCATTCTGGCCGCATGGACTGGAGCAGGGCCTCTGTCCCCTCCTCTTCCTCCACCTTGGGGTCGGCCGCCCGCAGCTCCGCCGTGATGCCTTCCAGCCTTGAGATGTGTTCGGCCATCGGCTTCTTGGGGTCACGCCGCGCCTCCCACAGCTGCTTGCGGAGGTAGGCCACGCGGAGTTTAACCTCGCACCGTGTGTACCAGACGTTCGCCTCGCTGCCGCCTCTGGTACCACGTGGAAGATTGCCGGCATCCAAGACGCCTGGCCGCGGAGGCGTGAAGGTCGTCCAAGCGAGGCTAATCGAGAGCGCGTCCAGGCAGCGGTGGGGTTGGCGGCGGGGAGCAGCGTGGGACAGGAGAGACGGAGTGTGGAAGGACGTCGCTCGACTGAGCTTAGTGGTGGGCAAGTGGCCCTGCCTTGTGCCTTGTGTGCCAGGCGCGTCGTCCCCGGTCTGCCACTGGGACCACCGGTGACCGACCATGACCGGCGGGCAACAGCCGTGGCGCCGCCATTGGGCCACTATCACTGAGCGGCCCCACGCAACTACCGGGTAATGGCCGCAAGCCAGACCTGGGGTTAGGTTAGGGCACTATGGATTTCCATCAGCCAAGCTCAGGCCTTTTACCGCAGAGGTTTACCCCGGATCCAACAACAGGCAAGCCCTCCTCACCTAACCCCCCCGGGAGATTTGACCCCAAGCTGGCCGCCCTCCACGCGCGCGCGCCGGAAGACGTGCCCAAGTGCGGGCTGCCTCTCAGCACGTCGCCGGTTCGCATCCCCTCCGGCTCTGGCTCCGCTGAGGGGTGCAAAAAGATGAAGTCCAAAGGCATGGACTGTAGTGTAGTTCTTTTCCGGCACCTCTTTCTTTGGCTTGGGATATTGTCCATTCTTTTCGGGCTGGCTTTGCCAGCCACTCTTCTCTACGGGCGAACACTTGCTCCGCGGCTTGGTGAAACGAGCGTGTACTGAGAGAAATGGAGGGCCTGTGTGGCCATGTACAAAGGCAAGCACATTGACAAATATACGTCAGCTGCTGCTAAGCTGACTCGCTCAGTAACCACGAGTCAGCACATAGAGGTCGCTAACTGATGCCCGAATACCGGACGCAATTGACAAGCTTTTGAGCTACCAGCTAAGGCTCGACCAGCTTTCCGATGCAACGCATGAGCCTGAGCTCGCTGCAGACAAGCTGACACTCGACGTCGCAAGAATGGCTAGGCGAGGAAGTAAGCTCCTCCAGAGGACTTTTGCACCGCCGAGACGGTCGCGCCTTTGCAGCAGCCTCTGGCTTGCGCAGCAATGCTGCCCTTCCTCCCCTCAGCTCATCTGACTTTCAATCTACTGACCCGGGGGTACTAAGCGGGCCAGCTCTGTCTGCCTAGCCTGTGGCTCCGCTTATATACATATGAACCCCCTCTGTATGCACATACTTACTGGAAGCGTCTTCCCTCTGTATGCACACCTGGCTGGCTTCTACAGCCGCTCTATTATCATCAGCAGCCGCATCGTCCAGAGGATAAGTGTGTCGTCAGTGGTGGAGGGCCTAAGTGGCCAAGTAGAAAGGCTTGACAGATGTAGATTTCCTGCTACTAAATTGACACGCTCAGTAGCCACGAGTCAGCACGTAGAGGTCGCTAACTGGAGGGCTGTGAAATGTACAAATAATTGAGCTGGCCTCTCACGGCCATTGCTTTACATGGAAGAGCTGTTTCGGTTTCTGTTTTTCTAACGAAAGGGGGAAAGGCGCTCTTCCAAAGGGGGCGAGGGCTGTGAATAGCCAGCCCGAAGGCCTGAAATTCTGTTTCTTTGTGAAAGGCCTTTTAGAGCTTGCTAGAGCGCTTGTGGGCATGCTCTCAAGATATACAGAAGTGCAGAAGACCTCGTTGTGGCAGCTGGCAGAATCGGCCGGCAACATCAAAACACTGCAGATTCAAGGCAACATAGGTGGCAAAATCTTGAAGTGGGGGCCCAGCTCTCCATATATGCAACCTATCCGTACCTAGACGTGCCGATTTCACGAGGTAGAGCTATTGATTGTGTCCCTCTTTGACTATTCAGATGACTAGGAAGTTGTAACACCTTATCATGCGGAGTAACACCGACAAGCTTCTGCGGGTGCCCATGCAAGCAGGACTTCTTCGGCATATAGAGCTTGTTAGGGTGGGTGCTCATGGGAATAGTAGATATGCAGGGGAGCACAAGACAGCTTGACAGATGTCCTAGAAGTGCTTGATAAGCCAGGAACCCATGCAACTTGAAGGCCAATGATAAGTCAATCATGGACCACGCAATAACTTTGGAAGTCGCTCCAGCCTCCTACGAGCAAATCATGCATACCAGTGAAGCAGTGTCAGACTGATGTGCACTGGTTGGGACAGGGTACTGTCGACTATGCAACATGCAGCAAAGCACCGTCTTGTCAGGTGCCTTACAGAAGTGTAATCTACACCTCAGATACTGTTGGCAGCACAACAGGCGCCTCCAAGGTCCTTGAAGTCATTGACCAGGTGCGTCCTGCTATCAACTGAAGCAACCACCACTGCTTGATAACGGCTGTGTAAGCTGGTACACAATGACAGATCGACTTAAGCAGCCTACTACATCTACTAAGGAACGACAACGTCTTCGCTGCCCTATGCAAAACACCCCCTCCCACCCCCGCCTTGCCAAATTTTCTAAAGCAGGCCGAGGTGTCACAGAGCTGCTTGATATATGGCATACCCACAATGTAATGAGACTTTCATCGATTGTGACAGATTGCAAAAGATTGCCCAAAGTACTCAGAGACTCCCAGGCAACCCTACCAGAAGATGACTAAGTCTCTGACTTAAGCTCAATAGACTACCTGAGGAAGAAAGTATGTAAATGGGCTTCCCTTGGAGGCTTGGCCAGAGCTAACCAAGCATCCTCACAAGCGAAGGTGCTGGACATGCTCAAGCTCCATACATAATTGGAGGGTGCATGCACAACTATATGCATGCAGGAAGCGCAGACGTCTTTTCTATAATTAGTGAACGAGCTTATAATTGAATCAATGTTAGAGAGCCAAACCGAAAGAGAGCCACCCACAAATACGTCGATGGACTTCCCTGGTACAGGGCGTCCTACAAGGGCCCCCACAGTCCTATCTGGTGCAATATCGTACAGGCAACGTCCAGGCACCTGCCAGGTGCCCAGGTGCCCAGTCTGACACCTGCTCGGTGTCTGCTTGTGGTCAAAGTGAAACGTCTCAGCACGCAGAAGTCCAACCAAGTGTCCTCTATCAACTTGCCCAATACCACGTGAGCAGGGGCAAGCTCCTGGCTATAGGGCCATCAGGGCCAAAGCCATACGAGGCACAATGATGTACTGGGAAGGGACACGTGACCAGTGAAAGATTAAAGTGCATATCCCACAAGTACCTCAGTCCACTTCAAGCCACGCCAACCTTGCCCTTTCTTCCGGCTCCAATTCCTTCACCTTACGAACCTTGGCAATGACACCCTCAAGCTCAGCCTTCCGCACAGGCTTGCTCAGGTACAGATTCATCCCAGCCTCCTTGCACTCGTCCTCAATACCTGGCCCTACATCTGCCGTCAGAGCTGCAACAATGGGCTGCTCTGCCACAGGAAAGTTGACCTGCAATGCACCACCAACTAAGTGAATTGCTTAGTGGCTCACCCTAGAACCACTATGAACTCCCTACAACGTCTTTCAGGCAGCAGTAACTTGCACTATCAGTCTGCTTGTGATACAATGACAGAGGCAGACTGCTAAATGAACAAATGTGCAGGCTGACAGTTGAAATGTGATAAGTTGGAAGGTAACACTTGATGATGTGATTAGTCTATTGCAAAGGTTTAGGCTTATTACTCGCAAGCGCCTCGTGGCTGTCAGACCATCCATCTCGGGCATTTGAAGGTCCATAAGGATCAGGTCATATTGCTTGTCCTTCATTTTCTCCAGGACCTGCTCACAACAATATCCAAATTAGTGTAATATGATGAGCTTCATATGAGCACATACGAGATTCCAGATATAATCGGATTATAGCCACAGTCCGTGGCATGTTGGACAGGAGCCAGACACAAGTTTCAAAGATGAGCAACCAATACGGTGCCATAACCTTCACCCTTGCGGATGATCACTTCAACTCAGGCTTGCTCAAGAACATAAAAACCACCGAGCAGATGAAGTATGCATAGATGGACACTAGGTGTACTGTCACGATGATCAAAGCCCAGGACAAGAGAAAAATAGACAACGACAAAGACAGAGGGTCTGGGGTAGCACGTATGTATACCTTGACCCCATTAATTACTGTCTCACAGTCTGCATGTCCGAGACCCTTGAGCAATTTCAGGAGCACCTGTGCTTGGCAAAAGAGGGAGCAACTAAATATTCGATAAAAATCAAATACTTTGAAGCCCTTTACATTACAATCGAAACAAAGGAGGACAGGCCGTGTGCTCCTCCACATATAGACCATGAATTCAGGACGTTACCACAGACATCCACAAGTGCAACAATACAGAGTGAAATAACAACGACAATGCATTCAGAAGGTACGTGGACCCATGAAGATCATCCGTCCCGTGGTTGAGAACATGTGCATGACAATACCTTTTGGTTGATGAGGTTGTCTTCCGCAATCAATATACTGAGCTCCGTGGAAACTGTGGCATGGGTGGCCTTTGGCTTTTCCACAACCTTTGCATGCCAGGAAAGCAGAGCCAGGTGGTCAAGACAACAGCCCAAAGAAGAACCATAACCAGCACAAGGGGTGCAATCACAGTCACACTGGCGTAATAAGTTCTTCTATTGGAGTACCTGAACCTTGGCCAACGTGTCAACCAGTAGCTTCCGCATCTGATTGATACGCACAGGCCTGGAGAGAGTGCCTGTCACTTCCTGCATTTACCAGTGCAGATCTAGAATGAAGATATAGCTTGGAACCATACAGCTTGCCGTCTGCCTGGCCTGACATGCATACCCTTCCATTGGACAAGACACAGAAGAGCCCATCTGCCTCCATATATCTCAGGACGAAAGCATGCCATAGGTGCATAGCGCATGGTGCAGCTGTCAGCAATAATCAATGCAAGCTACTCATTACAGCGGTGATGATGTCATGGAATTGATCCTACCATCTTCGAAGCATCGATGCCGGTTTGAGACCTTGTGTGCTTTGCTAGTAAGAGGAAGGTTGGGACCCGGCCTTGAGTGCACTGGCAGCCTATCTGAGTGAACTTGAGGGCAGCCTCGTGCTCCATAGCAAAATTGACCAGATGGTCCTCCGCGACCTTCTTCTCCACGCTTGTGATTGGGCAGTCCACCAACACGACATCGAATGCTCCACTCCCGCCATTGCCTCCAGCTTCTGTTGTGCTGGCATGTTTCACAAGACTGTCCTCATTTGACTGCCTGCTCCTGATGCGAGACAGAGACGATGAGATCTCGAAGTCCTTGGCTGCGGTGACAGGAGGGCTGGGTTGCGGGAAGGTGGGACGTGTTTGAGTGACTGGCTTTCTAAGTGAGGGGCCTGGTTCGCCAAGTGCAGCATAAACTTCGTCCTCCGTGGTAGCCTCGACACAGACCATGCCCCAGGCTCTGAGGATCGATCCCACCATCCTGTGGAACGTCGGCGTGGAGCCCACTAAAAGAGCTCGCTTGCCGCTCAGCGGAGTGGGAAGCGCCGTCATGGCAGTTTCATACGTCAACCGGTCAGTCTCAGTAGTAACATGCCGGGAGAGGGTGGCCCACGGCTGTTTAGCCCCGTGAGCCATGATGGTAAAGTAAAAGGAAGATCCTTTGCCTAGCTGGGTTTCCACCCAGATCCTGCCTCCCATTCTCTCTGTCAAGTCTTTGGCTATTGCCATGCCCAGGCCCGTGCCTGCCAAAAATATCAGAACCCAATCTCAGCAGCCGCTTGGCCTTCATGGAGCACTATGCCAAGCCCAATGTAGACCGAGTCTGCCCAGAAGCCCTCATAAGTGGCCCTCATCAGTGTGTCACTTACTAGAAGAAGCCCTGTATGCACTTTGAAGAAACAAGTTGCAAATTTACAACTTTCACAAGCAACAGCAAGGCAGGGGTACACAAGGCAGGCCAGAAGATGCAAGTCACAGATGATACGGGGTGCCAATGCTAGTCAACATCTTTGCACCCAGCACTGAAGAAACTTCTCATTCAATCTAGATTGAACTTTTCAATGTTAAGTACTCACCTTCATACTTCCTGGTTCTTGAGTTGTCACACTGGGTGAATGCCTCAAATATGACATGTGCAAACTCAGCCGGCATGCCAATTCCTAGAGGAGAATGGAGGAGTAAAACAATGTACTTAGCTAGACAAAACTTTCATAACCACAGTCACAACGAGGTCGTCCCTTTCGGATTGGATAAATTGAACACTTTCTGCAAGATAATGCTGATCCCTTCCTGTTTACAATCTCACTTAGACCAGGAGCACTTGTAGGAGAACGCTTGGCTACGCTTGGCAGAAGGCAAGCAAGAGTTGGTTGAACGCTGGTCCCCACCTGTATCCCTAACACAGAATTCGATCTCAAAATTCGGTAGGACCTCCCAGTCCTTAGGCTCAACTTCACCATACTGCAGCATCTCTCCACCAAGCTCTATTGAAGGCCTCCTTCGAGGTCGTGCTTTCACAGATACCTCTACCTCACCACCTTCATCGGTAAATTTTGCTGAACAAGGATAACATACAAAAGGCATGTCAGAACCCAGTCAGCTGCCCAGAAGAACATGGCATGAGATTGAAGAACAATGTTCATTGGCCATACCTGCATTGGAGAGCAGGTTGGTAAGGATTTGGCGAAGGCGAACCTCATCGGCCCAGATGTACCTGCACATGAAATAGAAGGTCAGGAGTCGAACCAACAAGCAACTGAAAATCTGCAATCAAGGGCTCGTCAACACGAGGAGAAGACCATAGCAGAGCCAATAGCAGTAGGGCAACTAGTATTCATACTGACAAAAGGCTATTGACAAAATGTCAACTGCGCCAGGCGGTCCACTCACAAGGGCACATTTTCATCAGTGTTGTATGAAAGATCAAGACCCTTCTTCTGACATCGGAGAACAAGCATCTCCATGCAGAAATCAAGGCAGCTCATGATGTCAAACTCCTTCATCTGTAATTCCATCTTGTGTGCATCAAGCTGCAGACAGCATATGACAAACAAGAGCAGTCAAGATCTGCCTTACTTCTTGTTACAATGGAGATTTCTGACAAATCTTACGCTAGGGTAAAGACAAACCCAGTGGAAAGCCGCCTACTTGCCTTTGAGAAGTCCAAGATGTCATTGATGAGGGACAAGAGTTGCTGACCAGATCTGACCCATCTCAAAAGCATCAAAGGCGGATATTCAGATTTCTTTCATCTCCTTGGCCAGACAAAGGAAGCCTCCAAAAGCGTAACAATGGCAACCATCTCAATTACAAGCAAATCACTACCAGGTCCTCAGCACTACACCTCCAAGCCAACAGGTTTGACATTCAAGCTGTTCTCGAATCAAGTGCTTACCCATGGATCATCATGGACAATTCCAATTGATCATTGCTGAGATTACAAGTGTCTTGGAGGAGCTGACTACATGCTATGATGGCATTCATAGGTGTCCTGATCTCGTGACTGATATTGGCCACAAATTGCCTCTTTGCTTTTGCAGAGGCCAACTTTGCAACTTCTGCTAACTGCATGGCGGAACCCAGAGAAAAGCGATCGGCAGTCATGACACTCTTCTTTTGATGAGTAAGTACAGATGATGAGCCAGCACAGGATGCATGGGCTACACAAATAGCATCAAGTGCAAATATCTGGCCCTCCTCTTGTAACAGCCAAGCTTCACCTGCTGTACTAGTTTAAGACGTAGCTGAAGGAAGATAGAATAAGGAGCACTTACACGCATTTTCTCCAACTGGAGCTCTTTTTCTCGTCGAACAGTGCAGTCAGAGAGGATCCCAAAATAGTATCTGTCGATGAGTACTGAAGCCAATCAGATCTGATCAAGATTCACACAAATATCATGCAACTTTGAAATTAAGCTGAGTTGGTTCTCTTTGCTAAGAAGTCGAGAAAGAGCAGGCACCTCTTATTTAAATCCATGGACGAGCCATTCACAATTGTCCCATTAGAGGTGATCACTGGTCGAATCCTAAGCCAATTCCAGAAAGGCGTTCCATCCTTGCGGTAATTAATAATTTCCACCGATGCTGACCGGCCCTCCATGCAAGCCACTTTGAGTATGGCAACAGTGGCCTGATCAGTCAGAGGGCCCTGAACATCAAGAGATATCCATCAGAACTTGGGCCCAGCAAACCCTGCACACAGCAGACTCAAATTGGGCCCAGCACAGTGGCCAAGCTGCCAATCCCCTTCTAACCCATGAACAAAGGTGCAGAATGGGAGCACAGATCCTTATACTTACTTGTAGAAAGGACCCACAATGAAGACCCACGCTTTCTTTTAGCGTGTAGCCAGTGATCTTTTCCCAACCCTCATTAACAAACACAATTGGTTGGCCCTTCTGTGAAAGGTCACACAAGACCAGCCCTTCGCTAAACGCATCTGCAAAGCAGCCAGAATACATAAACAGAGCAGTCAGCTGACAGAGACCAACCCGTAGCTGGGTTCAAGGACGGCAAGCAGGCTTGCAAACCTTGCCATGACGTTGTTGATGTGAAGCTGCAAGCAACTTGCTCAGTACCATCTCATGACATACCAATTGCAAGCAGTAAACCCTTCTTGTCCTCCTCAAACTTTTCTGCCTGCATGCGCTGGAGCTCAAGCTGCTGCGTATGCTTTTCTATTTCCTGGCCAAGCAACCCGTGGTTCAATTTCAGTAGAAAGATGACATGCTGATAAGCACCTTCTCATCTACTATGTGTCACTGCTGCTACGATAGTCCAAATTTGAAGCACACAACCACAAACCAGCTCTGCAGAACAAACCATGAGATGAGGAAGCTTACCAAGACTACAAGCTGAGCAAGAGAGAGAAGAAGATCTTCTTCTTGTTGGGTAAATTGCCTTGGCTTAAAATCAATGACGCACCTAAAAACAAACACGCGTACAATTGTAACGTATCAGATAGTAATGAGCATGTCTGCCACAAAGCCAGACTACCACGTTGTGGCACAAGCCCTGGTACAAGATAGTATCTTCTATCTGCAACTTCCACGTCTGTATTTTGCCAAGAGCACCCAATAAGATCTTCACAATCAAGCACATGTAAGTGCATACAATGATCCCAGCACAAATCCACCAGATGTCAACAGCGGAGCTCCAGCATAGAAACGAATATGAGGAGCTCCTGTAACCTGCCATAGATGCACATGCTGGAGACAATCAACATCAAGCTCACAGACTGCCAATATTCAAAGCATGAGTAGGAATGGTTTTGTTGTCCACTATAAGCTGCAAAACCAGCAGGTGGCAACACACCAGAGGGTTCTGATTGAATCTGGAGTCCATTGTTGCATTCCTCACGATTAAGCAAGGCTTCTTCCTGTGCACCGGTAATGAGATTCACATCAGCTGTAAAAGGTTAGCATTGGCTGCTTGGTAGATCTAGAGAAAGTAGTCAACCCACGAACTTTCTCCAGAGTCGTGAAATAAAGAGATGAAGGCTTGCAGCCTAAGGCCTATGAACACCTCCTTCAAAGCTTTCCCTCACCATCAGCAACCACTACGAATTTGTGACTGGTGGAGAAGGTCTGACTTGCTGCCAAATTGCCCCTTGGGCAAGCAGATGTTCAGTGATGAAACATTGAAATAATTAAGGAGGAGGTAATGAGATTTGTACGCTGGAAGAAGAGTGTAAGCACAGAATGAGGAGCAGCGATCAGTCTCTGTCACTCCTGGCAGTCCCACATTTGACTGCAGAAATGCAGGACATTCTTCTCTCAGGAACCATGTATACCAGATCAAACAAGCTGGTGCATCAAAGAAGGGTGCTATAAGGTACTGACAAGTCGTTTAGGACTCCTTTGTTATCTACTTCCTACGCACTTCTCATAGCTGCACAGGATTTCAAAGTTTACTTATATAGTGATTACCTTGAACCACTGCCTCTTGCTATCCACCAAGGAGACTAGAGCAACAGGACACTGCACCGTCACAATCCTCTGCATGTTAGTCTCAGATGATTACTCTTGACAGGAACAAAGCAACGCCCAGCTGCAATATGTTGAATGTCAAAAGGCTCTGGACCACAAGACGATGGTAATTGCAAGTGGCAGCTCCTGTAAGTAGGGTAACAAGCAGGGAAGAGAGGCAGACCTGGAAAAGCTTGCCTGCAAGAGCTGTCAGCCGGTCATATCTCGGCTCTGGTGCCTGTCATTGCCAAACAACCAATTCCTTCATGACTGATGTAGAATGCAAAAGCAGGCTCACTCATTCTTTCGCAAATGCCTGTGGTACTACGGCACCATGGCCATTGCAGTAAATTCATCTCTGGCATGGTCGACGAACACAGAGCCATAAATAGTAATGTACTGGACACAAGCTGGCTGAAAAATAACTCCGACTGTGCTTGTGACAAGTAAGCTCCATACCGTGTCAAGAAGATTATAATTCCTCAAAACCTGTAATCTGAAATCTTCATTTGATGGAAAAGGGGCGCCCTGCTGACAAAGCACAATACACCCTGCTGAGATACCGTCTCTGACACCCATGTCTTTACTGGTCCAAGCTTTTGGTCATACCCTTTCCGATAAGTTAGGCACGTTCTTTCGTACAGACGGAACAGCAGAGTGAAGTGCTTCACGATGGATGCCACAAGGCCACGTGCAAGCGATTGCCTTGCAAGTTGCAACCACGTCCGACATGAGTGCACCAAAAGCCATACTCCACACCATTCGCTATGTGCCTCACCTGTGCACCAAAAGCCATACTCCACACCATTCGCTATGTGCCTCACCTGGGCATTGAAAATAGAGCCCTCCTTTGGTCGCTCTGGACCAAGGGTCATGGGGTAAAACACTTCATCGACTGAGTCCTTGCTCTCGGAAGTCGCCGCATCGTCGTCAAAGTTCGCCTGCTGCCCGTCCAGGCTGACCTGCTGCGCCTCGAGGTACTCGCGGAGGTCCGAGGCATTGCTCTGGGTCCTGAAGTCCTGCGACCGGCCGGATGGCGATCTGAAGTTGATGTCGAGCTGGAACAGGAGAGAGATTGTCAGAACAGTGCCGACAACAAGGCCAGCGGCCTGGCAACCGGCAACGAGGAGCTGCGGAGCGGCCACTCAGTGCAGAATGTGTCACAGTGGGAGCTCTGCCAGTCAATTGGCCAAGAGGAGCTCGAGGCTCGTGCTGTGCTCGCCGGCCTTTGACTCACAGGATGCGAGTAGTCGAGGCCGGAGTGCGACCGCTCCAGCGGGTACATCTGCTCCGCCGCGGCCGCCGGGAAGGCGAAGTCGCCGTTCGTCAGCGACCCCGCGCTGCCGGCGGCGTCCTCCTCCGCGAAGTCCTGCAGCCTGCTCTTGACCATGTCGGAGCCTGCCTCTCCCGCGCCGTGCTCCCGGGCGGCCTGCGCGCCCTTGCTGGCGGCGGCGGCCTCGTCCGCATCCTTAGTGACGACGCAGCCCATCGTCGCGGCCGTGTGGCATCAGAGGCCGCACGAGGCCCCGGGGTCCTGCGGCCGCGATATCCGCCGCCGCATCGCCCTCCGCTGAGGCCGCCGCCGTCGCCGCCGCCGCCGCCGCCGGGAGAGCCCCGCCGAGAAGCGCNGTGGCGCGCGGGATGCGGAGCGGCGCGGGTGGGGAATGCGGGGCAGGTCGGGTTAGCGGCGGAGGCCGGCGGCCAGCAGCGCGCTCACGGTGCCGAGGCGGCGCCGTCAGCCGCGACGGCGCGCCAGGGGGGCCGTGCCGGCGTTAGGCGGGACGCTTCCTCGACAGAACGCCGACGGAACGGCGTGAACCCCAAAACCTCCATTTCCGGTCTGTTGCACTCCTCTTCTGTCCCTCGCTTTCTGGCTACCTTTGCTGCTTCCGCTGCTTGGGGTCTCAAGAAAGACGAAGGCGCGGCCAGATTGACTGGTGGCTGTTAGAGGCCAGCCCAAAGGAATGGACAAGGTCCGAAGGAGCCGGGTGGTGCAGAAAGCAAGGTGCTGAGTGCTAAGACGGCGGCAAGAGGTCTCTTAGTAACCTCGAGGAGATGCAAATCAGAATAGCTAGCAAAAAGATAAGAAACACGCGGCTCTTCCGACTCAAGGCAATGGTCCATCTCTTCCAGTGTAGGGCAATGGCTGTGAGATTCCAGCCCCGAAAGATGTAAGCTCATCCACAGGGGGCGAGGGCTGTGAAAAGCCAGCCCGAAAAGTGTTGACATATACTTCCAGCGGTCCCAGGCTCACGGAGTGCACTTGCGGGCGAGCCGTGCCATAGCTGCTGACTTACTTCTGCTCTTTTGGGCTGGCCTTCTGCAACCGACGCCCCCTGTGGAAGAGCTTCTTCCATCTTGCCTTGTACTGACCTTGTTCCAGTCTGTAGGGCTGGCCTTCCACAGCCGATTGCCCCTGTATGACAGAGCTATCTGTTCTTGGGCTGGCGGTATTTGTGGCTTGGCTGGTGTTCTCGTCTTGGGGCCTCCACCTGGTTTATCAATCTTCTAGGCTGGCCTTTCACAACCATCCCCTCCCCTCGTTTTTCTATAGAGGGGATGGTTCGACGAAGAGCTTCATCTTCTGGGCTGCGTGCTCTCGCTGCTGGACATCGTTCCCTATACTAGGTCCTAGTACTATGCCTTTTCTGTCTGGCCTATCACAGTCTTAGCCCCCTGTGAAGCAGCCCATATTCCTCCACCTCCAAAAGTAGGCTCGCCCCAGGCTTCAGTTATTGAGAACATCGATCTGCTCTTCTTGAAGTTCAAAAGCTGAAGTTCGAGGTTCGAGGATCGAGGTTTACTAGTTGGTCAGAGGTGCTGTGCCTGAACTGCTCGCCTGCATGGCGGGGGAAGTCTTCACAAGTTGCTTGTCTCAGTTAGACAAGTCGGTCAAAAGGGAAGTTTTAGCTGGGCCTCAACTCCAGAGCCTTGTTGAGCCAGCAGGGAAGCCCTGACAATCAAACTTGGCCATAGAAACCTGAAGTAAGCTGCAAGTCCTGCAGGCTGGTAGGTGGAGGAGGGAGGGCGTGGTATGTTGCACACCAGTACGTTGACAATGGTACTTGTCCAGTGTGTTGTGCATGCCAAGAACCACAGAACATTACTTTGATAGCGGCCTGCAGGTATTGCACATTACACTACCAGACTTCCTTGACAATATAGGTGCTACTAATGGCCAATTATGTGTAAATAAAAGAATCACAGAAAGTCATTCACTTGCGACATGTATGCAACACCGCAAGTAAAAGAGTCTGAGCATGGTAAAGCCTTAAGGAGCAGTCTTGGGATCATGTGGCAGGGTTGTCAGAGCCTCATTCATAGATCTCACAAAAACGGTCTGCAAGGGAGTCGCCATCTGCAAAGACCGGTGTTTGATGTTGTTGGCATCAGATTTGCGTGTGTGTGAAGTCACTTCCAGCAAAAACACAGGTCTCCTCGTGATGTTGGTTATTTGCTTCTTTGACTAGCCTCCAGTTGTTGACTTTTAAGTGCTAGTTGCAGTAGATCAGTTCTGGCCACGGAGAAGCAAGTCTTACTCCTTCGGGTGGCTCAGGAATGGGCTTGGGCAGACCCCCGGTCGTGTAGTCGCGCTTATCCCAATGCCACAATAGAGTCCCACTCTCCGTCTGCTATACAGATATACGGCCATCACACACCGATCGAATTGTACCACCTACAAAACTCTCAACTGATGGTTCCATCTTGGCCTTGTTCGCCACAGATTGTTAAATACCCGTGATGGCTTACGGAAGTGAGACATCACTGGGGCAAGTACCTTGATGTCTTGACCCCACGTGTAGTGGATGATAGCAGCATCCCCAAGGATGGAATCAGCAGGAGGCTGTATTCAACACAAGCCCAAATCAATGGGGTCAATAATGTATGCATACTAAGCACATCATCACGGCCTCTTGAGTTGTTCAACCACATCTGGGTGCTTTCGTCAAGGGAACAGCAAATATATCTCAACTAGCAGACACTGTCACTGACTTCTATGAGAAGCAAGAACAAGCTCCAAATAAGTTAAGCAAGGCGAACAAATCTGCTGGCTCTCCTTACTGCTTGCTTGGCACTGGTCTCCCAGGCCATGGCCCGAACATCAATAAAGCCTTGCTTTAAGTGAAGACAAACTCTCTTATAAGCTCACCTGTACCATGATCGCATGCGGCACTAGTGGCAAATCGATCGGCATCTTAGCCAATGCTGCGGATATGCTGAAGGCATACATCTCTCTCACCCACCTGCATATCACGAGCAAGTACCCGACAACAAGAGTTGATGCAAAGACTTGAGCAAGTCAAAAGCCCGTCCACCAGTACTACACTTGGGCTGCAATGTATCAGTGTTTGGCAAACAATCCAGATGCAAGAAATACATGGCCTTCATGCTGAATGCATTGCAATGTACAAACTTGGCCAGTAAGCACACTTGTTGACACACACTGCTGATAAGACCGAAAATCAGACGGCTACTGTATTGCTCAGAGATGCCATGCAGATAATTCTAACCCGAGCTCCTCCTTGGCAACTGAATCAGCCTCTATCTGGGCAGTAATTTTGACCCAAATGGGATTTACTCGCCTGCAATGCACAACATCACGTTCAGCATAGTAAGAACGACATGTGGGGATTTTTGAAGCACGTGTAAGATATCGAGGAGCTCAGAAAGCTGAGGAGGAGCTCAAAATAAAGAGCAGGTGCGACAAGGAAATGGTGCCTTGTGGAGTAAGGAGTATTAAACAGGCAGCTCTAGATGACACACCGGAGATCCTCAGTCTTGAGTATAACAGGAGCATTTCCCGTGCCAGGGATGTCACTCAGATTACCCGGATAGAATCTGCAAGATGCAGGAACCACTCTCAGTCCTTTCTGTGGCTGTCATTAGAGCTCGCATGTTAAGTTTGTACGACTACATCCCAGTAATTATCACAAGTCTCAGCATGTACAGCACCCATCACGTCACTGTGAAAGCACACTGAGTAAGAAGTACAAGATAGAAGTGATTCTCAGAATGACAGTTGTATGGAGAACCAACACCAACAAGTATGGACAGATTGAAGGGAAGACAGATTGTAAGGCACGTGGCATATATGCATCCCAATGCATCCTAAGTACTTTCAGCCAAAGGTAGGGGCTGACTTGTGCATTGTTTTCTCGATTGTAGGGAACGTGGGAATGATGTAACCAAATGGAAATCCAAGGGCTCTGCCGCTGACTGGTACGTCAAGAGGCCTGAAGGGCCACCATAACAGCAACTTAACATTGGGCTTCCAAGCCCAAAACAAGAAGGAAGAGCAAGTCGGACAGGAGACAGGCTAAGTCTACGACAGAAGCTTTGACGTTGACATGTATTTTGTGCACTGGTTAGTACGAAGGAGGAAGCTAGTATACCAAGCGACATACGGGTTGTCACATTGCTTCTTGACATTGGTGCAGGGTTTTGACCATGAGCAAGACTTTCTCCGTATGACCTGATCAGACACCTTGAAGCTTATGTTGACGAGTTTGTGCATTGGGGCTATGCATACTTGACGAAGACATAGTCAGTCTCGATCATGGCCACCCAGTCACCCTTGACGTCCCCAGAGTCCAGCCACTGCTGGATGGCCCAAGGGCGGGAAGCCACAGGGTAGTCACACCAGACATCGCACTTGGGGTCCAGCGGATCAACCCTTAACTGCAAGTTGTGCGCAGGCCGGAAGCACAATGACCATGTTCAGCACCAGCTAATGTTTATGAGTGCCACCTATTTATGCCATTAGCCACATTCGCAGACATCTATCTTGATTGTGCACCTAACAGCTTTGCTATGAAGCAGCTCAGTGTTACACACCGTGTGCATCTCAAACATGAGATCATCCTCCATCGTCCGGTGCAGCACCCTTGTGAACCACTTCATGTCACTGCCAGGAACAGCAGCTACCTGCTGCCGCACCAGGGCTTCATGAGACTAAGCCTCTGCCAGGTTGTGCCAGACATTGATAAGCCCAAGATGACAGGATCACGGCAGCCTTGCATGCCACGCAGCCAGATGCTCCTTGAAGCATGGTAGATCACTGACCTTGAGGAAAGTGTAGTACATGATGCGGGCCTGCCAGTTCATATAGGCATTGCCGTTGCTGGTGACCATGACGTGAATGCCAGTTCCTGGCGGGGGCTCCACCCAATTCTTTGTCCTGCCTGTCCCTTGAAGGGCCGAGGAGGCAAGGCCCCCAGTCTTTGCCAGTCTTGTGGCATCCTTTGCCTTGATAGCTTCTATTTGAGCTGGAGTCTTGTTCTCAACTTCTTGGAGCTCAAGCAGCTCTGTGTTTGTGTATTTAGGCAGGCTATCAATTGCCTCATTAATCAATTGAATGAGTACCTTCTGTCCCTCTGTTGCCTGCAAGCAACACACTACATGAATACAGAAGCCTGCAGGTCACTCCAGCCTTGCAAATCTGGCAGCTGTTTCGGCTGATACAGTATATACAGGCTTATCTGCTGGTTTACCACTACGGCTAAGGCAAGAGTGGGCGGTTATCAGCTTGCACATCATGTACTAGATCAGCATGTGCTTCAGAGACATTTAATACCACAGCGTATCGTTACCTGTTCGAGCACACTGTATCCCAGATATACCAAGAGTGTGTTGTAGACCATCTTACCAGATCCTGTGGAGGCTCAAGTATCCGGTCTGGCATCCCCCGAGCTGTATATGTGCGCTTATCGAAGGACCAAACTACCCGCTTGCTCTCATTATCCTGCATCATGAACCTATGAGGACTTCACCAGCTGCAGGAAAGGCAGCTAGCTGCCAATTGCACTCAATGAAATGTGTCGCAACACATAAGACATCTTCCATCCAACCAATCAGGTGCTCCATGTCTTGTAAAGCAGACAGCCTGTACTGAAGTGCAGGTCTGCCTCTTTAGTACCTTGATGACACTACCCCAAGTGTAGTGCAGGAGGAGTGCATCACCCACAACCTCGTCCGCTGGAGGCTGGAACAGTGGAAAGCACGTACTTTGAGCAATCTCAAAGTTGGTGGTATATGGCAGCAAAGAAAATGGAAAACAGATAGAACCCTTCCACGAAGCACCTGCTGCTGTATTCTCCACTGCTAGATCTTCGACATTTGTGTGCAGACCATGCTAAGCAAGCTCCATAATGCTGCACAATGTCTAGATAGACAGCACTGTAGCCACCTCTCGGCATTGTGGACCAAGCCGGCTAACAGCTGAGGCGAGCATACCTGGCTCATGATCGCGCCTGGCATAGCCGGGAGGTCAATCTCAACCTTTGCCTTTGCAGCGGCCAGCGAGAAGGCATACATCTCCCTCACCCACCTGCAGCAGACAGCCCCAGCACAGCTTTGATCTAGCTCTACAGGCAGTGAAGAGGGCTAGCAAGGCAAAGAGAACATGGTCTTGCTGCCATCCCACAAGGAGCTTCAAGGCTCCTGCAGAGAGCTCACCCAAGCGCCTGCTTGGCATCTTCATCAGCCTCAATCTTGGCAGTAAGATCCACCCACAGAGGCACCATTCGCCTGGCCAAGGAAAAGGGGATCCCAATGCGTTTGTGACAAACGTCTCATGGCAGCATCTGCACTGTCTGCGACTATCCCTTCAAGGGATTTCTAGCAGCAGCTTCGGCCACGTCTGCAGCGAAAACCTTGCGTGACGCTAGTGAATTTGATGAATTTGATACAGTTTATTGATAACAAGGCCTGCTGTATTGCGAAGCCCAGCTGAATGGAAAAACAGCAAGTAGACTGCAACTTGATTGAGCCCGACAGACTCTGCTGAAGAACGACCACGCAGAAATGACTTGAAAAGGCATGATGAACATCAAAGCGTCTTATTACGGAGGCACTTTAAGTAACTCACCGCAGCTCTGAGGTGGGCATGAGAGTTGGTGCATTGCCAGTGCCTGGAATGTCCTTAATATCACCCTCCGGAAAGTATCTGCCCATATCGACAAAGCTTGCAGTGAAAATCAGTAAGCTTTGCACTGCAAGATAATTGAGACTTGCTCGTGTGATGTGCTGATATGAATGTTTAAGGAGGCACAGAATCTCCAAAGCTTGAGCATGGCAGGCGGCATGCGTATGCGTGCCTTTCCATGACGCTGCTGACAGAGCCGTGCATTGGTGAGATGTAGCCAAATGGAAAGCCAATGGAGCGCCCAGTTGCTGGTATCCTGGCTGGCCTGCAGCATAAGAACCAGAGCAAACTCAGTAGATGTTAGATGTAAAATTCAAGATCTAGCCACTACCTCTCCGCACCTCTTGTTCTGTAGACGGTGCTGTGACCAACTCCAACTTAGCAACGAAGCCTGCGACTTTACCAAGGAATTCTGACGTGTCCGGCTCTAATCACTGGCTACATTTGATAAGCAATCTGACAAACGAGCAAGCTGCCTGGCAGAGCAAACAAAGTGATCCTCTGAGAGATCTAGCCATTAGGTGTCAGATATTCGCATGCTCACTTAACAAACACATAGTCGGTCTCAATCATGAACACCCAGTCTCCTTTGGGGTCGTCCGAGTCCAGCCACTGCTGGATGGCATTGGGCCGGCTGGCAACCGGGTACTCGCACCTGAAAGGCCATGCAACCTGGCCCGCGTCACAGTTGTGACCACCTCGCAGTCATTCGGCAGAGCGCAAGCTGCTTGGCCGCTCCTCATCCATGATCACTGACAAGACGGCTGAAGTTCGTCTGTGTGAGGGTCTGGAGGTGGACTGCCTCACAGACTCTTAAGTGTTCTCTGGGGCTTGGCAGGAAAAGCCAAAGAAGCAGTGCCCTGAGCTGCTACTTTGCATGTCAAGCTGTAACTACCATCAGCACTGCTGGCTGAGGGATAGTGACAAAAGCATATAGGATGCTCACCACTCATCGCACGTCGGATCCAGCGGTTCCACCCTGAACTGCATCGTCACGACCAAAGAATCTCAAGCAATCCGTCACACAGAAGTAGGTACAATTGGTATTCCGGTGGAAGTAACAGGTGTTACTTACCACTTATATTGTCATATATGTACGGCACGATGATTTTCACTAGGGACTTGACTTTGACACCGACTCCGATCTTTGACTCGACTTGTTGAGCTGAGCTCTGACCGTGGGGATCTCCTCCATGAGTGCGTCGGGCTTGGAGCGGTGCAAGACCCTTGTGAAGTACTTCATGTCGCTCTCTGGCAGAGCGGCGACCTGGTGAAGACCACCCACACGTGTCAAAGCGGGTCCGCCGAGGCAAGGAGCTACACAGAGTGCTGTCTCGTCACCTTACTACGACAGCAGAGGAGCGCCTACATTCTGACCATTCGACTGCATTTACTCAATGGTCATCCTTTCGAGTAGCTGATGCTGTTGAGAGAGGGAAAGGCAGCGCGACCTTCTGGTAGGTGTGGTACATGATGCGGTTCTGCCAGTTGAGGTACGGCGAGCCATTGCTGGTGACGATGACGTGAATGCCTCCCCGCCCGGACGACTTGCCGCCGCCGGCAGCCTGCCCGAACTGCTCCCGCACGTCCCGCACCAACGCCTCCTCGCGCTCACGCCGCTCCCGGGCTTGCCGGCCTGCCGTGGCCGTCACCGTCGGCTGAACGCCGCCACACGCCAGGACGAAGCTGGCATCTCAGACCACGAAGTGGGCCGCAACCGCGGGGCGGACAGCGGCAGGTCTGTCTGGCCAGGCGTCAACGGCAGCCACAGATGGCAGTGCGGGATCCTGTCCGAGCTGCGCGTCAAGCTCGTCCTTGGCCATGGCAAGCAGCGGCAGCCCCAGCTGCTCGAGCTCGAGCTCAAGCTCCTTGGGCGCTGCCACTGTCGTTCACTACTTCGCGGGCAAAGCCGGGACACAATGCAGGCCGCGATGCCAAGCCCCAGCAGTGCCGAGGGAGCCGCGCGGGGCAGAAGCAGTGGAGCCGGGCCGCGGCAGTGTGAGGGCCAGTGGCACAGTGGCCTGCAGCGACGGCGCAGAGAGAGCTGGGGAAACGGTGGCGGCGGGGAGAGGGGGCGGCCCGCAGCCTCACCTTGATCCTCCGCAGGTCGTCCGAGCCATAGCCGTCGGCCACGTCCTCGCTGCGCGCGGGCGCCAGGACGCCGACGGCGGCGGCCGCCGTCAGCGCGGCGCGGCGAGAGGCCGAGCGAGCGCACGGCGCGGCGGGGACTCGGAGGAGCCCGAGCGAGCGCCATGGCGGTTAAGGCAAGGCCAGCAATGACCGCTCGACCGCACAGGCAGCAGAGCATAGACCGAGCGGACCGCAGGAACGGTCATTGCCACGGTCGCCGCCGCCGCCGCCGCCGCCGCCGCAGCCGGCGCCGCACTCGGCGGAGGCGAGGGCGGGGAGCTCACTCCTCGTACGCGCCGCCGCGGTGGATGCGCAGCTTGGGGCCGAGCCCGATGGCGATCACGCACNCGCGTCGCGGCGCCTCCGGCGGGGCGGGCGAGGCCCGTCTTCTGAGCGCTGCCTAACCTCGCTTGCATCCCCACTCTCGCCGCCGCCGCCGCCGAAATGACCGATTCGGGGCCCCGCCGCGGCATCTCCGCCACCCGGTCGCCGCGATCCGCGATTGCGTCGCCGCAGCTCCAAAACTCTGACGCTGACAGCCTCAGCCCCCGAGCGCTGACGCTGACAGCCGAAGCGGCAGTCGCAGCTCCGGCGCCGCAGCTTTATCCGTTATATCTGCTATATCCGCTATATCCGCTACATCGTAAGCAGCTGTATCTTCCTAAGCCTCCTTGCTGCAGCACTGTGATGGGGCCTCGGCTCGAGCAGCCAGGGGCTATCAGGCTCGCACAGCCCCGGTCGTTGGTGTGGATTTGACCAACTGCCAAGGGCACCCTTTCGAGTGCATGGTCGCGTCCTTGTGACCGATATGAGGAGGCACCATCTCACGCAGCAATGGCTCCGTCAGGGCCTTTGCAGAGTAACAGCAGCCACAGCTTCTCTCCGCTGGCGCAGCTACTCGCCGGAATGCTTGGGCCTGTACTTGGAGGGCCACTTTCAGAGAAGAAGGCTGCAAGCAGGTTGGATGGGAATGGCAGTAACATTAATGGGAGCAGGCTGGGGCAAAACTGTGTGGGCAATCTCATTGCCCTGAGTTCGCTCTTTGCAGCCGTCAGTTGAGGGGCCAACAACCGCCTCGCAGCAGCCGACATGGGAGTCACAGGCCGAGGAGCAGGAGCTTCAGCAGTGCCATGCGGATGTAGAGGCCGTTCTTGGCCTGCCGAAAGTAGGCCGCCCTCGGATCGCTGTCCACGTCCAGCGAGATCTACATGGAGTTGAGGGGGGGCTGTTGCTTCAGTACACATCAATGTCATGCTGTCCAGAGCAACACGGTTTCTGAAGACCTTCAAACAGCTCGTTTGCCTCTACTGACAGCGGGCCCAAAGCAAAACTTGGTGGAACAACAAGCCCGATGCACACACAGACTGGCCAGCAGGGTGGGTCCAGCACCTCGTCAAGCCTAGGGAGCGGGTGCATCACGACCGCATCTCTGGGCAGCACGTCCATGACACGGCGGTCCACGATGTACTTGCCCCGCGCTGCGTTGTAGTCATCGATGCGCTCCCCAAACCGCTCCCGCTGGATGCGCGTCTGGTACACAACGTCGCAGCTTGCTGCCACCTCCATGAGGTCCGCTGACTCCTCCCACTCCACGCCATGCTTTGTCAGGTGGTCCTTGATGTCATCCTGGTATAACAATCATCACGCTACACGTCAAACGTCTAAAACGCGTAAGTACAGAAATTACCAGATTGCCAAGGAGCTATTCGGTTTCCTGAACGGCCAGAAGATGGAGCTTCTTCCTTCCTAACGGTTTACAGGTCCAAGGAGTCCTCCAGCCCTCACCTTCATCTTGACAACATCCGGAGCAACAAAGAAGACCTTGACATTCTCGAACTTGGCGAGAAGGTACGCGAGCGACCGCGCAGTGCGGCCGTTGGCAAGGTCGCCGACTAGGCCGACCTTGATGTTGTCAAGTCGCCCAATCTCCCTTTGGATAGTGTATATGTCCAGCAGTGCCTGCCAGCCAGGGGCGCTGCATATGTCAGAGCGGCGACAGGCTAGTAGCAGAGGTTGCCGTAACCAAGAGGCAGCGAGCCTCTGCAGAGCGCAAAAGCACGAGCCGAGCTGCCAAGCCACTAAGCATAAAGCGGAGACCACCACTCACAGGAGCAGGCAAAAGCACCCTTGCATGGCCAAGGGCACCTCAGTGTGGGCTCAACGAGACTCAGCTAATGACATTCCGACATCCTATTTGCTGATACGAGCAGGGACCCAACCGTCAGAAGTTGCAAAGGTATGCGAGGGGCACAGACCTGGCCAGGTGGCAGCGAGTTGCCAGCCAGAGGTGAGTTGCCCTCTCTCATGACGCTGTTTTACAGCCTGCCAGCATAGGGATCTTCCGCCGAGGGCGTGACTGACCTGCGTGGGGTGCTGGCCAGGGCCGTCGCCAGCGTTGATGATGGGCACAGACGCGACCGAGGCGGCCGTCCGCGCTGAGCCGCTCTCGAAGTGCCGCAGGACGATGAGGTCCGCATAGCCCTCCACGGTGCGTATCGTGTCTGAGACACGAGACAAGGGCGATGGCGGGTGAATTGGTTGATGTTTTCAATTGACTCACTTCAATTGATCTCTAATCACATTCCTAGTCTACAGTTAGTATGTACAAGCTCAGTTCTTAAGCTGCTGTCAGTCGCTGAGTGTGCCGCCGCCAGCTGTTGCTCGACCAGGCGCTGCTGCAGCTGCGGTGGCGGTAGGGGCACCTTCGAGCGTCTCGCCCTTGGCGGCGGACGAGAACTCGCGCGCGTTCTCGGTGGTGACGACGTCGCCGCCGAGGCGGCGCATGGCGGCCTCGAAGCTCAGGCGCGTGCGCGTCGACGGCTCGTAGAAGAGCGTGGCCATGAGGCGCCCGGCGAGCAGCCGCGGCTCGCCGCCGGCGCCGCCGCCACCGCGACGCTCGAGCGCCTCCATCTCGCCGGCGACGCGGAAGATATCGGCCAGCAGCGCGCGGTCGAACTGCTGCGCCTCCACCACATGCTGCAGCGGCCGCTGAGGCGCCGCCAGAGCTGCCGCCGGCGGCGGACGCGGTGCGTGGTGCGGCCCGGCCTCGGCGGCC
>WELB01000018.1:840861-856539 GCA_009602725.1 Spirogloea muscicola
TCACTAGCTCTTCATCTGAAATATTGGCCATCAAGATGGCTGATGCTGTCTTGTTCTCTCTTGAAGAAGGCCGACACAACCCACGAACCGGATTGACTTCGACCGCATCCCAGACTTCGTGGTATTGAAGTAAACTGATCATCTTCCCCTTCCAGACTGGCCAACTTATCTCTCTCGAAAGCTTGGGACTATGGGCCCATAACCTGCCCATAGTCCCAAGCTTTCGAGAGAGTTATGGGCCCATAGTCCCAAGCTTTCGAGAGAGATAAGTTGGCCAGTCTGGAAGGGGAAGATGATCAGTTTACTTCAATACCACGAAGTCTGGGATGCGGTCGAAGTCAATCCGGTTCGTGGGTTGTGTCGGCCTTCTTCAAGAGAGAACAAGACAGCATCAGCCATCTTGATGGCCAATATTTCAGATGAAGAGCTAGTGAATTTAGTCAGATGGCCGTTGGCCAGCCAGATCTGGGACCAGCTGAAGTTCAAGTTTGAGAACAGAGGCATGGATAGAGCATACTATCTTAGCATGCGTCTCAGAGAGTGTAAGAAGGAAGAGGATGAAGGCATACAGGAGTTTGTAAACAGAGTGGAGGTCTTGGCTCTACAGCTACAAAGGTGACAGCACGATTGCACAACTAAAAGGAGAAATGGAGTGTGTTGATGATAGAGGGCCTGACTGGCCAAATCCAAAAGCAAACACCTTGCAAATGTTATCACCTGCTGCTAAGCTGACCCGCTCACTAACCACGAGTCAGCACACAGAATGCGTGTGTATTAAGAGATGGGGAGGCCATGTGTGGCCAAGTACAAAGGAAAGCACATTGACAAATGTACGTCACCTGCTGCTAAGCTGACCCGCTCAGTAACCACGAGTCAGCACATAGAGGTCGCTGACTGATGCCCGACTACTGGACGGCAATTCACACGCCGCCCTTGTGCCACCAGCCAAGGCTTGACCAGCTTTGTGGTGCAAAGCATAAGCCTGAGCTCGCTGCAAACAGGCTGACACACGATGTCGCAATACCGTCAAATAGGCTGCTGGCCTGCCCATCTCGGCTGTAAGCATGTCCTCACGTCGTGCATATCCTAGACTTGCGAAGTTCTCAAGGAGGGAAACGAGGACCCATGCAGCCAAAGGTGTCAACTGCGGCTGGTAGGAGGTGATCGCTCCGAGGGTAAGTCAGAGTAGTGCTGCAGATCTCTCTGCTCTGCACTTGCCACTGCGTGGCCAGCAATTGGGGTCGATGCTGAAAAGGGGTCGTGATTACCCACGAGTCAGCGCATACAGATCCGATAGGCTAAGTTGGGAGTCCGAGCACTGCCACGGAAGCCAGTGGCCTGGCTTAGTGCGAGCCCAGCACGCTGAGCGATGGCCAAAGCCTGGAAAAGCTGCGAAGGGAGCAACAAGTGCATCCTGTAATACGCAGCTATCGCCTGCAGAGCCTTAGTATACCGCAACCTGCCCCAAGAAAGGAAAGCTCTTACAAAGAACGAGACAAAGCTCCTGCAAAAGAAGGAAGAAGAAACGAAGTTCTTCCTGAGTAGGCAGTGGCTGTGAAGTACTTGCTTGCGTGGGCGCTCGTGCAGGCTGCTGCTACATGGTGGAGTTGGTCACCTAGTCTAGGCGTAGAGAGGGGGAGAGAGGGAGAGAGAGAGGGAGAGGGACGACGCCCTCGAAAATTCCCCTCGCTCGGGTCAGCTGGTGCTACGCCGCTCAGCCTGTCCTATCCTTGCTGTTACCCTTTGTCGGCCTTCCGTTCCCTATCGAAACAGCGCTCTCCTCTTGCCTTTGTACTTGGCCAATCTGGCCTTCGATTGTTTCTAAATACAATAGAATATATCTTTTCCTGTTACCTGCACGGCTGCTGCCTCCTGTTTTCTGGCTTCCCACAGAGCGAGCTCGTTGCCTACCAGCGCTATGTCACATCCCTAAAGTGAGCTATAATTTTCAAGCCTAGATAGTTGAGTTGCTCTCCTGGATTGTGTGCTTGATGTGCAACATAGTGTTAACATGGTCCTCAAGGCAAAAGACGTGCCCTCTGACTTTGCGAGCCGAGGAGCCAACATGCACTTTATGCATGCCAAGACCTGCATGCCTGCCATGACCTTCTGCAGGTCGCTGACTCACAACAACTTCCACTCGGACTTGCAAGTCATAGGTCGTGTCTTAGAAGACATGCCATACTCTACGGTAAAGGAGTACGGTCTATTGTCACGTGGACGGTTGACCACTCGGTCTCCTAAAATTTGGCATAGTAAAGCTAACACAATCCAACAAGATGCTATAGGACCTGCTGACACTGAATCAAGACACAGCAGCAATGCAAGTTGCGAGCCCCGTGGTCCAACACCAGTAGAAAATGCAGGTTGCACCATTCTTGTTTACAAATATGACCTGTTGAAAGCAAAGCTTGCTTAATCCACTGAATGTGCATGCTCGTTGGGGAGGTTGCATTAGAGGCCGTCCACAGTCAAGGATGGCTAGGTCGCATCCTGAAAGAGTTCCTCTTTGCATTCTCCGTTGTGAGCAACGTATGATGCAATGAAAGTACAACTTTATACATGTCCATACTTCCAAACCCTCCTGTGTCCACCACCAGAGCTACGATGAAAGTGTGCCTCCAACTACCTCCAGCAGGGGGCATGCCTATGCTACCTAAGGATCAACTTGATAAAGAACAAGGTGGAGGATAAGAATGGATGCGTGAGATAGGGGGTTCATGACCACCCAGCCTCAAAGCTGATGCTTGTAGCATCGTTTGGAATATAGGGCAGCGTCGGGTCGTCATTGCCATTTCCTTTGAGATCTGCGTCTCGTCGTTCAAGCTCGCCCACTTCCGGCACTTGCATTGACGCTCCCTGATGATCACATGGCCTCGCCATTCTGAGTGAGAGAAGTCGTTGGATATCACCATCCAGCGGCACACTAAGTGCCTCTACCCACGACCAGAATCAGCTGCAACATCTAGCAGCAACATCATGCTTGACAGGTCAACTGCCCACCAACCTTTCTTCTCCTGGCAGGGTCTTTTGCGGCTTCCAGAGCTTGCTGCAGCAAAGTCACGAGCTCCTTGAATTTGAACGGCTTCACAAGCACCTGCAATGGTGCAAACAGCAGGATAAGCTTGCCAAGCCAGATGAAGCTTTGCAGATCAATACACACATGTATGGCGATTGTGCACAGTAAGTGCTGATTCAACGGCTACGCAAGCAAATCTTAATGGTCGTACCTCGTCCATTCCAGATGCCCGATATTGAGCAACTTGATAAGGCATGGCATTGGCAGTGCAGGCTACGATCGCCCCTGTGTACCCCTGACGCCGGAGCTTCTGAGCCACCTCCTCACCAGTGTACTTGGGCATCTGCAGACAAGCATTGCTCTCCTTACTAGATGAACACAGAGATCTGGCAATCCAATAGTGACTGGCAATGCAATGGTGACACATATGCTCCATAGTGGTCTCTCTGCATCCAAGTGAGGTGACTCTAGATGTCAGCTGCAGCTGCTGCTACACTGCAGCAGCTACTCTTGGCGACCTGCAACCGACCAACGATACCTGATGATCGCACAGGAGCAGATTGTACTCCTTTTGGCTGCACATGTCAAGTGCCTCCTGCCCGTCGGAGGCGATGTCGGCTTCGATACCCAACCGCTGCCATGGTGTGCAAATGTGAAACAGTTGATGCTTGCATAAACACAAGACCCTCTTGGTGGTTAGACTAGTGGAGCACTGAATCGGATCAAAGTGAGAGTTCAGCTCTGTGTCCTGCTGTTTCCTGCTCTACAACATGAGTTATTCCCAAGCATCCGATTACCTTGAGCATCGCCCAGCTGGTTCGTTGCAGCACAGGCGAGTCTTCAGCCAACAGGACTTTCAGGTTGCTTGGAAATTGGAATGCACCGTCAACGCTTGCCAATGCTGGAAGAAGAGGAATACAAAGGACCTTGATCAGTACATGCAATCTTACTATTGCTCTAGAAGCTTTCAAAAACAAAAAGTAATGGCATGCCTTACCAGTGCTGTCTGCTTGGCTTGCACCATTAGAAGCGCTGGCAACGAGGCTCTGATCTGCCGCTACTGCTGCTGGTGTGCACTGCGTATCTCCTGATGGCAGAGCTTGGCTGTCTTGTGCTTCATCTACAGACGGCAGCTTCACTAGAGGGTCGTCGTTCTGCCTATTCACTTCTTCTGATGGTAATCCTAGGGGAAGAACAAACCAGAATGTGGACCTGCGCAAGTGTCATTCACATTGTGAGATTGCAGTAATGCGCATCTGAATATACTGTATGTGCTTCCAGGAACCGAGTATCTGTAGATGTTTAGAGTGCCCAGGGTGATGCTCATGCTAGTCAAGACAGTATATTGAGTATGTGCAAGGGTCAGCTTAGCAATTTGCACACTAAGTAATTTCTGCTACTTCAAATTTAGATTCGAACATCCCTCATTGTTTAGTGATGTATAGGCCTTGCTTGTCTCTAGCCACGCTCCCCTGAACCTGCAATAAGTGTAAGTCCATTTTCTGGGTCAAGACCTACTCACCCAATGCCCATCTGACTGGTCACTCCTATCTCACCACCCATTTGGTTTATCAACGTTTTGCAGATGGCCAGACCAAGGCCTGTACCAACTATCTTGGGGTGGTCCTTGGCGCCGAGCTGGTGATACTTCTTGAAAAGGCGATCGATGTTGTCCTTGCTGATGCCAATCCCAGTATCAGTTACCTGACAAGGGCGTACTTATTGTTCGTCAGCACCAAGGTAACATGTGAAAATCTTGCTATCACTCAATGTGCCCCAGAGGGGCTCCAAATGCTGGTCAGGCCTGGCTGTAGCGACCCATATTCTGCAGCAACACTCACTTTACATTTGCTCACTTGATACACTACATGGGCCACTAGGCTACAGTACTGCCGCAAGACAAGAGGCCTACTGATTCATTGAGAATCAAGCTCACCTGAACCTTTAAAACGACATAATTTTCTTCACTGACTGAGTGCAGGGACACCTGGACAGTCACTGAGCCTTGAGGAGTAAACTTGATGGCGTTGCTTAAAAGGTTGGAGATGACTTGTCTAAGCCGCGTGGGGTCACCAATCACTCTGTGTGGTACATTCGAGTCAATCTTCACAGCAATCCTTACTGAGGCATCTTTCCGCACAACTTGACCAGAAGGAGTGCAATCCCCGTTCATTGAGGAATCGACAACGCCAGCAGGTGCATGAGAGTTGGAGGGGTTCTCTGAATAAGAGCGACTTGACCTGCGCACACCAATTGCCTGGTGGAGTGAGGTGATTTCACAAACATGGAGGCGTAGCTATCCAAGCGGCGATGTCACTTTCACAGGGTGACTATCTCACCCCAGGAGCACCCTAGTAACGGTCTAGGATATTCATAAGCACTCATAACAGGAATTTTCAAGCCCTACCTCGAAGGACCGAACATGCTAGTTGCAGAAGACACGTGGGCAGCATAAGACTGCTGAGCAACTAAGATTTCCTCCACTAGTTCGCATATGTCGAAGGTGACATGAATGAACTCCAACTTGCCCTCTTCGATCTTCCTCATATCCAATACATCATTGACAATAGTCTGTAGGGGCAAACAAGCTGATGTCATCATTCAAGAGTTTGTCATATACAAACCATTGACACAGCTACTCTCGAATTGTTGCCTTATTGACGTGCTAGGTGACCAAGGCCCAGAAATACGACGTGGACGGACAAGGACACCAGTCTCTTACCGTCATGAGGTTGCTCTGATGCTCCATGCTGGCAATATGCTGCATGAAGGATATGTGGAGTACTTATTATTCAGCACAATAAGTAGTACAATAACAACTTTTTGTGGTATGTCCAGCAGGAGGCATAAGCAACTTATCTGCAAAGTAGCTGGGAGATCTTGCCATCTGGATGCTCGCTATGCCTTCACCCTTAACGTAATCTCAAGATGAAGCCAGAGCAGCGCAGGAAGCACATCACAGATCAAGTACTGATAGCACTAACCTTCATGATCTCTGAGCCAAGTTTCTCAGCCTCTGGACTAGTCTGGATCAGCTGAATGCAAGCACTAATACCGCACAATGGATTTCGTAGCTCATGGCAGATGAATGAAAGAAAGTCATTCAAGTTCCTCTTGTGCTCCTATGTAAAAAGAGCACAGATGAAGAACATATGTGTAAGAAGGTGAGAGCATCATGACGTTTATGCATTCTCCCATACAAGCATTGCAAGTACAGCATCACATGACCTGTCTCTCTACAAACTCGTCCAAGACAAGTGAGAAGATACAAGTGTTCAAGGCTTTCATGGTCATACCTCGCTGAGTTGAGTCATTTGTCGCTCAAGCCGGATTGCTTGCCTAAAAGCATGTGCAGCCTTGTTTTGAGATTCTGATAACATCTGCTTCTCAATGTAATGCGACTTCTTCATCTCCTTCATCTCATTTTCCATCTTCTGTTGCAGATTAGCTGCCCCCTACTCACCCAACATAACAAACCAACAAAGTAAGCAATTGTCCAAGCAATTCCTGTCATTCCTGCATCTACGTCATGCTTGTGATAATAGTGGCTGCCGAGCTTTTTGTAGTCAAACGCGCACTGATTCTGTGAACGTGCATAACCAGGAGTACCTGTTGCTGCCTTGTACGGAGGTTGCGGACTGCAGCCTTATGCTCCACTTCGAGATTATTCTCCTCATTGTGGTGCTTCTCTTTCAATCTCTGCATCTGTCTAGCCACGCTGGCCTCCTTTATCTCCAGCTCCTTGGCCTGCTGCTCCAATACACGCTTTTCAACAACTTCTGCAGGAAGTACAGGGCGAAACTGTCAGACTGACTCTTAGCTTGCACATACTGGTGTGCTCTAAGAATCAAGTTAAGTTTCAGGCCTGACCCAATGTTTCTGGTATGGTAAGATATGTACCCCACTGCAATAATTCTATATCCTACAATGGAAGGAAAGCAAACAGTATGGATTGGAAAGTCTTCATGGAGAAAGCCTCGCCACCAAATACACATGAGTGCACAAGCCCAATAGGTCATGAATCTGCAAATATATGCTACTTGAAGTCCCCTACTGGAATACAAACCTATGTCTTCCTCTGGACTATCCTCGTCGGGTGCCTGGTTGAGATGCGCATCCTCGTCCCAGGCTACCTGCGAGGCAGTGTAAAGGCTGCCCACATAGGACATATTCTCGATGCCCCCTGAATCAGATGAATCCTGCACATCAAACAAGACCAAACGCCTGAGCCGCCTCTTTCCACAGCTAGGCCGTCCAAGAGTGTACACCTGTACCTTTTCCCTGCCATGTTATATGTGGCTGCATGCATTGCAATTGCCCAATGGCTGGCCACTGACAAGCTACAATAATATCTGCCCCACATGTTGGCGCTGCCCAACCAATGTGCAGCCATGCGAGTGGAAGATTAGCCAAGCCACCAGTAAGACTCATGACTATCTCAAGACTATCTTACCTGCAATACTGTGAGGAACTCCGCAAAGTCAGCCTCCATACCAGCCTTGCGAGCCTCCTGTCGAGCTTGAGCTTCACGCTGCAGGCGCCTGTGCAACTTTCTAGCCGCCTTCCGTTGCTTTTGTCGCAGAGCCTCGGTCGGCAACAGGGCTAACTCCTTCTTCTGCAAGGCGCATACATGACTAGATCAGATCAAGCCAAAGAAGGGGTTACTACCTCAGCTTCCTCATAGTGAAGAAGAGCCTTAGTCTTGCCTTGAACTCAGCTATCCTTATCACGCATGTCAGATGCGCAGGACCAAGAGTACTTTGCGCATGACCAAAAATATGAGAAAAAGCTCCACAACAGACCTGCTTCTGCTTGAATGCATAGAGTTCAGCCTTCATCTCGTTATTCCTTGTTGTCAACTCCAGCGCATGGTCTTGGAGAATCTTCTGCATCTGATCCAGGTGGGTAGCCTCAAGCTCGTGCATGGTTGTCTTACATTGCTGGTCGTACTCGAAGGCCCGACTACCATTCTGGAGCTGAAGTAGCTGCATTTCCCGTAATTGCTCAGCGAGCTTGGCCTGCAGAACCTTGGCCTGTCCTGCTGCAGCAGCATGCACCTGCCAGCAAGATATCCGCTATCATGCATATGCATCCACGTAAAACCTCTGAAACTCTCAAGTTCTCAACCTCTCAAAGTCTGATACTCTGAAAGTCTCAAAAGCTCGGACTCTCAAAGTCTTAACTCTCAAATTCTCAAACTCTCAACAACTCTCAGACTCTGGAAAGGAACATCCAAGCTGCTGAACACAGTACATCTGAATTACTCTACTCGCTGAAGCTACAACGGGTTTTCCTCTGCCCATGAGAAATTCACGAGGGTGCTAGACTGCTCTGGTCCTTTAGTGACATGCTCCAAAGAGCATGTCAACCATAAGCCTCCCAGTAATAATACCTTGAGAGCAATGTCTCGCTTCTCCTTCGGCAGGGATGTAAGCTGCAGCTCCAATGCTATCTGCTGATTCCGCTGCTTGCGCTGGTTTGCAGAAAACAACTCCTTACGCTCACGCATCTGCCTCTCCTCCCGTTGCTGCATCCGCACATTGAAGGCCTCCCGAGCTCTAACCATGCGGGCCTGCTGAAGTTGCAGCTGCCTATGGGCTTTCTGTAGGTCAAAGTACCGCTGCTGTGCTAGTTGTAGCTTCTGAAAGTGGAGGTTGAGCGCAATCCTCAATGGTTGTCTGCAAGTCATAGCAAGGGGTCAGCACTTCCATTTTGATACCAGTCTGCAACCACTACAGCTGTCATAGGTCCTGGCCATGACTTCCAGCAGCTTTACCTGTTTGTCCGAGACCGGTTCTCATCGCTGCAAAGCAGATACATCTGTTAGACCATGTCGGCTGCCTCAGGCCTCAAATACGACAAGAGAAGTGACGGTGAGAGGACTATACCGACATTGTATGAGATGATTGACTGAGGGGCACACAGGACTGACTGAGTGCTAGGCTGAGAAATCCTGATAAGGACTGCAGGTTTGCTGAGCGATAGTACCTCTCAGCATCCTCTACGTCCTGCTGATTCTGCATGCTGAGCAGGTCTTCATGTTCCTGCTCCTGCTCCTCCTCAAGGTAGCGCTCCGCGCGCGCATGCATGGCAGCCAGCTCTGTCTCCTCTCGCGCGAAATGAACCTGCTGCTGTTGAAGGCGAAGCGTTTCCTCTGCTACGGCCTGCAGCACACGACGAGCCATCCGCAGATCATGGAGCTGGAAGAGGAGCTTGTTCAGAGGTCCAGGGAGATAGGACTACAGGTAATGCTTGAATGGGCGGGGGGCTTTAGCTTGGGAGGTACTTTGAGCACACCATTGATCTCAATGCAGCTGAAATCTCTGCCACATAGCCATGTGTCATCCAAGGCGTCACATCACACGCCACACTGGCCGGCTTGACAGTGCCCCGCATTGCTGCTGCTGCTGGTCGAGCTCTCACCGCTTCATTGCCAAGGCTGGCAAACAGGTGCTGCTGCTCGTTCGTCAAGAAGCTCGTCCACGAGTCCCTGTCTGCAGACTTCCTGCTGGGATTGTCGTCTTCGAGGATCAGCGGCCGATCTCCAGCTGCAAGAGACCTGCTCACGCTGCTCCCATCGGCGCTGCTCCCATTCCCCCTGGAAGATCTGCCAGCAGTCTTCTCGCCGCTGCCCGGAGCATGTGTGCCAGCTTTCCTGCCGGCCTCCGATAGTGAAGGGGGCTGCAGGTGTCCTGCTCCTGATCCTTCAGAAAGCATGAGGAAGGGGCATGTCAGAGCAACTTCACTTTCGTCCGCACATCGAGATGAAGGCCTGCAAATCTGGTGGCCCTGAATGCCTTCTTGGGCAGGTAAACCAACAAGCAAGCACTCGTGTTAGTCGACCATACTCCTTCACAACATCGAGCTTATGCACAAGGCTGACGCCTCCAGTAACTGCGTGCTCTCGTCCTCAACAGTATCTCCCTCATATTCTCATCATAATTCCTCGAGTGCCAAGCTGCTGTGCAATGGTCAAGGATGCGCTCCTGTACCTTCGCTGCCATTGAGGCCCTCCTTGTGGTCAGCAGCACCATCCAATGCAATGCTCCCCATGCTTGGGGTGCGGCTAGAAGCACATCCGGGCCTCTGCTTGCGAGCCTCGGCGGCGCGCACCCCGGTACTCAGGCCGCTATCGGTAAGAGCTGGCTGCCATGGGCGTTGCTGCCGAGAGCCCTTCCAGCGCCGGCAGGCTCCAGTGAAGCTCAGCGAGTGACTGCCATTCTGCGCGCATGGCGTCAGGCGCGCTGATTCCCTCCGGACCTTCGAGCGGGCGGGTTGAGCCCCCGCCGCGAGCACTCGCAAGCCGGCGGGGACTGGCGCTGCCAGCACAGCGGCAGCGGGGCCGCCGGCGCGACGGGGCGGTCCGGAGCCCGTGAAGCTCCGCGGGGAGGCACGCAAGCCGAGGCCCGCGGCGGCCCGCGACTAGCAACAGCCCGGCGACGGCGGCGGTGGCGGGGCGGCGGCGGCGGCGATGGCGATGGCGGCGACGGCGGCGGCGGTAGGACGGCGAGGCCGGAGGCAGATAGGTGGGAAGGGGGGGGGGGGGGCACTGTCCGCCGGACCACAAATCGGTGATCTAATGTGGATAGATATTTATCGACGTAGCGCCAGTAGTGGGCCCCGCCCATGCGCCCGGCAATCAGGAAAAAGCGGCCGGCGCGCTTTCAGGCCGACCCGCCCACCCCCGGCGCTCCTTGGCAGCGCGCCACGTGTTGTCAGCCGGCGGCTGCCACGTGCCAGCCCCGAAGCTGCGGCAACGGAGCGCCGTCGGACCGTCCTGCGCTTGGCCGTCCGATCGCCGCGTGACCCGACGGCGTGACGGAGGACAAGTGAAGCCATATCCGGCCCCGCCCACTTCGCTGTTATGACGATTATCATCATTGGCTGCTACAGTGCACGGTTTACCAGCTGCTTGCTATCGGTCAGCGGGGGCAGAAATGTGAAACCCACCCCCTCAGCAGGTGACGTACATTTGTCAATGTGCTTACCTTTGTACTTGGCCTCCCCATCTCTCAATACACAACGCTATCACCCTCAGGCTAGCGGGATCAGGCACGCCTCCTTTGTAGCTGCTTTCTATCTTTGTCTGCTTTGGTTTCTTAGCGCTTCCTCTGGCTTCCTCTGGCCCCCTTCTCGTTCTTTGTTCATTCTTTTTTGGGCTGGCTTGTCCAGCCCCTATCCTCAATGGGCGAGCCCTTTCTCCTCGCCTTCCCTCTTCTTGGCGTCAGCCTACCTCGTTCCACCTCGTTTGCGTCTCTGCATTTCGCCGCCGTCGTCGGCGCTCGTTGTGCCTCGGCGCCGCTGGCTCGTCCATGGCTCGTCCATTGAGTCTACAGCGCTCCCAGGCACTCGCGATACACCAGCGTGCTGGGCCTGCATTAGCCCAGGCTAATGGCTTCCGTGGTGGTAAAATATGGCTCCTCAGCTTAGCTTGTCAGATGCATGTGCTTACTTAGGGATGCTATTGTCCCCCTTAGCTAGCTTATCATCCCGTTAACAGGACATTTGTAAGGCTCCCTTTCAATATCATGCCCACCACGCGCCTTCTCTCGTCAGGGGGATTGGTTTCCGGCAGCTAGTCGTTCGGATATGCGGCTCCTCACTCGTCCGTAATGACTGGTTCATCCCTCCCCAGTTCTGAGACTGCGCTTTTGACCCCTTCGAACCTTGTCAGTTCTGTTCGGGGCTGGCTTTTCACAGCCCTTGCTCCCATTGGGATAGCCCCTTTATCGGAGTAGTGGCTCCCTTTCTCGGAGAGAGACTGCCTGTAGAGGGCGATGGCTGTGATTGGCTAGCCCAGAAAATTTGAACATCTTTGAAGGGGTCAGAAATGCGCTAAAGCGCCTCGGAGCTCCAGTGGCGTGCCCAGTCGTCCATCGTCACGGCGGAAGAAGCAGCTCGTTAGAACAGCTCTTCCGAAAGTAAGGCAATGGCTGTAAGAAGTGGCTGTCCCCACGGGGGCAAGGGCTGTGAACAGCCAGCCCGAAAAGAATGGTCCGAAGGGGCCAAAAGCGCTGTCTTAGAGCTGCAAGAGGCCAACCCAGAAGCTATGGACACGTGAGCTCATCCGAAGGGGGTCAGGGCTGTGAAAAGCCAGCCCAAGAAGGTCCGAAGGAGTCGGAAAGCTTATACCATGCAGAAGAAGCAAGAGACCACTAAGGATGGCTGCTCAGAACCCTAGTCAGCAGCCGCCGCGAAAGGGCGTTATTGGTTGCGTTGCTTTCATTGGCCCTGTCCTCTTGCGTCGCATATCTGTGTTTCGCCATGGTGCCCATGGCCATCCCAAATCAAAGTTCTTCTAGAAGGGACCATGGCTGTAAAAAGTAAGTGGCTCTCCCAATGGGGCAAAGGGCTGTGAAAATCCAGCCCGAGGAGAATTGACAGAGGTTCGAAGGGGCCAAGTGACGGAAGAGCCTGTGAAAGGCCAGCTCGAAAAGAGTGCACAAGAGCCAAAGGAGTCGTCGGAGGAAAACGTCGAGCCAGCCCAGAAACTTATGAGCGAGGTGTTCATCCAGCCTCCCTCCGCCAGGGATTTTCCTTGAGGCTGGCCTCGGAATTTTCACAGCCATTGCCATCACGAACAGCGGTGCGCTAGCCCGACGAATGTCGGGTGGCTGGCTACTCACTCCCCCAAATCCGAAGCCGTGCGATGTGAAATCGACGGGCGGCCTAGCTCAGTCCGTAGAGCGCAAGGCTCTTAACCTTGTACGTCTTTCCCCCGGCTAGCTACTCCGACTTGCATCTCCTGACTAGAGGTTACTGAGCGTCCTCTGGCTGATGTCTTCGTCCTAGTCCAAAGGCATGGACTGTAATGTAGTTCTTTTTCGGCACCTCTTTCGTTTTAAAGAAAAGCGCGGCACCTCTTTCTTTGGCTTGGGATATTGTCCACTCTTTTTGGGCTGGCTTTGCCAGCCACTCTTCTCTATGGGCGAGCACTTCTCTCTTACATTGCGAGACTTGTTTCTATACAACGTCAAAGTATGGAGATCCCCCCGGGGTCGGCGGGCCTAGTTTGAAACGCCTTCTTGCACAGTTCGGGAATCGAAGGACGAGCTCTGCAGGGGGTGTTCATCGAGGCGGGCTTCGTACCCGACGTGCTGACCTGGTCGCCATCCCGCCCGGCGGCGGTTCCCGCATCATCGCCGACGTGGTGACAACGCACTGCTTCGACTCCGCCAATCCCACCAGGTCAGCGTCGCTTGCAGGGCATGCGGTAGGCCTGGCGGCCCGGGGCACAGAGCAAAACTACGCCGACCACCCGGTTGGTGATGAGTGTTCGCGGCCCTGGCAATCGACGTCCACGGGGCGTTCGGCAGCCGCTGGCTGGATCTCCGCCAGCGGCTTGCCCGTCAGGCTATTGACCGGTGGCCCGGTCTGCCAGGGGCGCTGCCCGGCTTCAACGCCGCCGGGTCGCTCGCCCAAGTCTTTCGCATGCGCCTGGCGGTGTCGTTCCAACGTTCCCTTGCCCATGCAGTCCACACGCGCGCAGGACGCGCTCTGGCCGCCGCCTCCGGGTCTAGAGAATAAGACACGACGAAGTCACAGGAAGCTCAATACCCCGGGTGAGCAACATCAGGTCGGAGTAGCTCGACGCAGGAAAAGAAGCATCCAGATGCGAACCAGAAGCAGCCGCGATAGCGCTGCCCGCACGCGAGTGGACGGCATAGGCGAGGGAGCGTTGGAGGGACACGGAGAGCCGCATCCGGAAGACCTGGGCCAGGGAGCCGGCCGCGGCGGAGTGCCTCCTTCCCTGCATCGAGCTACTCTGACCTGATGTTGCTCACTCGCGGGTACTGAGCCTCCCAAGTATGTTGTCGTGTTCGGTAGAGTAGTCCTTTTTCGGCAACTCTTTCTTTGGCTTTGGACATTGTCCATTGTTTTTAGGCTGGCTTTGCCAGCCCCTCTTCTCTATGGGCGAGCACTTTCGTTCTGGGCTCCCTCGCTCATGCCGTCCACTCGCGTGCCGGCCGCGCTATCGCGGCTGCTTCTGGGTTGCGTCTGAATGCATCGTTTCCTGCTTCGAGCTACTCCGACCTGATGTTGCTCACCCGTGGGTATTGAGCTTCCTGTGATTTCGTCGTGTTTATTGTCTTGCTGCCTAGCTGCGTGTTTTTTTTGGCTTTCGACATTGTCCATTCTTTCTGGGCTGGCTTTGTTGGCACCTTTCTATGGGCGAGCACCTCTTCTGCTGGCTGTTCCAGCCCATATCCTCAATGGGCGAGCCCTTTCTTTCTACCCTTGTCCATTCTTTCTGGGCTGGCTTTTCATAGCCCCGCCCCCTTCGGAAGAGCTCACTTCTATCCCCGTGCACCACGAGTGTGACGTGCAGGAAAGTGATCAAAGAAGAACGGCTCGCCCATTGAGGATAGGGTACAACGTCGGCGAGGCTCTTGGTCGGCGAGGTTTTTGAGAATTCCCACGTTCGTCATTGTACACTTCGTTATGCGTTTCTCTATGGGCGAGCACTTCCTTGTTTGTCATTGTACACTTCGTCATGCGTTTCTCTATGGGCGAGCACTTTCTTCTCCATCGCTTATCAGTACGCCACCAGTCAATCTGGCCGCGCTTTCTCTTTTATCAGTAAGCTTGGGTCCCCCCTGCACGTTCCGATGACGTCAGTTTGACGAAACGGCCGCCGTCGGCCCCGAACTCCGCCGTCGGGAGGGCGGGCGGTTCTCTGCCGGGCCGGCTGCTAGGCCAGCCGGTTAACAGAATCTGACTGACGCTGGGTCAGTAGTGGAACATACTGGAACTTATTTGTTCAAAAGCAGAATAGAGAAAAGAAATGAAAAGTTGCAGAAGAAGAAGTGCTCGCCCATAGAGAAGAGTTGCAGAAGAAAGTGCTCGCCCATTGAGAATAGGGGCTGGAACAACCAGCCCGAAAAAGAATGAACAGAGTACGAGAAGGGGGCCAGGGGAAGCGCTAAGTAACAGAAACAAAGCTGCTACGAGACACTCAGTAACCCCTGCTAAGCAGCCGCAGATCAGAGATGCTGGGCTCCTGGAAGTGGGTCCCCTGGCCAGAGCCAGAGGCAGCAGCGAGGGCTCCGCCGGCACGAAGGTGCAGCGCCCGGGCCATGGACCTCTGCAGCGAGACGGCCAGGCGCATTCGATACACTTGCGCCAGCGACCCGGCTGCAGGGAAGTCAAGGGGGCAGAGCTCGACAATTGCAGACCATGCTTGAGCACTTGTAGTAGTCCTTTTTCGGCACCTCTTTCTTTGGCTTTGGACATTTGTCCATCATTTTTGGGCTGGCTTTGGGCTGGCCAGCCCCTCTTCTCTATGTGCGAGCACTTTCTTCTTGACTTCTTCTTGACTGGCTTATCACAGCCCTTGCCCCCACTTGGAGTGCCACTTCTTCTTCTTAAAGCATTGAACAGGTCGACTTGTCCAGGTTGGATAGACCGGCCAACCCCTTTCAATTCTGCCCGCTAATGGACATGGACAGTCTGCAGGCCTAATTGGCAGTTGGGAAGCCAGGTGACTTGATCAGGAACACCGCAGCCCGCGCCAGGAGCGCTCCCCCGCATCCTCCGCCGCCGCCGCCGCCGCTGAGAGCGCCGCGCCGGACGCGGCGGTCTAGCCCGAGAGGGGCCGGCGGCGCCGGCGCCGCAGATGGTCCTCCGCATGCGGCCGACTCCCCCGACGCGCCGCTGCT
>WELB01000018.1:856618-872193 GCA_009602725.1 Spirogloea muscicola
GAGCGCGGGCGCCTGACTGGCATGCCCGCGGCGGGCGCCGCCCCAGCCGCCGTCGCCGCCGCCTCTGACGTGCCGCTCATCGACTTTGGCGACGACGACCAGGCCGCGCCCGCCGCTGCCGCCGACCCGTTCCTTGGCGAGGCCGTGGCCCGCTCGTCAGCCGCGTGGTTGCCGCAGCAGCCCGAGCCCGTGGCGACATTGGCAGCACCGGCGTGGTTGGATGGCGGAGCACCAGCGTCGGCATCGCTGCTGGCCGTCGGTGGCAGCCAATTCCAGGGGCCGCCGCCGAGCTCCACGAACCCCTTCGACCCTTACGCGCAGCTCGCGCCGCCACCGGTGTCGCTAAGCCGTACTTCGTCCGGCAGCCAGCCGCCAATCGTGAGCCCTCCTCGCTCGGGCCAAGTGGGGCTGGTGGACAGCGGTGGCGGCCTCTTGCAGCCCTCCTTCCGAGACTACTGGGAGCCGTCGTTGCCGTCCAGCCGGGCGCACAGCATCAGCAGCGAGGGTGGCGGCGACCACAGCCTGCCTGCGAGCCCGCTGAAGGCCGCTGCGTTCAGCGGGGACGACCTCGACTTCTCCTTCTTCCGGCAGCAGCCTCCGCAGGTCGCATCGCCGTCACTGCCACCTGGGCCGCCGCGGCAAAGTAACCAAGGCCGCCGCAGGAGCACGTCAGATGAAGCCCTGCCGAATGGAGCTCGCTCGGAGGCCGGGGCGGCCTTCGAGGCGGCTGGGCCGACTTCGCCGCGGTACGGGTCGTCCCCAGACACGACGAGGCAGGGCCTGAGGCAGTTGCCGAGGGCTGGGTACGGCGGCGCTGGCGCTGGCGCTGGCAGCATGGGCAGCTCCTTGCCTACCACCAGCGGCGGCAGTCCAGCACTGACTGAGTATAGGGGTCCTGTCCGTTACCCTGTGCATCCTGCACGACCGGTGCCCCTGGAGGTCCGGCCACACCCTTTGGAGGGCACGCTGCAGTCGGAGCAGCGCGTGAAGCACATTGCCTGCTCCAGGACAGCAGTCTGGGGCGCCACGTCCGCCGGGCTGCCGGTGTGGGACTTGGGGGCGGCACTTGGGAAGGGCGCCCAGAGTGACGGCAACCCGCCGTCGGAGGATGGCTCTGCCGCATGCGCATTCGTGCCCGTCCACGGGCCGAGCGTGACCTGTCTCGCTGTGGACACATCCCAGCACATTGTCTGGGGTGGTGACAGAGACGGCCGCGCGCGGGCGTGGCCGCTGGATGTGAGCGCTGAGCCAGGGAGGAACGAGCAGGAGGTGGCAGCCGCACTCCTTGTCTGGCAGGCGCACAAGTCGGCAGTGACGGCCATCACAGTAACCCCTTATGGTGAGGGGGATGTCCTGCCCGTCACTTGGGCTCGCTGCTGATGATGCATTGCATCAATACATTTTTGCAATTACTATGTGACTGTGGTCAAGTCCTACTCCAGCTGTTGTCCAGGGGCTCCTCCCTTGACACCCTGTGCATTTGTGACTCCCACTCTGGCAGTGGCCTTATGCAATGGCCGCTCGGTTGAAGAGCAGGGGAGCTATGGACCGGCTCGGAGCATGGGAGCATCCGTGCGTGGCCCTGGGAGTTTGCGAGCCGCGCTCTCAAGACAGCGGCTCGCGGCGACCCATCAGCGGCCTCGTTCCTGGCTCAGGCTGGTCAGGATGTACGGGGCCAGGTGGCCCTTGGCAGCAACTCGTCCGGCCTCGTCCACTCGGATGTGAGATTTCTGGTTGCTGATTGCGCCAATGGCCGCGTCTGGAGCGGCGGCTTCCATTGCATCGCAATTTGGTGAGCGCAACGAGGGGCATTTGCATGGACAAATGGAATATGTGCATTGTTTCTTTTCCTCTGGCTCTGGCTCTGGCTCCATGAATGCCTAAAGTCATCATTGTCTTTTGTATCTCCCAGTAATTAAGTTGCATGTTGAATTCTGACGGTGCAGGGATGCCCAGACGCGAGACTTGCTCAGAATCATCGGCCCCAATGCCCAGCACGAGTTTGGCGGGGTGTCACCAACATGGACTGAGCGCGAGCCCGTGGCAGCGTCGCCCACTGAGGAGGGCGAAACACCCGTGCTTGACGACCTCAGCCGCGGGTACATGAAGGTGAAGTTCAGCAAGGAGCGCAAGGACAAGGGAGGGCGCGAGGGTGGTGCCAGGAAGGAGCCGTGGGGCTTCTGGCAGAAGAGCCTGGGCGCTGTGCGGCGCGCCGCCACTGGCGAGAGCAGGGCGGTTGGCGAGGATGGTGGTGGCAGACCCGGTTGGGGTAAGCTTGGGGCACTCGCTGCGGCGCCAGACGGCACGGTGTGGGGCGGCTTTGGTAGGGGCGTACTTGTCCAGTGGGACCGGCATGGCAGCCGGCTGCTGGAGGCTACGCCACACAGTGCAGTGGCCATTCGCAGCCTTTGCGTGGTCGGCACGCGTCTCTGGGTCGGCTACAAGGACGGCAAGATCGTCGTTGTGAGCTGCAAGAGCGCGAAGAAGCTTGGTGGCTGGGAGGCCCACAGCAAGAGCATCAGCCAGCTGGCAGCCTGCGGGGGTTACATTGTCTCGCTGGCCTCGCATGGCGGCATACGTGCCTGGCTCTCCCTCTCGCCCTCGCCGGTGGACATGGACCTACGTGCCGCAATGTCCACGCGCTCTGAGCTCTACACCCGCTTCCGAGACCTGCAGATACTGTGCACCACCTGGAACGTGGGTGAAGGGCGGCCCAGCGTGGACGCCTTCCAGATGTGGCTGGGTGGTGCGGAGGTGGACAATGCAAGCATCGTCGTCATTGGATTGCAGGAGATTGAGGTTGGGGCTGGGTCCATAGCCGTGGCAGCAGCCAAAGAGTCGGTAAGTCGGCGATCACAAAAAAACAGAACCCCACATACCAACCCGAGAGACTACAGATGTTAGACACCAACTGTGGTTATCACAGTGGCGAGAGCATGTTAAGCTGTTGCCTTAATGTGGAACCATGCATACATCCTCAATGAAATAGCAAGAAGCTGACCTGTGGTCCTCCTGCAGGTGGGCATGGGGCTGCAGGAGAAGGGCAGCGCCAATGCAGCCTGGTGGCTGGCCAACATCTCGGCCACCCTCCGCAAGCACGAGCGGCTGGTGTCGCGGCAGCTCGCCGGCATGCTTATTGGTGTCTGGTGCGGTTACGCCACTCTCATCTGGGTCCTTGTGTCTCCCCCCCTGGAAGGCAGCAGCCCAATATCACATGCTACTGTGCATGGCACCTGGCCAAAACAATTTTAACTGCTTTGGCAGGCATTGACAGCGTCGCACCTTGCCCCTGTACTGTGCGCTCTTGCTTTGTCATCTAGTTGACCTCTGCAGTCAGTTCTCTACAGGGTCAAGAGGAGGCTGCTGCCCTCAGTTGGTCAAGTGGAAGTGGGTGCAGTCGCCTGTGGTTTTGGCCGGGCCCTGGGCAACAAGGTGCCTCCAGCATAGCAAGCCGCCATTGATTATGATTTCATGTGGTAGCAGGACGCTATAAGACTGTCCCTTATAGTATAGCTTGTCAGATATGCATGTGCTCAGTCGGGGATATCAGTGTCCCCCTTAGCCAGCTCATTACCCAGTTAACAGGACATTTGTAAGGCTAGAATTGGCTTCCCATTCAATTTCATGCGCATTGCGCACCTTCTCCCTTAAGATCCTGCATCTGTGAATTTTGTAACATAATATAGATGGCTCAGCCTTAACAAGCTGCGCACAGCCTTCCCTTCCTCACTCCGTATGTGAGCAGTAGTCATGCAGAGTGGCAAATGGCAATTCGATGGTAAGACAAGCTTATCTGAAAGTGAGACGTTGGTTCTGCATCCAGGGCTCAGTGGGCGTGCGGATGATGATCGACAGGAGAGTGCTTTGCTTTGTCAACAGCCACCTGGCAGCTCACCAGGATGCCGTTGACAAGCGAAACCAGGACTTCAGGCACAGCTATCACCACTTAGTGTTTGGCAGGGTCCTGGGCACTGTGGGCACTGCGGCGACAAGTGTGGCAACGGCAGCGGCAGGTGAGCAAATGACTGGCTGTCCAAAGAGTTAATGTCATGCAGGCAATCTACAAGCAGCAGAAGGAGGAACATACTTGTATACGTGCTTCACTCAATAACTTTCGGTGCTTGTTTGATGGGCTGCTTTGTCATTTTGGCACAGCCGGCGTGTCGTCGAGCGTTAAGGGGTTTCGAAAATTTGCCCGAGCCCGCACGCAAGCGGTGCAGCCAGTCACGGATGGGGATGACACAGAGGTGGATGGAGAGTCGGCGCCAGCAGAGGTTAGTCTTACAGAGGCGATGTGACGCAAACGATTGCTGTGACCCAGAAGATTAATATGACTTCAGTCGTTAGTGACTAATAGTGTTTAGCTTCATCTGCTAAGTTCAGAAGTGAGTACGAGACGTGCCGGCTGGTTGTTGTGCAATGCCATTTGCTGCTGGTCTGAATAAATGCTGGTCTTGACCAGGAGGCTATCGCGTGTGTTGAGATGTGGCTCAATAGGTTGACTAGCAAGCTTGACCACTGCAGAACATTGATGATGGGCTTCCAGATAGCAACATCCTGCCAGACCTTGCGGATGCTGATCTGGTCCTGTGGATGGGCGATTTCAACTACCGCATTGCCAACCTGACTTACGAGGAGGTTGTTGGGGCTATCAAGGATGGGGACCTGGCGACTCTCCAGGACAATGACCAGCTGCGGCTGGAGAAAGCTGCAGGCAGGACATTTGTTGGCTTGCACGAGGCCGCCATCACGTTCCCTCCGACCTACAAATTCGATAAAGGCTCCAATGATCCATTGGGTGAGGACTTCCTTATCACCTGCGCCATGCAGGCAGCGTGAAGCCAGTGTGTACCAAATTGCAAATTAAAATGTGAAGACTGTGGTAGTCTCCGGTAGGCAAATCCTGATGCAAGTTGTGCTTATGCTGCATGACTATCATTTAAGCTTATACATATGCTACTGTCCTCTTTAGGTTATGATTCCAGTGAGAAGCGGAGGATACCTGCCTACTGCGACAGGGTCCTCTTTCGCGACTCAGCACAAGCCCCCCAGGAGACACTTGCAGCAGCTCTGTGCCACCCAATACATGCTAATGTCCTCAGGTGTGCTTGTGTCCTAATTCATTCAGCTGTGGTTACAAGCTGTGATAGTCAGTATTGCAAGCACAGCCAACACCTACTTGGGGCGAGCATATCATTTGAGACTGTGAGATTGTGAAAGCAAAAGAGCTCTTTGAAAATTTGCAATGTTTTGGCAAGGTTGTTCCTGCTCTCTGGCATAAAGGAGAGGTGCGCCTTAGACTGGGCTAGGGCATCAAAGAGCAGCAGACAAGTGCTGACTCACAGCAAACTCTGACATAAGTATCTACTCTGCTGACAGGTACGATGCGTGTTTGGGCGTTATAGACAGCGATCACAAGCCCGTCTTTTGCTTGCTTGATGTTGAAATGGCTGTGGTCGACGACGCGGCACAGCGGGAGCAATATGGCAACGTGCTGCGCACGGACCCCATGGTGAGAGGCCCTCTCCAACAAGCGCCATGGCCTCACACAGTCTGCTTGCTAAGCTTGTCCTGTGGATTATACTCATTAGATAGGTGCTGTGATGGGGGCACACCCGCATGAAGTCTTGTTACCATGTCCACAAACAGAAACCAAGCTCTCATCCAATTGTATTCTATGACATGGACATCACATTGAAAGCGGAACACACTGACCTTCGTGCAGGTGGTGGGAGCGCTTCAGCAGGCGGAACTGGTGCCTTCCGTGACAGTGAGCTCCAGCAGGCTGTTGCTCTCTGGGGGGTCGCCAAGCCGCGTGATGGTGGTCAACACCAGCCCGAGCGATTGTGCTATATTTGAGATCTCCAGCGATGGTGATCCAACCCCTGTCAACTGCCATTGCGGGAATGAGGACCACGGAGTCCTCAGCGCCGCAAAGGGGCCCAAGGCAGGCGGTGGCCTTCCAAACTGGCTGCAGGTACTGCAAGTGACGACGAGCCATTAGCATCTAAATCGTTCTTTGTCGAACGCTTCTGCAGTCTGACAGCATCTTTGACATTGTATCACTGCTTCAATACATTGTCTATTCTTTGGTCGTCAGGAAGCCCTTGCCCCTTTGTCACTACCTTTAGTCACGTACATGACTCGTTCTGCTTCAAGTGTTGCGTTTGGTGATAGGTCTATCCGGCCTCGGGCATGCTTCTTCCCAAGGAGTCAGCGCTGGTGCAGATATTGTGCTGCTCTGGGCAGACCAGCGACGGCGACAGCCCGCGGAGCAACTCATGGACGGAGAGCCAGCGGGACAAAGCAGTGGTGCTGGTCGTCACGGTGCGCGGGCCTTTCTCTGCCAGCAGCTCAGAGCACCGGCTGTGTGTCTGCCACGGGGGGTCAGTCAAGCGGCTGGCTGGCTACGTGCAGCAGGAGGACGTGGCTGAGCTGAAGGACCAAGGGCAGCCGGCGTGGGAGCACGTAAGCGACGCCGAGGAGGGAGAAGAGCAGCCCTCAAAGCCTCGGCCCTTGCCGCAGGAGCGCAGCCCGCCTCCCTTGCCGGATCTTTTGCAGTGGGACTAATGCTGTCATCGCTGCTCACTGCTACAGTCTGAGGCACCGCTGCTTTTAGCCAGCAGCCTTGCATCTCAGAAAGGGCATCGCTGCCTCCTCCCGTTACATGATTGTGGCCGGAGCCCAAGGCTGGCTTCGCCAAGCCTCGCACTTGAGCTCAAATTTAGTCATGCCACATAGTTGTGCCAGTATTTGATGCTCAGTGCTTATGGCCAAGCTGCCCAATGCCAACATGTGCGCTGGTCAGACAGAATTGATAACTTGCAGGCTGCTCAGGCTCGGGCTAAATCCCAAAGCGCCGTAGATGCAACTCGGAGCTCGTGATTGTTCCCGCCCTTGTAGAGCAACTGGAGCAGCCTCTGCGCTGATGCCACAAGTGACGTGAGCTAGACCGCTGCTGCTTCATATAGATCGCAGACAGCAGTCTGTCCTGGCGATCTCCATGAGGACTCGCAGTCACCGCAAGTTTCTTAAGCTTTCAAACGCACAGCATCTCCCATGGTGCTGGCTCGAGGCCTCCAACAGCATGTGCAAGATGCGTCCCTTCATTGCACACCTGGCCTCCACCTAAACATTTATGCACTTCGTATGTCCGACATTCAGCTGCCACAAGAAGAAAGTGTTGGTGTCGTATGACGCTCTTGCTCAGTTGAGCAAGGGCGTCTTCTTTGCTGCTTTTTTTGCACAACTGTCAGTCCTTGGGCTTCTGCTCAACAGGGGATATTGAGGTGAGCACCCAGTGGCCACTTGAGTCGAGGTGTGCTACAGCGATGTTTTGGCCCCTTCGCATTTTGGTCATCTTTTTTCTGGGCTGGCCAATCACAGTTATCCTGTGGGGTGGCGCCTCTCGGCCACTGTCCCATTCACTAGACAGTTGAGCACACTGTTCAGCTTCGTGCTGTACGCACTTTGGCTCCTTTGAACATCATCCATCATTATTGGGCTAGCCTCTAACAGCTATTTTCCCCATCAGAAGAGTTCTTCTCCAAAAAGGACAGGCCATGTCTCCGAGCCCTGAATGCGCACCCGCACGACCAAGGGGGCAACTTGACTTGATTGGAACAGCATTGTGATGCTGCTCCAATGCTGCACATAAGTGCCGCAAGTCCATGAGGGCAAGCGGCCTCTGAGCCCTCTACTGGAAGCGTCTTGCTTCTGAGACTCCCCAAAGACTCCCCAGTGGCCACTTCAAGCGTTCACTTCAAGGCTGCTGCTCGTCGAGCCCCTGCTGAAAGTGTTACGGGTGTGCAAGTTGGCAGATTGAGCATCTAAGACTGTTGTGAGGCGGCGCATAAGACTGCCACCGCCACCGCTGCCGCCCGATGCTGCTTCTGCTCTCGCCTGGATGGCGGGCTCGGTGACGCCCGCGTATAACGAGGACTACCTCAAGACGGACTACTGGTATTGCGCCGCACGCTGGCCGTAGCCCACTGCTTCGGCTGGACGTCGACAAGGACAGTGGGCGCTGCCGCAAGCTGGCCTTGGCGTCTTGCCTCGGCTGCTTGCTGCGCTGACGCTCCGCATCGCTGGCCAGGGATGCCCGGTTCTCGCTTGAGGAGGCATACGAGTGGTTCAAGGGCTACGGCGCATTCCGCGACATCCTGTGGCAGCACCTGCGGCCGTCTGACAGGGTGTGCACAGCTCTAGTCGTCAACCCATTTGGTCAAGTCACAGTCCCAATGCCACAAACGCCTAGCATCATCCTCAGGAGTCCAACCACTTAAGTAAACCTTGGCAGATCGTCAGCAGATGTCACTCTTCAGCTTACTGCCATAATTTTTGGCAGCGTACGGCCTTGGAGCTGGTCATCAGCGTCTGTATGAAGCCCCTGACCTAGCTTTAACGCCTCAGATTTGGTATATAATACTTCACCCTCTAGAATCTTGCTTCAGACATGCTTCACTACCCAACCAACATGAGGCTCCTTGCAAGCCAACCTTCTGCTAAATGTGAGCTTAAAGTTCTTGCAGGCTCCGTGCTTCTGTAGCAGATATTATCCAGAAGATTTAAGAACGGACCCATCTCAGTGTCAGCAGAATTTTGCAAGGTCCTCCTGAGGGACGCAGACCCTGGTCAGGGCGACCAAGGCCAGGCGCTTCAAGTCCTGCTGTGCTGGATCCTCCAGTGGGTAGCCTATCAGGTCAAGCCCTTTTCATCCTGATTCCTAATGCCTGCTGGCAGGTCCTAATCCTTGGTTGCGGCAATTCGAGCCTCAGCGAGGACCTCTATAGGGATGGAATCACGCAACTGACGAGCACCGATCTCTCCTCAGTGGTTGTTGACCGCATGCGCGAGCGCTGCCGGTCCAATGGCTGCGAAGGTGCGCTGGGCGTACCTTACGCCCTGGAGGCTAGACTCGCGGCTTGAGGCCCAAATTGCCTCAGTGCTTGCAGTACTACAGCAGGATGAGCTTGGTTGTTTGCAGCCTCACAGCTAGACAACCCACGAGTCCTCTACCTATCATCACTCTTGTGTCTCTCAATGTTGATCAACCAGTCAGAAGTACGCTGCTGTGGTTGCAGGAATCAGCTGGCAAGTGGCCGACATGACAAACCTGCGCGATTTTGGCGCCGATGCCTTTGATGCCGTCATTGAGAAGGGCGCCATGGTCTGCTCCAAGTACTTCATGTACTTCTGTGATGCCTGTCAGCTACTGCATCTACACTTGCTTCACAAGCAAATATGCACAACAAAGCATGAGAAGCTTTCCAATATTGTACATGCCTGACATACTCAGCATTGGACTTTGATCTCAGAGCCCGATCAGATCTGTTGACCGTTTGCCTGTAAGTTGCTTCTGGTACCTAGGCACTCACTGCAGAGGTTCAAAGCCCCCGCAGCTCAAAGTGGCATGGCTGCACTCGCAGGACGTGCTCTTTGTTGACAACGAGTCTCCTTGGGACCCCTCGGAGCAAGTTCGTGCCCGCGTCCATGCGATGCTGAGCGAGGTTGACAGGGTCCTCGGCAGCTCAGGCGTGTTCCTCTCCATCACCTTTGGTCAGGTTTCTGCCACGCACTACTCATCACAACATAGCTCTCCCGCCACGCACTCTCCATTACAACATAGCTCTCCCAAATCATTCTGAGAGATAAGTTGCTTGAAATGTAAGCCCTTAGAAGTGAGCGATCGTCTATGTGCAAACTTCAAGGTCTGTGCATTGTCGGGTAGTTTGCAGCCCCTGTTAGGTGCTAGCCAGCACTTAATAAGGGCCAAAGTTTTGTTGCATACTGTGTGATACTATTCTCAGTTCCCAGTCTCCAGTACACAACATGAATTTGGCATTTCATGAACGAATCGCAGCTGACAGTCTCCCACTGCACTGCAGCCCCACTTTCGTGGACCGCTATTTGAGACAGACCCCTTCACGTGGGCACTCCGCTACGACACCTTTGGAGAGTCGTTCCATTACTTTGTCTTCAACTTGCGCAAGGCTCGTTCCCCAACTCCATCACCATCATCCCCTTCCTTTTCCTCCTCTCAGAAGAGCAGCTCAATGTATGCATCTCTTGCAGCTGCATCAGCACCAGCAATGCCAAGCATGGTGGCTCTTCGCGACTTGCCGCGCCCTTTCTGCGCATAGAGCAGACCCACTGAGGCAGCCTGGCCTGTGCGAGACAGGGCACTCGCCGAGCAGGCGACGATGCGCACAAAGTTGGTGCTGACATCGGGCTGCCAGCCAAGGATGTGCTGGACATGAGCCACGACGAGATGGACTCAGCCGACTACCTCTTACACAATCTGCTTCTGGACGAGGACAAGGAGTCCAGCTGACGGCGGAGCCCAGCCACCAAGTGGGCTAGCAAGACTTAGGACAGTACCCTCCTTTCCACAACGACTGAACCAGTCAGATGTTAACTGTCTGGAAACAGGAATAGCAGCCGCCATTGATTGACCAACGCTACCTGCGTGCTACACTCGGGCTCTGTTTCCAGGGGGCACGAGCATCTCAGCAATGGCAAATTCATGCCAAAAACAGTGACCAATGTGGTGTCGTGCTACCTACTAGATGCAATCTAAGCAATTCACCTGATAATCATGATCCCGAGCAAGTGGTCAGCAGTGGCAAAAATCTCGGTGGCAGCAGAGATCGAGTTTTGGGCGTTCACTCAGGCGCGCCCACCAGTGACAGCTGCAATCTCAGCGGCAAAGTCTGCAGACCGTCGTTCGAGGCCCTCGCCAAGGTTAAACCGCTCGAAACGCCGGACCTGGATGTTCTCGCCCAGCGCCGCGACTGTGGCCTTGACCAGGTCCTTCACCTTCAGCTTGTCGTCGCGGATGTAAGGCTGCTCCAGCAGCGCGAGCTCATCGTACCGCTTGGCGACTCGCCCGTCCACGATCCTGGCGCGCACGCCCTCCGGCTTGCTCTTGAGGTCCTCCTTCTGCTCCTCGAGCTCGCGCTCGCGCGCCCGTGCCACCGGGTCGATGTCATCCACGCTCACCACCCGCACTGCCGGCGACGCCGCCACCTGCACAAGTGCCGCTGAGGTCAGTCGCCCTGCTGCTGGCAACCCTTTCGGCGCACGAGCGTGAACAGCGGCAGGCATGCATGGCCTTGTACCAGGACTTGCAATCGCCGCAAGAATGGCAAGATTGGCATACGGATGCCAAAAGCCCGGCCGTCGACCAAGGCCCGAGGAGCATGTACCTGCATGGCGAGGTTCTCGACCAGCTCCTTGAATTGGTCGCTGCGGGCGACAAAATCCGTCTCGCTGTTGACCTCGATCAAAACCCCGATGCGGCCGTCGTGAATGTAGCTGCCAACGAGGCCCTCCGACGCAGCGCGGCCGGCCTTCTTGGCGGCGCTGGCCAGGCCCTTCTTCCGGAGGTAGTCGGCGGCGGCGTCGAGGTCGCCGCCGCATGCTGCCAGTGCCTTCTTGCAGTCCATCATGCCCGCACCCGTCGACTCGCGCAGCTCCTTGACCAGCTCTGGCGCCACCGCCACTGCAGGCGTTGGCGCTGGTGCCGCCTCGGGCGCCGCAGCTTCCGGCTTGGCGGCCGCCGGCTCGGCGGCCGCCGGCTCGGTGACCGTCGGCTCGGCCGCTTTCGGAGTGCCACCGGCTGCTGCTGCCGCAACCTCGGCAGCAAAGTCTGTGGATTTCTTGGCGAGGCCCTCGCCGAGGTTGAAGCGCACGAAGCGACGGACACGGATGTTCTCACCGATGCGTGCGACTGCGGACTTGACATGGTCCTTGACCTTCACCTTGTCGTCCTTGATGTACGGCTGCTCCAAGAGCGCAAGCTCGTCCAAGCGCTTGGCCACGCGGCCATCCACGATCTTCGCGCGCACGGCCTCCGGCTTGCTCTTGAGGTCCTCCTTCCCTAGCTCCAGCTCGCGCTCCCGCGCCTTGACCCCCTCCTCGATCTCGTCCGTGCTGACAACCATCACCGCCGGGCAAGCTGCCACCTGCATGCCCAGGTCCTCCACCAGCTCCTTGAACGCGTCGCCGCGTGCCACGAAATCAGTTTCGCAGTTCACCTGGCCCCAACAAGTTGCGAGGCAAACAACCAATGGATCAGCTTACTTGCAGGTACTGGCTGCATTGCCAAGCCAAGCCAAGCCAAGCTACGAGTCAATCTGAGTGAGCCTGTCAATGTCATTCACCTTGCTGTTGATGAATAACTATGACAACATGTCTTGACTTCTCCAACAATGATCTCGTCTATCAAAACTGCAGCAACTGCCGAGGGCTGCCAGGTGCGAATGCCCAGGCAAGCACCCACAAAGCTAAGTCCAGTTGCCGGCAACAGAGCGGCCCAATCCTGCCAGCCGCTGACCTCAATGAGGACGCCAATGCGGCCGTCGTGGATGTAGCTGCTGACGACGCCCTCGGCAGCGGCGCGGGACGACTTCTTGTCAGCAGAGGCCAGGCCCTTGCGGCGCAGCACGTCGCGCGCGGCATCCAGGTCGCCCTTGGCCTCGGCGAGCGCCTTCTTGCAGTCCATCATGCCAGCGCCCGTCTCGTCCCGCAGCGCCTTGACGACTGCAGCTGACACGCCGCCGCCGCTGCCACTGCCAGTGCCGCCACTACCGGCTGAGGCAGCCATGGCCACCACTGGCAAACCACCGGCGGCTTTGAGCTCGACGGCGGAACCAGCGGCAGCGGCCGCCGGCGGCGGCGGGACGGCCTCGAGGGCCGGCTGCTCCGTCTCCTTGGGCGCGGCCTCAACCTCCGGAGTCTCCTCCACCACTGGCAACTCCGCCGCCTGCGGCGCCTCTGGCTCTGCCGGCGCAGGCGCTGGCGCCGAAGCCACCTCGTCTTCAGACGCCGGCGTGTCAATCGGGAGCGGCGCCGCCTCAGCTGGCGTGGCCGCGGCATCAGAGACAGCCGCAGGCTCCTCAGCTTCCGGTGCAGCCGCTGGCAGCTGCGGCTCCTCCAGTGGCGGCGCTGCCTCTGCCGCAGACTCCTCGCCCACTGACAGCACCTCCTCGGGAGAGCTACCTGCCTCGCTAGCCTCTCCCGACGCCGGAGGCCCCTCGGCAGCCATGATGGACGGCCCCCCTGCAGCAGCCATCACCGCCGCTGCAGGCTCCTCAAATGTCGCTGCCGCCGGAAGCTCCTCAGCTGCCGCCGCCACCGCCGGCAAGGCCTCCTCCTTCACTGCAGGCTCCTCTACTGCCGGAGGCTCCTCAGCTGCAGCCGCCGCCACTGGAGGTTCCTCAGTTGCTGCTGCCGCGGGCGAGGCCTCCTTGACTGCAGGCTCGGCTACTGGCGCCGGCTGCACCTCAGCCTTCTCCACTACCTCTGGCACTGGCGCCGCTTCGGCCGCTGCGCCAGCCTCCGCCGGGCCCGGAGACAGCATAGAGGCCGACACCGCGGCAGGCACCTCGGACACAAATGTAGGCAGCGGCGCTTCCTCCACCACCGCAGCATCCACTGCCGCCGGAGGAGGGGGTGGCGGCGGCAGCTCCTCCGCTGCCGCTGCCCCCAGCGGTGGCGCCTCGTCGGCCGCAACCTCAAGCTCCTCGGCTGCCGCAGGTGCTGGCGGCGAGGCCGAAGCCTCGGAGATGGGCTCCGGCAACAGTGCCGGCACGTCGTCCGCCGCGGGCTCCTCGACTGTCGGCGCCACGGCCAAGGGCTCCGCCTCAGATGCTGCTGGCAGCGCAGGCTGCTCTTCTATCTCTGCTGCCGCCGGCGCAGCCACCGCAGGCTCCAGCACTGGCGGCTCCTCCTCCACCGATGGCGGCTCCGTCGCCGCTGCGGCGGGCTCCTCCGGAGTCGGCGGAGGCTCCTCCACTGCCGGCTGCACTTCCGCTGAGCCGGACAGCGCCGCCTCCAGCTCCGGCGCAGACTCCAGCTCGATGGTGGGCGGCGCCCGGCTGGCGACAGCTGCCTCCGGCAGCGCCGCCTCCACCTGCGAGATGGCCGCATCCTCAGACTCCACGGGTCGTGCCGAATCCTCCTCCGCTGGCACCTCCTCAGTGGCCACGGGCTTGGCGTCCTCCACCTCGGCGATCGCTGACACCTCGGGCTTTGCCACAGCCTCCTCGTCCTTCAGTTCCTTCTCTTCAACCGCCGGCTCGGGACTGTCGACGTCCTCCACGGTGGCCTCCGACACAGGGCTGGCGGCTGCCTCCTCCGCTGGCGCCTCCTCGGTGGCCGCCAGGAGAGGGTCCTCCTCAGCACCTACTGCTGTTGACACCGCCTCCGGCTCTGCAGCAGGGGCAGCCAGCGATGCCTCCACCACCTCGTCGGCTTCCACCTGCTCATATGAGTCAGATGCTCAGCGTCGGTTGCAAAGGAGCGATGCAACGCAGGCATTGCACTGATGGGGATCTCACAGAGTCTTACTTTGTCCTGGATGAGATTTGCACGACGGAACGCCAGCTCGAATGGATTCAGCGCCGCACCCGTGTCGTTGATCGACGTGTTGATGCCCTTAAGCTGCAGGAAGCAAGGCGGCAGCGGTGGGGCAACAGCTCTCAGTGGCGGCCACATTGATTGCGGCAAGTGATACGCCAGGATGACCACTGCGCACCAAGGTCTGGGCAAGAGCTCTGGAAAGAAGAGGGGGGCGCGAGAGGGTGATAGAGCACAGGCTGAGGAAAGAGAGACGGGAATGAGGTGACAGACACAGAGGGAGAATATGGCTAGGAAGAGGAAGGAGGGGAGGAGGAAGCTGAGGGCCGAGGAAGAGGGAGGGAGGCGGAGAGAGGAATGGTTCAGTGGCGGCTGCTGTTGGTGGTAAGGACAAGCGAATGCTGCTTACATCGACGCGCTCCCGCATGGTCAGACTGATCTTGTTCCGCTGCAGGCACCATCAGCACATCGCTGCAGCATCAGTGCTGCCGCAGTGAAACCACAGCTGCCGCCATCGAGGAGGGCAGCGGGACCTCCGCACCCGTCAAGGTCATCTCAGAGAGGAGGGAGGAGACAAGAGCCGCAGAGGTGAAAGCAGGCCCGCACCTCAATCCTGAGAATGCGCACGTTGACCTCCTGGCCAGCCGTCACCATCGACTCCACAGCCACATTCTCGCCTGCGCATTTGCCGCATGCGTCAGCAGCCGACGGGCCGAGCTCCCCTCAGCTCGGGTCCCAGGCAGTCGCTCCACAGGCCAGACGCCAGAGCAAGAGAAGCGAGGGAGGGCAAATACAGGAAGAGGGATGAGAGAATGAGAAGGGAGAGAGAGGAGGAAGGAAAGAGGAGGGAGAGGGAGGAGGGCAGTGAAGGGGAGAGCATTCACGGACTCACCTCCTTCCGCCATCTCAGAGGCATGGAGGAGGCCCTCGACGCCCTCTGCGAGCTCTATGAAAGCGCCGAAGGATGCGAGATTCTTGACCGTGCCCTTCACCATCTGATCGCCACAGGGGTGCGCTGTGGGTGGTCAGCCGACCTGGACAGTTGGCAAAGACGGAGCCGCGGTGTGGCAGCGATGGCTTCTGCTTCGCCAGCGCACCTGGCCCTTCTTGAAGTCGTGCGCAGGTCTCTTGTCGTCTCCCGCTGGCGTCCGGCGGCCGCCACCGCGGCCGCCGGCGACCTTGCCGCGGCTGGCCAGGCGGCCACCCGGCGCCGC
>WELB01000018.1:873060-891158 GCA_009602725.1 Spirogloea muscicola
AGGAACCAGGGGTCCAGCACGAAGACGGGGTAGACGGCGGGCGGGGCGCCGGCGCAGGCGGCGTGCAGCGCGGGGTTGTCGTGCAGCCGCAGGCCCTTGCGGAACCACAGCAGCGCGCTGCGCGGGCGGCGCGGAGGTGAGGGCCGGGAGCGCGGCGCGCTCGCCGGGCGACCGGGAGGACCGCGGAGGCCGGCGCGGCGGCGGGAGGAGCGCTTTAAGGTTAGGGTTTCGGGCGACGGGCTGCGGTCAAAGTCTGAGAGCGGACCTGCCGGCGCGGCCGTTGGCGGCGGCGGCGGCGGCGGCGGCCATGGCGGCGGCGGCGGCGGCCGCCATCGCGACGAGGGGGGGTCCTGCGGGGCGCCGAAGGAGGGAGAGAGAGGGGGGAGGAGGGAGGTTGGGGGTTTAAGGCCTGCCTGGCCCCCCAGGCCGGGCCGCGTGCGCGCGCGGGCGCCACAAAGCTGGCCTAGGGAGGGGGAGGAGGGAGAGAGGACGCTCTTAGGCGATTTGTATGCTAACAGAATGATGTGAGATCGGGGAGGGAGGAAGCGGGCGCGGGGTGAGAGGGAGGGCAGCCGGAGGAGGGAGGGGCGCGGGGCTCGTGACGGAACGGTGGGCTGACGATCTGGTGCCGCCGTTGCTGGCCCGCTCCTCGCAATTTCCACGTGGATGCCACCCTGGATTTATTCCTCCCAATGGGAACGAGCTCTTGGAGGCAGTTTTGTGCTCAACTCGTGAGGGCCTCCGGTAGCGAACCTCGCGGCGGCGGCGGTGTCGTCGGCGGCGGCGGCGGCGGCGGCGGCGATGGAGGTCGTGGCGACGGTGCGGGCCAAGCTGAAGCCGACGCCCAAGGCGCCGGGCATCGACGGCGTGCTCATGATGGTGCGTGCCCTCCGCCAGGGAAGCTCCGAGGCCTCCGAAGCTCCGGGAGCGTCGCCCAGGCCACTGCCCGTGGCTGGCGGACGACGACGGGCCATGCACAGAGGACGCAGCACTCCACGGCCGTTTGGCGATGCGGCGCATTCTGCCAATCGGAAGCGCCGTTGCTCGGGCGCTGCACCTTTGGCTGGCTAGGGGATGTGCGGCAGCATCCCGTCCGTCCATTGCGGTTCTCTCGTCGCGCTGAGGCGCTCCGCATAGAGAGCGCGTCGCCCGCTCTCGCGACCTCTTGGCGTCCGAGGCGCGCCTAGGCATCAAGCGAAACCCTCGCTAAATGGCGTCGGAGCTGCGCGAGAGTGAAGGGAGCGGGCTAAGCACTTGCGCTGAGCGCCCCTCCTCGTGCTCGTTCCGCAGGCTGCCGACCAATTCGTGTGGTCGCCGAACAACCCCGCCGCGGCGGTCAAGGTGGAGCTGCACCACCGCGCAATCACAAGTGAGGGCCAGGAGTGGTCGTATCATCCCACTGAAGGACAGCTAGCGCACTTGATTGAGCCGAGCACCTCGTCTGAGTTCAGATTAGGTGTCAGGTGCTTGATAATGGCCTGTCTGGTCGCGAATTATGATCGCTCTACAGTGCTCTTGGCGCCACTACACTGGCGTCCTGTGCCTGAGAATGTCACCGGTGCAGAAGCGACATCTTCACCCAGGAAGCTCATTGAATTGCCTGCCTCTCGTTACATTGCAGCAAATATGTACAGCGCTGAGAAGACTGGCAAGGCCCTCGCCAAGATCTCCACCAAGAGCAAGGTCAGCAACTTACATGCATGGGCCTCTTGTTCGTACTTTGATAGGACCATTGGTTGTTCATCAGACATCAGGCCAATAGAGTAGTTGCCAGAGGTTGGACACCGTGGAAAGCCGATCGAAAGTCCTACTCAAGTACTGCTTGAGGAGATGTGAACCAGAATATCCATATTGTAATGTGCTCGCAATACGCAGAAGGTTTTACTAGTTGGTTGTTAGAAACTCCTGATCTTTCAATGAAGACTTCTGACACTGCCTTGCTATGCTCTGCACAGACCGATGGATACATTTTTGAATTTGCAACTTTTGCAGATCGAGACCAGTTGCGCAGTCTTGTGAGTATGTCTGTTCAACCCTCCAGCAGCAGCTCTGACGTGTTTGATTGGACTAAGTTGTCCTACAAGGAAAAAGATCATACAGTGACTCCTGCAGGCATACTTAGCAGCATGATTGCTTCCCATGTTGTTAAGTACTGCTGCTGCTTTGCTACTGCATGTCAGCAAGACAAGTCGGCAAGCATGTGCATATCAGAATTAAACAATGCACAAATATGTTATTGCTCCTGGTGCAGCAAGCTATCTCGCCAAGCACGGAGCAGTTGCGGCCCCTGCAACAGCTACCAAAGACAAAGCGACTGGGGTACGTCAATCTGCTGTCAACTTGAGCGAGGAGGAAATAAAGCGTCGACATGATCTTCTCATGTCTGACAGGTACAATGGCACGAACTTAGTTGCTGGTGCTTTGTTGTCGCTGTTCGTCTTTTTGCTCCTGCTTGGATTTTTTCGCCAAGGTGTGCAAGGTATCAAGCACGTTGGTCGTTGTTGTCCTGAGTTCTTCTGAGCCATTTGATTCACGTCATATACAGCAAGCTTCGGGAACTACATCGGGAGCTTGTTATGAAGGGTGCACTAACGGAACCTGAATTTTGGGCGACTCGCAAGGTACATTCCTTTGCTTTTCACAGTAGGCTACCTGAATCATGATGCCTGAATGCTTTTCATATTGGAATCAACTTGTATTCTGCTGTCTAAGTTCTTCATACCTTTTGGGCTTGTACTGGCTGTAGGCCATGCTGGACGGAGAGGCCAATCAGAAGACCAGGCAGAAGACAGGCTATGCCAGTGCCATGCTGGCAGACCTGCGCCCGCAGACTGATGGCAGGGTACTCACATTTTCCATCGTATTTCAGTATTACGTACAAACTAGTCTCTTCATGTCCTTGAAGTGGGCAGCATGTCTGCAGCCTGTCAGTGGTTGTTGGAACTTTTTTTGTGGAGATTGTACGTGGTGATGAAGTGGGACACAAAGAGTGTTGTATCAGCATCACTTATGGCATGATAAGAAACGTCCCTCCACTTCAAGAATGTGATTGTTGGCATTCCCTTTCCTTTCAGACCAACACAGTGCAATTCAATCTGACTCCTGAGATCATACACCAGGTATCTGCAACACCCACAACAAAGACTTGATAGGGGGACTGCTCTTGCTAGTCTGTGTCTGTCAATTGGCTCCAACACAAATTGGAGTCCCTCTGCATTCACGGCATTTCTTGCAAGTTAGTGGACACCAATGTTGTACTTGATGAGGATCTGAACGGGACATTTGAGATCATATTGTCATTACAGATATTTGCAGAGAAGCCAGCTGTACATAAGGCTTTCCTTGAGTGTGTTCCTGCCAAAGTAAGAAAACAGATTACTCTGATTTAGTCAGCAAGCATGTACTTTAGACAGAGGACAGCTTCATGCTGTGGTGTTCTCTGATAGCAGGCGCTTGCTCTGCATGCCCTCAAGCTGACACTATCACAAGTCTTGCTTGCATCCTCTAGATGAGCCAAAAGGAGTTCTGGACGAAGTACTTCAAGGCCGAGTACTTCTTCCGGAAGCGCCACAGTTCTGCAGCCTTGGAGGCTGCAGAGGATGACGATGATGTTGCCATGTTTGTCCGAGAGGACCCGCAGCTTGCGGAGGAGGCCCGCCGTAAGGTGATCTAGAAATTTAAGCAGATAGTCAACATGCTCGCTCAGTCAAACATTGTATCTACTTCTGCTGATAGGGACTACGACGTATTTGCAGTGGCCTGCATTTTTAAGATCGTACTGCTGGAATCAAGCCAGTATGATGTATGCTTATATGAGGCAATAATCCTCATGACTCAGATAAGAAAGGTGGACCCAACATTGGACATGGCTGCTGATGACGCGGACGACTACCTCAGAGCAGCAGTAAGTAGTCACTGAGACGTTTAGCTTGATGCATCACCTTGCCCACCTGCCAGGCAGCACCTTAGCAAGCGATTGCTTAGGAATAGATAGCAATCACACAACATAGATATACAGACTTCTAAAAGCATGCACCTTTTGGTAATTACATAATTCAGGTCAAAGAAAGAGGGAACCTTCCCATGGCTTTGCCTTTGAATATAGCTAGGTGCTTGTCCTTCAAATCAGTCTGTCCAAGTCAAGTACATTGTAGTTCTTTCCATTACATTGCTGTCAGTGTATGTCATGTATCACAGGTCAGAGCTTGAAAACATAGCGTGCAATGCACCCTCCTCTAGCATACTAACTTCTTTATGGCTTGGCCCTTAGGGCCATGGTCTACCTGAAGAAGATAGAAGGGAGAAATCCGGAGGAGCTCGCAGGAGCATCTTCCAGGACCTCAATCGCCACGCTGCTGTTGTGCTTGATGGCCGCCCTCTAGGTTTGTTAAGTCCTGATGGAGCGTAGAGTCACAAGTGACAGACCACGCCATGTCCAAGAGTAGTGGCCCATTCTGAATCTTATGAAATGGTAAATCTTAACAAGACCAAGTATATGCGTTCTCAATGACTTCGATATGTGCATCTTGACAAGAGCAAGTATATGCGCAGGTGTGGAGGTCACAGATGCGGAAGCTGCAGCCTTAGCACTGAAGGAGAGCTTAGGTCAGAGAAGCTTGTACTTTCAATCATCACAGAAGAGGGATATATCAGGAATGAATTGCCAGCTTGATGTCAGCACTCAAAAGCACTGACCATCGGATATTCCTGCTTAGTACCATGCACTTCATGGCTGACTGAAAACTTTTGCGTGTATATGGATATCTCGTATCTCGGTTCCATAGATGTCCCTGGCCAAGAAATGGTTGCAGCTAATCAAGGACGCCACAATGACATCTTGCTGACAACCTGCTGTAGCACATTTGTCATGTGCAGAGGTTCGACTAAGGGAAAGTGATGCACAGGAAGCGGCAGTGGATGACAAGCATCGGAAAGAGAGGGTGGAGGAGATGACAGAGATGGAGGACCTGCAGGGGCCCCAACCCGACTCCACTGTCCCTCTCCTCATCCAGGTACAGACTGATTGGCTGTCTGCAATTTGACAAGCCTAGTGAAGTCTGCAGGTTCATATGCCTTGAAGCAACTGTAAGACTGACTTCTATTGCATCCCTGGCGGATTGTATCGATTCCTCTGAAGCAGTATTGTTTCTCAACTGCAGCAATCCATCAGCTATGTGTTGTGCAGAGTTGCTTCGCTGCCTTCATTTCAACGTTCTAGATGCCTGATCCAAGGCCCTACTTACATTTGTGCCTGCATGTGAATCCGCAGGATCCACGAAAATATTTTGATGCTCAGGAGGCTGCTGCTGCCTCACAGGATACTTCAGCATCTGCTGCTCGTCCTGGGTCCATTAGGGGTTCTGCGTCTAGCACAGAAGCTAGTCAGGTGGCTGAGCTTAATCTCGAAGAGTATGGTCGTGAACTTGCTCGTCAGATTACGGGCCTGCAGAGTCGGCACTCAGGACGCTTGATCAGCCCTGCTGCAGCCACCAGGGTAAGCACTCACTATGCCTTGTGCTCTGTATCTGCAGCACTGCTCAGATAAGCTTGTGCCAAATTTGTCACACCATATTAAAATGATAACGAGTAATTCATAAGTGACAATGGGTAATGGAAGACAGGTATTCAATGAACTCAACGGAAAGATTAGAGCTGCCCAACAACGTGAAGGACCGAATGCCGAGGCTGCATTCCTGTCCGGCCTGCCAGAGAATATCAAGTCTGTTCTCTTTCAGGTATTCTTGGATACAAGATGAATTGCAATGACTAGCTTGGATGCGTTGGTTAGTGGTTTGGGCAGATGCCATCTGCTGATTTGTAGCCTTGCTGCCCCCAGTCGGCAGAGACTGTGAAGGAGCTGCTGAAGCACTTCTGGGCTGCCTATCCACTGACGAGCCAGCTACTTGCAGACAAGGTGGGATCGCTGAATCAGCACTGTCCATCTGACTTGTTGGCTGTGTCCTACCTTCTACATTGGCCATCTTGTTTATGAGTCCTCTTTCATTCTTTTGGGATGCTGTAAGAACACAGCATGTAAGCAGGAGATTGATGGCATCACTTTCCAGGTTTCCCTGGCTGGCATGGCCATATTGCGCCCAAAGTATTGCATAGATGGCAAGTTGGCACCAGGATATTCGGGGCACAGCACCAACCGAGGCAGTCACAGAGAAATCTCGTTGCCTCTGCTTGCGGCTGCAGGTGGATCGTGTCAAAGGGGCCATGGACAAGATTTACGACGAACTGACAGTAAAATAACTCACTTCTTTGTGTAGCAATGGGTTGGCAAAATGGCCTCGGCTTGCGAGGTTACAAGTCCTTGTTTCAGAAGACGTGTATACATTGGCTGCAACCTTTTCCTATTGGTCTCCTTTGTGTACCTCCTGTGCAACTTCCTGCATCCTGCATTGCAATCTAAAATAGCTGCTGCTCTGTGCTCCTTGATGTTTCCCTGTCACCTCTGTGACTTGTGATCATTTTGCCCTGTATTCACCAGGAGCTAAGCGAAACTACACCCTCAGAGCACCGGCATCAAGTCTCTCACCTCTTTCGGCCTATATTCCAGGTATGGTGCTCTTTGCGTTTATTTTGTCATAGCTTCTGAAGCACGCCCAGCTGCCTCAGTGTGGATAAGTATTGACTCTGGCAGATGTCTGGTGAAAGTACCAAAGTTGAACTTTTTCATGTCTCTGCTTTGTGAAGCATGACTAGCAAAGAAAGTGTCATTAATACACCCAAAGAACTATCTCACTAAAAGGTGAATACGCCAGCATGCCAAGGCTAGAAGGAACACATGCTGTATTCATGCGATGATTGGACTTTGAGTCTGGCGAGGCCTGACACCCTTGCATGCGTGCAGGCTCTAGATGCAGCATTTGAGCACCACAAGGTGGAGGCAGAAAAGCGGGCTACTAGAAGGCAGGCTTCACATGCCACTACCGATGGCGTCAGAGCATGACACACCCTGATCAGCACCCATTGAAGGTGGTGCTGTGGTCGCAATATGAAGCTGGTTTTGCATTCATGCTCCACAACCTGTGGGACATGCAGTCGCCCTTCACTTGCGTGATGACCTTGGTCACCTGCTGAATCTTGATACTCCAAGGATATTGTGGAGGGTAGTGCTCGACCTAGCACTGTGATAGTTGCACTGATAGGCAAGGGTGGTATGTAGCTGCCGCCTGCTTTATCACCAGCTACTTTTGCTGCACCGAGCATCTCAGGGCAATGCTTTGCGCTGCTTTGTAAGTGCAAAAGTGTTCTATCACAATTGTCACCCGAAGATTGAGTGCAGGGATGTCAGGCCTGGCCTCACTCCCGTGTACGATGTCCTGCATCCAAGCCTTTGACCCCTTTAGAGAGCATATAGCCCTGTTACCAGAATCTTTGGAAGGCTCGGATTGGCCTCCCTTTCACTTCGTGCGCACCGCTCGCCTTCTTTCATCTTCGTGCTGTGCGATGAGAGATAGACGCTTCCAGGAGAGGGCGGTAGCTGGGAGAGGCCAGCCCAGAGAAAAGAATGAACAAAGTTCGAAGGAGCCAGGGGAATAGCTAAAACACACAGGGAATCAAGTAGATACGTTACACTCGGTAACCTCTGCTAAGCAGCCGCAGGTCGGAGAAACTGGGCTCCTGGTTGCGGGTCGCCTGGCTAGGGCCAGAGGCCGCAGCTAAGGCACGACCGCCGCGGAGATGCAGCGCGCGAGCCATGGACCTTTGCAGCGAGACGACCAAGCGCATGCGATCAAGAAGAAAGTGCTCGCCCATAGAGAAGAGGGGCTGGCAAAGCCAGCCCAAAAAGAATGGACAATGTCCAAAGCCAGAGAAAGAGGCGCCGACAAAGGGACTACACTACGATCCACCTGCGCGAGCGAGCCTGCTGCATGCAAATCCACCGGCTCCCCTGGCAGCGGCGGGAGATCGGACGGTGATGAGGCGTCGGACGGAGACGACGTGATCGGCCCCGCCAGGCCTCTGCGGCGCCTTGGCCTGCTCCCAGTGCGCGCGCCGCCGCTGAGCCAGGTCCGGGCCATGCCGTGACGGCCGAGAGGCCCGCTCGGACGGGAAGGCCAGTCTGGAAGACGGACATGGAGGCGGCTCCTGAACGTAAAGCCGTCGGGCCGGCCGCGATGGCGCTCTCGGAGTTTGACGCCGATGCCTTCGTGCACTGCTGCCGGGGCTTGTCGGCACGGGACGTGGTCAGCCTCGCGGGCAGCTGCCGGCGCCTGCGCGGCCTCGCCTGCTCCGAGGCGGTCTGGCTGGACCTCTGCAGGTCCCTGGCCCTCTCGGCCGCTTCTCTGCGTCCGGAGTGCCCGCAAGAGCCACTAGCTCCTGATGCGTAGACGATGAGGCGACGCTGTGCGTGCTGCTAGGCTGCTCCTCGAAGTGCAGACGACGCTCTGACGAGGCACTTCCAGGAGGCGATGGCCTGCTGCCACGGAACCGGACTTTCGCGACGCTCGTGCTGCCTTCAAAAGCTGGGCTGTCGCTTGCCAGCAATCACGATTCCATGATCCAGACTGCGTTAAGTGGGAACTCAACGACGAGAGGCCACCCAAGCACGCACTCATCCGCGCGGACGGGTCGGTGGCTTTAGCAGAGGTTCGTGGCTCCTCTTGTATCTGACCTGGATGCATGAAAGCAGCTGTAGGGGAGGCTTGTTATGAAAGACATATACTAATACCTGCCCAGCTGACAGCAGCAGACTCCTCATAAGGCAGGTGCATGTTGGTTGATGAAGCTGGTGCATCAGCGAGTGAACATGCATTAGCACTGGGAATAGAGCTAGGACTTGTATCTCTAATGACTACGAGATCCGTTACTTCTGGACAATTCTGTAATACATCCAATGAGATGGCACTTCCTGTCACAGAAACCGCTGAAACATGCCAGTGACACAGTCGAGCTGGTCATTGCAGCGCAAACTGATCAGCACCTGGTGGCCAGACTTCGACGTTGGCACAGCTTGGGTGGAGCACTGCTTTGACGACCATACAGCAAGGGTGTCTTGATTGCGGTGATGATCAGATGTCTGACAAGTGCTGCATTGATTCCTCTCTGGACAATCTCCTCATTGTTCTGACGAGCTTCTTTGTGACTTGTTTGTGATTATGGAGAGGGACTGTAGTAGCAAGTTGGTACAAAGCCCTCCCGCATATCTGGTTGGTTGCAGGTCAGTGCCTGCTACCTCTGTGGCTTCTGCCAGAGCTGGGACCAACGATCTCCTGCTGAGTGCCAGCTATGATCACACCATCCGAGTCTGGAGTACATCAGATGAGGTATATTTCTTGGACTACAAGTCCCTGCACTTTGTCTTGGGCTCCACTGCTGATTCCTGCTTGCTTCGATTTACAGACCCGTAAAAATTCACCTAGCATTTTGCTAGCTACTTCTCGTTGAACAGTTCCACTCTATTGTCAGGGAGGAACATCTCAGGGATCTCATGCAGGGTGCAGTGTTGATGCTTTCAGGTTGGTAGCTTGCATGCTTTGCAAGGGCACACGGGTGGTGTGACTACATTGGCAGACGGGATCCTGGGCTCAGGGGCAGGCCCTCCTGTCATCGCCAGTGGCAGCGAGAACTGCACGGTGAGGCTCTGGAACATGAACGGGGGCAGCAAGGGGCGGAGCCAGCTCCTTGGAACGCTTAAAGGCCATCGTACTTGCGTTCGTCATCTTGCCGTGGCGAGTGAGCCCCTGAGTCGTACTCTGGCAGCTGGCAGCAAAGCGGATCTGCACGACTCATCCTGAGTTTTGCTTTGGCAGCAAATCACACATTCACTCCTGCCCGCTGCTTCTCTGGAGATCCAGAGCTCTATACTTGCCCTCGTTTACTGTCAGCAAAGTGGCAGTAATGGGTAGAGGTCGTATAGTATCCTCCTATTCTTTGATCCTCAGCGTGACATGGATGCTCTTGTCAGATATAACCGGTCATTCTTGGTGAGCGCTGCCTTTGAGGATGAGGTGAGCCTTCATCTCCAAATAGCCCTAGTACTTATTCTCGATCATTTCCTGCTCCAGTCTTTGGCTCAGATCTTAGGTTTGACGAATCAGTCATCGTAATCAGGTCCTTGTAGCTCGAAGCACGCCTGATGTCGACTTGATGCTTGAGAAGGTGAGGGTATGGGATGCCTCCTGTTGCGTACCCCTTGGCGCATCGCATTGTCTGGGTTCTGCCCACGTAGGATCACTCACCGTCGCCCCACACTGCGAAGGTTCAACGTGCCACATTGCAACTAGTGCTGCTGTGGTCCTGGTGGACCTGCGCAGTCTAAGCCAGTGCTCTATTGTCCCTATTTACAAGCCATGTGTTTCCATTGGGAGCCTGGCAGTATGTGGCACCACCATGGCGACTGGGACGGATGATAAGTAAGTGCGTGCCTATTTGACTGCATCAGTCTTCATTGGCAGATAGCTTGTGGACTTGGGCGTTATACCACTTCAGAGATGGCAATGTTGGACATGAGGTTCTCTGAAGCTGGTTTATCATTTTGCAATTGGCAGCAAGCTGGCCTGATACGCACCTTTTTCTCGTCAAGTCGCACCTGCAATGACAAGATTCTTCATTTGAATTTACTCGAGCACGGGCTGTCTGTTCCATGCCAGGGCTGCTCAACTTTGGGACCTCAGGGCACTAGGCAGCCAGAGCACACCGCTTGCTATCATGACTGGCCATTGGGGTCGTGTGTCCATGCTACACCTGGATAAGTACAAGCTCGTGAGTGGTGGGACATCGGAGCAGGCGGCGCGTGTTTTGGGACAGCAACACTGGAAACGAGATTACGCAGCTGTCCTGTGCCCACAGTTCTGAAGAAGAAGATGCCTGCGCCAGCCTGGCGGCTCTTGCTGTGCAAGGACCAAAAGTTGTCCTCACAACAAGCTATCCAACAGGTGTTATATTTAGGGACTACAGCAAATGCTGCACGCCACTGGGCCAGGTCTCTACTGATGAAGGCTGCCATCTCTAGTAAAGATTTGGGAGACAACCCCTTATTGACCATAATGTGTGGCCTCTTCGCAATGCAGCCACTTCCAACTTAAAAGGCAGAGCAAGTTGAGAAGCTTCTTGACAGCTCCTCTTTCTTTACTTGCCAATGAAGCATACATTGGAGTTTATGCTTGCAGGCCACCAGCCACTTTGTAACAGCCAATTTCGTAACAGGTTCCTGTACACACATGCAGCGGCCCCAGCTAAGCAACCAGCTAGTCATTACTTCTCTGAATAGCTGCTAAGGCTTGGAAGTTGCAAGTGGCGCCTTCAGCAGCAAGCCGAGATGCGAGGTCGTTGCTGCTTATTACTCATCTTCATATGATGCTGTGTGCGGTGTGAAAATGTGAAGGCAGCAGTCAGCTGTAGGCCTTCGCTTCGCTGAAGTCACTCTCAAGGAAATTAACGATCACCCAGGAGCAAGCTGACAAGTATTATGCAATGGGTGACAATACTCGGTCTTTGGCTTGTAGCCAAAGCGCATCTGTCCTAGTAACATCTGAGCCACTTGGCGACGCTCTTCTTCTAGCGAGCCCTTAACAATGGAGAGTCCTGAGCCAGGAGTTGCTGAGCAATTCTTGTTTCTCTGGTTGGCTTTCACGACTTGATTGTCAAGTCTGCGGCCAAATGCACTTGCAGGTCTATCTTGTGAAGTCTGCAATGCAGTGCAGCTTCATTCCCATAAGCAGCTACATTCAGTACTCAAGCACACTTGCACAGCCAAGCACAGACTAGTCAGCAGCAACACCGGGTGGCTGAGATCGATCAAGGGGCCGTAGGACGCAAGCCGCCTGGCATAAATTGGAGAATGCAGCAGGAAGAGGGCGGTGGCTGTGGGCAATCAAGTGACGACTTCACATTGGAGCTTGGCTTGACGGTGCGAGCCGAAGGTCTGCCAGCTTTGTCAAGAATCAGAGCCTTCATCGGCTTCAGGCGCTACGCGGAGACTAGTCCACTGACCTGCGGCTGCTCAACAGAGAAATTTGAGCACCCAGTGGCCAACTGAGTCGCTCTCTGATTGAGTCGCTGTGTGCTTTGGCGATTTTCTGGCTCCTATTGAACTTTGTTCCTTCCCTTTTTTCTGGGCTTGGCCAAGCACAGCCATCGCCCTCTACTGGTAGAACCTGGTAGAGTTACTCCGACTTGATCCATCCTCCCCCTGTTTTACCATAGCATCCTCGGGCCCCTTTGAAGCTGCTCACCGCTCTTAGGCCCCTCTGAACCTCCTGCTTAGCAGGGGTTACTGAGTGGTTAGTAGCTGCTTTGTTTTTTCTTGTGTGCTTGTCATTTCTGCTGCTTCGCCTTAGGGCTTCGCCTGGCTTCCCCCCCCCTCTTCTTGTACTCTGTTCATTCTTTTTTGGGCTGGCTGTTCCAGCCCATATTCTCAATGGGCGAGCCCTTCTTCTGAACCTTTGTGAATTCTTTGTGGGCTGGCTTTTCGCAGCCCTTGCCCCCATTGGGAGTGCCACTTCTTCTTATTCTGACCTGCTGTTGGCTCACGCGTGGGACTTGCTGCTGCTAATCTGGGATAACTGAGCTCCCCTCCACTGTAGTCTCGTGCATAGCTGTGTGATTTAAGCAGTCGCAGGTCAGAGAGGCTATGCTCCTCTTTGATATAGGCGCCTTTCGGCTCTTTTTTTGGGCTGGCCTTCACAGCCACCACCATCAATTGGGCGAGCTTTCATTCTTTTTTGGGCTGGCTTTTCCAGCCCCTATCCTCAATGGGCAAGCCCTTCTCTCTTTCCCTTCGCCACCTCCAGGCGCTGTGGCACTTGGTCGCAGCCAGATGCGGCTTGGCGACAGGCGCACGCCTCCCTGACGTGCTGCCCGGGCCTGCATTGCAGCGTGGCGGCCGTAATGCAGGCCCTGCAGCTGCGGTTGCCAGCGGCGGCGCTCCCGGCGGCCAAGTCGCGGCGCAATGAGCAACCTCCTGCCCACCGCTGTTTGCCGCCGCCGCCGGCGCAGCTGGGCGGCGGCCGCCTCGTAGCTCGGCCCGGCGTCCTCTGCAGCGCCAGGCGGCAGCGGGTCCGTCGTCCGAAGTGGGTCCGAGATGCCGGGACGTCCGTGGGTACCACGACGCCGGACCTGACGGCATACATGACGCAGGGGCCGCTCTGGCCGAAGCTGGGCTTGCAGCCGGACGACATGGAGAGGTTCGTTTGTAAATGATGGCGGCGTACCCACAGCTGCGGCTTTGCAGGACCAAGTGTCGTCGTTAGATCCGCTTCGTCATATCGATGTCCTCGCTGGCCTGGGCAGCTCTGTGGGCATTTGCCATGGACGTCACAGGCAGCTCCTGTCCCTGCCACTTTCAAGTAGTACATGATGGCCTCCTAAGGAGGTACAAGAGGAGGTTGACGGTGGCGGAGGGCATGGCAGAGGCTGACACTCCACGAGCGGAATGGTCACTGACGGCCTGCACATCGAACAGCCCCGGCTGCAGCAGTTCTTGCAACTTCGCATCTGTTGTTGACGCTCTACTTGGGTCTGGTGCTAGCTCCGGGCTCCAAAGTTGCAGGGCAGGGGCCAAGCTCGGCATGCGCTTGGGAAATCAGACCCAACTCCGAAACCCTAAGCTTACTCTAAGCTAAGCTAAGCTAAGTTTACTCATTGACAGTCCTTGACCTGAGTAGTACGTGAAACCTAGATGCAGGTGTTGACCCTGATTTCGTGCTTGTGGGGATGCACCGTCCACTGTGTCAGTGAGATGGAGAAGTGGGAGCAGCTCGGGCAGCAGCTCGCGGAGCAGCTTGGCTTCGACAAGGGTGGCGCTCTGGACGAGAGCCAGCGGTGTCGGCTGTACCGCTACTACGTGCCCGCGTTTCTGTGGTGCCTCAACCAGCTGGAGCAGTACCAGCAGCAGTATGGCGGCGCGGCTGCTGATCGCAAGCCTCTTGTAGTGAGCTCCATTCTCCGAGTTTCGCTGCATCTAAACTTTGTGCTCGTACCCTGTGTCGTGCACACCTCTTGGCCGCAGCTCCACATGTCGACCATGCCTTTCTCGAGCGCTTCTCGTCTCGGCTTCGCAGTTTCACCAATCAAAACAAGGACGGCTGGAGAAAATGCAAATATGTAGACAGTACTCTATCTACCTCAGCCAGAACAATGATACCACGGCAGCTGCCTCCTGCTGATGCCGCTGATGCCGCCCTGTGCAGGTCGGCATCAGCGCCCCGCAGGGCTGTGGCAAGTCAACATTGGTAGAGTCACTCGAGTACCTCTTCAACAAGTCCAACAGGTTGATTACGCCCCAGTGTGGTCAGACCATGACTTGCACAAGAGAAGCAATTAGTGGTGGCTAATTGCTGATACTAGCCAGCTATGCTTTATTTGTTCACTTGGGTATCCTACCCTCCTTTACAAGCTTTCAGGGAGGGCTGTGTGAGTAGGACTGAGTAGATTCTGCTCAGGAGATTGTAAAAATGTATCATAAGCTGTTTTTTCTTCACTTGGTCATTGCAATAGTTTTGGGCTTCACCCTGCTGATCTGAAGCTGCACTCACAGGAAGGCTGCTAGCATTTCAATCGACGACTTCTACCTTACGGCTGCTGACCAAGTCAGTACATGAAAGGACTGCTTAGGCGCTCACCTTCATTCTCAATCTTGAGCAACCTTCAACTCTCTTTTGGCACATTGCTTGTGTTACATCACATTTCCATTACACGTATTTGTGCAGGAAGCTCTCAGGGACGCGAATCCAGGAAACCGATTACTTGAGGTATACAACCAGCTCCTTCATATCTGATACTGACAATCACTGCGAGCTTGCCTTAAGTGTCAATGCTAGCCAATATTGTAACTCAATTTCCTCCTCAATTGCATGGCGATGCTTGAGTTGTGGAGTCGTGAGCCAGCTGACATCGAGCAGCTCCCTTCTGCGTGTCATTAGCTGAGGGGGAACGCTGGCAGTCACGATCTGGCACTGGGCAAGGCCACTTTGGAGGCCCTAAAGGGGATCTCAAAGCCAGGTAGACACACTTAAGCCGATCCTAATTAAGTATCTACAGCTGAGTCCTACAATTGATCATGACCTCACTCCTACAGCAAGTGTTGGGCCGATGTCAGGTGAAAACACCTGGCAACCAGACTGCCTACAGAGGAAGTGCAGTTGTCACGTAGACATGATGGAGAAGCCAAGGTCAATGCACGGTCTGTCATATCCTCACAGATCAGAAGCTGATGCGCTTGCTCTCGGCCATACGTTGTGCAGGGTCCAAGTTCCGTGTACCAAGGTACAACAAGGTGAGCTGCCACCAAACAACGCACTATATACCCAAATACATGAACCTGGGGACCCATGTATGTCTCATGCACCCTGCAGTCTAGCTATAAGCTCAATCACAGAAAGATTAAAGCCAGAGATCTTCTTGTGGCCAGATTTGCCACAAATCTATGCGGGAGTTAATTGGATTGCACCTACTAAGAGGCTAAATGTTCTGGGCTGCAGTCAGCACGTGCTGGGAAGGGCGACCGTGCGGACGAGTCTACCTGGCCCGAAGTTGAGGGCCCCTTGGAGGTTCGCCCCATGCCTGATGCTTGCGGGCCTTGTAAGTCTGACCAGCAAGTGCTGCATAGTAACCCACTGAATCTGTCAAAGCACAGTGTCACTACTCTAAAATGGGGCTCAAAGTTGGCATATTGTGATGGTTGTTCTCATAACGTATGACACACCGGCCTGTCTGAAGCATATAGACAATAACACATCATAGCCTGACATCTGTCTCTTGACGCGTCCGTTACTTAGATTGTGCTATTTGAGGGCTGGATGCTCGGCTTTGAGCCACTCCCATCGGAGAAAGTTGCAGATGTTGATCCACAGGCAGGCACTCTGTTTGGGTTCAAGCTCCCTTGTCATGCAGACTCCTCACTGCTGCCATACCAAGTAGCCAATATAAGGCTTCGCTTAAGGCAAGCTGGATCTTTCATATGCTGAAAATTGTTATGAGTTCCTGTGCAAGACTCGCTCTGATAGGTGAAACACGGTGACAATGGGCTGACTACCCCGGCCTGCTTGTGCTGTGAGCGCGCAGCTAGTGGTGGTGAATGACAAGCTGAAGGACTACGCAGCATGGCACAATGAGGTAGATGCCTGGATCATCATCGAAGTGGACGACCCGAATTGGGTCTTCGACTGGCGCCTTCAGGTGGCCACCATACGCTACTCCGTGGCATCAGTTTGAGTGTAAAGTGTATCCTGCTTATGGCCTAGGTACACAACAGAGGTCAAGAAAGAGGCTCCATTTAAGCTTCGGAGTTACCCTGGATTGAGCCAGCAGTTGCTAAGTCTTCTTGCATTCCATCTAGACAGACTCTTCTTAGACTGCACGCTAACATATAGCGTGGGGCTGCTCTCTGTGGAATTGGCTTCTGCAGGCCGAGGTGGCAATGCGGAACAAGGGGAAGCCGGGCATGACTGACGAGCAGGTCTGCCAGCAGCACCCTGTATTTGAACCCCTGATGTAGGAGCGTTACAACTCAGAAGCTCAGCAAGCTAAAGCTCACATCCCAGCATATACAAGTGATTGACATGCAATGCCTGACTGGAAATCATGAGCTTTCATGTGAGCTAGCCGGGGGCATATCAGCAATTATGGAGTTTCTGGGTAATGCAGCTTTTCAAAACAAAGTATGGCTTGGGCGCAGGTTGCGGACTTCGTGTCCACGTACATGCCGGCGTACAAGGCGTACCTGCCGCAGCTCTACAGCCGAGGTCCGCAAAATGCCGACTCGAACAAAACGCTCAAGCTGGTGATTGACAAGGGCAGGAACCCAATTGGGTAGGAGGCTCCGGGGGCCAAGCGTAGTCACTACTGTTGAGCTCTTTGCAAATTCCGTGACAGTTGAAGCTGCTTGGACCTGAATCACTTAAGTGCGCTTAATGGGCGATGGCTACCTGTGGTATCGAGTGTCGGTGGAGCTGCAGTGGCAGATGCTGCTGTCCCAGTCAACTGGCAAGATATCTTTGCAGGACAGTCAGGCCAGTCGGCGAGAATTTCTCAGTCGCCGTGAGAGCGCGAATGTCCTCCAGGTCCATCCACCAGCTCCACTCCACCTCTTCCTTCTGCACAGTATCAGTTTTGACAAATGACGACGTAAATCATCATTGAAGAGGTGACATGATGAACCACGCTTCGTGTCCCGCCAATAGCAATAAGTCGCTGTATCTGTTCATTCCAGCAACTCAAAGGACCGCAACTGATGCAACCGCCTTCAATAGCGTCGAAGGATGACTGGGCTGCTCGAGTCATGATCTGATGCCCGTTAGGTCCGAGCTCTGCAGGAGCAACATCACACTGACAATTGCACCAGTAGTTGTAGTGCTGGGTGGGTGGAGTACTTGAAGGACGAGCTCAACGTGGGGGGGCACGTCGAGCTTGAACGCGCAGCCCCAGACTCGACATGTCTGGTCAATGTACTTGAATGTGAAGATTTCCTCGAGCGCGTCGCTGTGAGGAGTGCCAGCCAGTTCAGTGCTCAGACCGCAAGTCCATGGGCTCCTTGCAGAGCTGAGCTCGTGCAGCTAGCCCGGCTTGTGGCGCAATCTGGGTCTGTAAGGCAACTCCATACTCTGCATTTGGGCGAGCTTGCCTCATCGACAGGCTCCGCGGAGCAAGCGGGCGGCGGCCGTGGCTCTGGGCGTCGCAGCCTCATCACCTCACGGCGGCTTCAAGGCCGAGCTCATCGCGGAGCTCCCGGCGCATCGCCGCCCCGTCCGACTGGCTGCCACGGGCAGCGGGCGCACCCGGTCACGGCTGGGTTGAGGACTTAGCTTTCTGGGCTTTGGGATGAGGATAAGGGTTCAGTTGCACGCACAGCGGAGCTGCCGGCACTGACCAGCCGACGGGGTCGACGCTGTCGTGCTTCGCAGCTGGCGTCCAGGAGTTGGGCGGTATGGCGAATGTCAGGAGGTAAGGTCTTGGGGGTTGAGATTGGGGTTCAACTCGGGGTCGGGAGGGGGGTTTGGGGTTTTGGGAGCGCTGGCTCACCCGGCGTTCACGATGCCCGCGGTTAACGACGTCCAGCTCAGCGGCGCAGCGGCGCTCAGCCGCGGCAGCTCAGCCTCGGCGGCGGAGCGCCGGTGGCGGCGGAGCGGCGGCGGCGGCGGCGGCGGCGG
>WELB01000018.1:892195-903839 GCA_009602725.1 Spirogloea muscicola
GGCCGCCGGCAACTCACCCCCCGTCGCCGCGCCTCGGTGACGCACGGGCCAGGCATTGAGCCCGGAGGCCGCACCGCAGGCCGAGCGCGGCACAGGCGACGGCGCCGCCGCAAAGAGCCCAACGGCGGCTCCGTCTCCGCCGGAGGGCAGCGGCGGCGCGCCACCGTGGGCCGACGTGCTCCTCCCGTAAGCGCCACCGCCGCCGCCGCCACCGCCGCCAGAGCTGCCCTCGGTTGCTGCCGGCCGGCAGCAGCTGCCGGGATGGGCCTCGTCGCAGGGCTGCCGGCAGCCTGATCGCGACATCGAAGGCGCTGCAGTGAACGTCCTGCTGGCATGACGCTTACGCTGACACTGATCTGCCGCTGACGCTGACGCTAACTCCGATGCCGTCAATGATGCTGATGGCAACGTGGGCGCTCATGCGCCGCGGCACTGGCGCCGCAGCTTCCTCTTTCCGGCGCTCGGCGGCCTGCTGTTCGGCTACGACATCGGCGCCACGTCCGGCGCCGTCGTGTCCATCAAGGTGTGCGCCGCAACCCGACCCGGCCATGTGGTGTCTAGGAGTAGTAATCTTACTACTTATGTTATGTTATGCGCTTTTAGTGGTCATAAACTTACTACCATGGGGTCCTCTCTAGCCAAGATGGCCATACTTGCAAGCACTTGTAATTGTAATCTCTTAGTCTTCCTATATGCGAGTTCTTGGTGGCCTCCACTGCCGCGTACGGTAAGTCTGCGCCTCTCGAAACCAGGCTGCACTTGAGAAAGCAAAACCCCAGCGGCCCCATTGCCGAGGACTCCAGCTCGCCTCCTCGGCGGCGGCGTGCAGGACGCTGCCCACAGCGGCGTGGACTGGTGGAACCTCTCCCCACTCGCCACCGGCTTCGTGGCAAGTCCTCGCCACCCGACACCCAGCCTCGACACCCAGCGACCCCTGCAAGCTGGCTCTTGCTGGCCGCCGCAAGCTGAGGAGCGGCCGACGCCCGTGCTTGCTGCCTCGTGCAGGTCAGCGGCTCGCTGGGGGGCGCGGTCGCGGGCTCCGCCCTGGCGTTTGTCGTCGCCGACCGCCTCGGTATACCGTCTCCACCGCTCGCGGCTCGCCACTTATCTCCGTTGGACTGTCAACCAGGGGCCTCCAACCTGCGCCCTTCACCTGTGTATCCGCCATAAAGGGAAAACTCAGACATCACAAGAGTCAATTAAGGCCCTGGACCTTAGATCCTAAACTAGAGTTGCCCTTCTGCATCAGCTTTTGTGAAGCTCTCGCTTCTTTTGCCGCGTGGCAGGCCGGAGGCGGGAGCTCATCGTGGCGGCGGGGCTCTACCTCCTGGGAGCCGCCGTGATGGCCGGAGCTCCTACGCTGGAAACCCTTGTCGCCGGGCGATTTATCTACGGCTTTGGCATTGGCTTGGTGAGCCTCCGCGATTGACCTCCCGCCCCATCAGAGCGCATAAGATGAAGAGGACGAAGATGGAAAAGCAAGAAGAAAGCAAGAGCACGTAGTCCAGCGTGGCCAAGCTCAACTCCTAGACGCGCAATGTACTGCCACATGCATTGCGTGCTGAGGTCGCGGAGCCAGCCGGCGTACTGTGGTCGTGCAGATGCTTCCGCCTTGTCACTCACGCCGTTGCCCTGCCGCTCATGCAGGCGATGCACGCTGCACCCATGTACATTGCCGAGACCGCCCCCGCGAGCCTGCGAGGCTCCCTCATCTCCCTCAAGGAGGTCCTCATCGTCGTCGGCATTCTGGTACGCAGCAAACTCAGAATGCACGGTGACCACTTCGCTACACAGCCGCTCTAGCACAGCGAAGACCTGGGCAGGTTGTGATGAGACAGCAAGCTTAGGTGCATGGAAGGCAGCGCCTTGCTATGTCTGGGGCCTCCTGCAGGAGCCATGTGTAGAGGAGTGGGCCTCACATTCTGGAGTTCAGGTTCTCAGCCAGGGCTAATCAAACCTGCACAAGTGATAAGCACAAGTAATGCACAAGTAGTACTGATTATCACTGCAATAAAGTCAGCATTGGTAGTTGCCAAATTAGCATTAGTGGTCACCAACACATGGCGAACCTTCAGTGGCAGCAAGTATTACTAATATTGGAGAATTTCTACTGTTATTCCCAGATAACAGAGGCCAGGGGCCGGCCAGATGTAGTCAACAAGTGCTTGTCTGCAGAGGTACAGGGTGCAGGTCTGACGGTGCTCCGACGCCGGGATTGCAGATGGGCTACCTGATCGGCGATGCCCAGATCGAGGCAGTCGGCGGCTGGCGAGTGATGTACGGCGCGAGTGCGCCCGTTGCGCTGCTCATGGCGGCGGGCATGCTGTGGCTGCCGCCCTCGCCGCGCTGGCTCTGCCTCTGCGCGTCCCAGGCTGCCGGTGAGGCTCACCCCACCAGCAAAGTGCACCTCCCTGCCCGCCAACGAGCAGGGCACGCGTCCATGCACTGCTTTACCGCACTCATACACTCAAGCTTGTCCAGTGAAAGAATCGTTGCAGACATAAGATTGTGGACGAATATTGTTCAACTCTTGTGATCAATTATTGCTTTGTGCTGCCTCGTAGGCAAGCAGTTGAGCGTGCAGGTTTACAGTTGTGCATGTGCATTTCTTTGCAGATGCCAAGATAGTAGTTGAGCTCAAGTCTCGAGCCGAGGGCTCGCTGCGGAGGCTGAGGGGTCAGAAAGTGGAGGACAGCGAGGTCGCCCGTGAAATGGACGAGATTGTCACCGCCTGCCAGGTCTTGTCGAGGCCAAACCTCCCACAACATGAAGTCAGGCATGACATACTGTACACACTTGTCTTCTGGGCAGGTTGAGCCGCCTTGCGACTCACCCTCATCCTTACTCTCACCGTCACTCTCACCATCAAAACCTGAACATGCAATGGCTGAGTGGAATTTTTGAGTGCAGGATGTCGTGAGCGGTGCAGGGCCTGATCAAGGGGGATTCCAGGACTTGCTCCAAGGGGCGAGCCTGCAAGCGCTCATCATTGGTGGGGGGCTCGTCTTCTTCCAGCAGGTAGGCGTCAGCATGTGCTCTCGCTCGCTATGCTCACTTACTGTGATACCAAAGCTCCTTCATCTGGCTCTTAGTCGAGCCTCGATTCCTTCTATTAGCGTCTCCGCTTCATAGCCCGTCCCAGCTCGCTTTCTGTAGTGGGCCTTGTACCTCCTGGACAAGGCCTTTGTGGCACTGCACTTGGGCCATTCTGAAGATAACCTCAACTTGTTATTGGTCTGCCAGGTTACTGGTCAACCAAGCGTCCTCTACTATGCAACCAGCATTCTCAAGGTAGGACTTGGTCATTACCAGTGGGGCTTGACTGCTTGCTACTGTTACTCTTGTGCTAGCAGTTTTGAGCTCCAAACATTTCAGTGTGTTTTCCATAGTGGCAAAGACCTCAAAGAGGATGTATCAGGTTAAAGCTTGCTCTCAAGAGCTCCTATCTTAGTCCTGACATGCAAGTCAGCTTCTTGAGATAAGTGTCTGCTGACTCTCCAGGATGCAGGCTTTGCAGCAGCTACGGACGCAACTCGAATTGCTGTTTACCTCGGGACGTTCAAGGTCTGCACCACAGAGTTGCCAGGGCACAGGTCTCACTTGTAGTCCACTGCACTGCAGGTTCATGCAACTGGACCTCGTTTTGTTCACTGCTGCAAATGTTGCTGCTGCTGCCCAATGCTGGTCAGGACGTGGTCCAGACTCCTCACGGAAGGAGGCAAATGTTACAGATGCAGCTCGTTTGAGGGGCTTACTTGGAAGCCAGGATCAAGTACACATCACACTTGCCGGTGATGATGACCTTGTTTGACTGCCAGTTGGCAATGACAGCAGTCGCAGTCCTGACGGTCGACAAGTGGGGCCGAAGGCCGTTGCTTCTTGTCGGCATCAGTGGCATAGTGAGCGTCCCAGTGGCCTCAGAACCTCTTACCTGGGTTGACGGTGCAGACGCTGCACTGGTCCCGCCTACATTACCTTTGCCAAGGAGATATGATATAAGTTAAGACTCCACTTACACTGACTGTGACCCAGGATTGACATAGTTCCTCTGCCTTCGACAGGTTGTTAGCTTGGGCCTGCTCACTGCTTATTATTACTTTGGAGGAGGCGTGCCTGCTGCCAGTGTCATCGCCCTCCTGCTCTACGTGGGCAGCTACCAGGTCTGACTCAGGCATGGCTTTGAGTGCAAAGGGCTCGCCACTCCAGGCCACTGGCAATGTTGCAGGCCTCCTTTGCTCCTCCAAGGTGATCCACTTATTAGGGGCTGTGTGTCAACAACTGAGGTCCTTACTTACTACTACTACCATAACGACTGGATGCTCCTTCTCTTTTTGCTGGTATTCAATTCATGTGCTAAGGGGTGCTTGCAGATCTCATTTGGGCCAGTGAGCTGGCTGATGGTGAGCGAGGTCTTCCCACTGCGGGTAAGAGGGCGCGCCCAGAGCCTCGCCACCTTGATCAACTTTGCCTCCAATGGCCTCGTCGTGTTTGCCATCCCGCCAGTGCAGGTACGCAGCAGGGACAATTATTGTAGTCAATTGTATTGCAGACCTTCTATATACGTATACGGCTAGATAGGCTCGGACTTGCAACTCTGCTCGGACTTGCAACTCTGCAGCAGCACACAGCTGGCGATGAAGAGCAATGTATGTAGTGATATATTGGTATCCCGAGCTGCTCCAGTCAACCGGATTCTGGTGTTGCGCGCATAAGCAATACTTGTGGTGGGACCCCATGCAGGAAAATGTTGGTCAGAGCGGGACATTTTTCCTCTTTGGGCTGATTGCAATTGCCTCCCTGGCTTTTGTGTACTTGAAAGTGCCTGAGACCAAGGGCTTGAGTCTAGAGGAGATTGAAGCTAAGCTCGTTGAGTAGCCTGACGTTCATGTCTCGGTCCCCCAAGAGATGTGCAGCATCGAGACCACCATCAGGAAAGGTAGCCCGCAGCCATGTACAGCATAGTCAGCATAGTCAGCCCAATCCAGTTCATTGCATTGCAACAGTAGCATACAGCCAGGCCTGCGCAAGTGGCAGCTGGTCATGCAGCTCGTTCCATGTTGTAACAAACAAGAGGTTCAGCCCGACCCGCTACAATACATAGCCGACACTTCAGCATTATTTCGAATCAGGCATCTAAATGCAGGCTATCGTAGGACAACCGTCAAATATTCAGCAGTAGTACTTACGAGCATCATCCAGGTGGGGCATATTGAGCACAATCAAGGTGGGGCATCTTGAGCACCAAACAGGCTTCAGTAAGAATTCCTAACAGATTAAATAGAGCACCCTTGACAGCAAACACGCTAGAGCTTGCTTTCTGGAGAAAAGAGTGACAAGCTACATATGTATCCTAGTCATAGACTATGATACAACGGGTGCTAAACCAGCTTGTCTGCTTGGCTGCTGGCTCATGGAAGAGCTTGCAAGTGGCCTGCTCGCGGGCTCACTAACAGTTGACCAGGGCGGTCGCATTTGGAGACCATGTCTGCCCGCAGGCAAGAAGCCCATCTTGTGGACATCTGCCCGGTCTGCAGGCGAAGGGCCACTAGCGAGGCTGACTGTGCACTTCTCGCTCTAGGCCTGAATCCTTGTGCCAGGTGGGGGACGCAGGCGCAGAACCCACAACTCAAGGACTTCATGTCTAAATCCCTCTACTAGCCTAAGGCGGAAATGGGTGGAAGAGCTTGTGGACCTCGTCGGCGCGGGGGTAGGTGCCACCTCCTGCCGCCGCCGGACTTAGCGGCGGCGGCGAGAGCTTGAGCACAGTCTCTGGCGGGATTCTGCCAGACACGGCAGCCGGGTGGAGGATCTGCGCGAGCACCTCGATGCCGTCGACGAGCCGCGGGCCGGGGCGGCTGAAGAAGACATGGTCCACGATGTATACCTCGCCAGTGCGCACAGCCGGCAGCGACCAGAACCCTGGGAGGCCTGCCAGGACCTCGACCTGCGAACAACAGCACGGGGGGCATAGCGACTGTCACCAGTTGCCATAGCACCATCTATGGCAGAGGCATCCATCCCTTTGGCGCAGTGGCTTTCGACAAAGCTGATTTGTGTCCTGCTTGTTAAGGTTAAGGGTTGTCAAGCTCAACTATGGAGTCTTGAAACTTCGAGCTATGACCATAGGGCTTAGAGTGTGCACGGCAGGTACACTGCTCTTCAAGGTGCTGACCTCAGTGAGAGTCCGGTTGGGCGAGGAAGAGCAGGGGCTGAGGACAAGGACATCAGGCGCGGCCGCGAGGACGCGCTCCCACGCGATGCGCTTGGCGGGCGCGCCTGGCTCGTGCAGGCAGTCCTCGCCGCCAGCCATGGACTTCACCTCACTCAGCCAGTGGCCGCCAAGCGCGAGCGGCACGAGGCCCTCGAGCGACGCAACGCGCCGCCGGCCTCGGCCAGCCACTGCCGTTGCCACGCCCCGCAGCCGCGCACGCAGACCATCTACAAGCCGCTGCGCCAGCGGCTGGCTCACGGCCGCCTCGCCGACCTGCAAGATGGCTGCCAGCACCTCTGACAGCTGCGCAGTGCAACGCAGCAAGGATTGAGAAGCCCGCAAACAACCGCCATAAGAGAATGAATCGAGCCGCAGTGCGCAGTGTGCAGGGGCGGCACTGGAACCAGTGGTCAGCACCTCCATGCACGCGCACGTAGCTCAACCGTGCAGTGGCGGCCCCAAGACCAGACAAGCTCACCGTGCGGGGCCGCAGCACAACGATCTTGAGGCTGGGCGACCCAAGTAGGCCAGCGGCAGCGAGGGCGCGGCCCACCTCGCTTTTGCTGGCATCACACCGCTCGCATGAGTCCTGGCAGCGCACAGATGAAGGAAACAGCCTCTGGTAAGAGGGGCCGAGCAGTGCTGCTTGGTCCCAGCGGCCAGCATTTTCACGCAGAGAGGCCTGGCGAAAAGGCTGGCGGAGAGGACCTGCGTGAACACAAGGTCCGGCTTGGCGCGGCGCAGCCAGTCAGTGTCCACCTCGAACGGGCTCTCCCCGCTCTCCTCGAGCCGCCGCATCTGCACACGCGCGCTCGCTGAGAGCCTCAGCAGGGCAACCACGTCCCACAGTACCGGCCCAAGGCTGCCCAGCAGCGGCGGCCAGAGCTCGCCAAGAATGAAGCTTCACCGCGGCCTCGACGTCAGCGCTGGACATCTTGGCGGCATCCACCTTACTCCGGCTAACCTGCAGACAGCCAAGGCCGCATCAGCAGGACTATCGGAGCAATCATTGGTGCTCCTTACGACAGCAGCAAGGACAGGCCCTGCCCATCTGATGCCAAGGAGGAGGGCGGGGCACGTACAACGTGTCGCCCACGGCCGACGTCTGCGGGGTAATTGCATAAGCCTGAGATGCCGATCAACCGGTCGCCCACGCCTGCGGCACCAGAGCCGAGCAGAAACACGACGGAGGGATGAGCTCAACGACCAACGCTGAGCTTTAAGTGGAAGCACAGGCGAGCGCACAGGCGAGAGCTGAACTCCTCTGGCAGTGGCAGGGCGTGAGCGGCTCAGTGGCGGCGGCAGCGGTGACACACCAAGCTTGGCGAGGATCTCGGTAGCGGCGGGCAAGAACGAGACGATGCGCAGCGGCGGCGGCGGCTGCAGCAGCAACATGCGGGCGCCGCCACCGCCGCCTCCCGTCGCCGCTGCTGCCGCCGCCGCTGCCGCTTNTGAACCCCGAGCGGCTCCGCTGCCGCTACGCCATGGTGTAGGCCGGTTCCTGTCGCCGCTGTCGCTGCCCGAAGTCGGCGACGGGAACTCCGGCGGCGACGCCAGTGAGTCCTCATCTGCAGCCGCTGGCCGCCCGCTGCGCCGCACCCCCGCAGCGAGTGGTCGCTCGACACTGCTGCGCCGTTGCCGGCTCTTGCTGCTGCGCGGGCTCCCCCGCCCCCGGTCATCAACTCCACCGCCACCGCCGCTTGTGCTCGCTGGCGGCGCCGCAGGCCAGTACTCGGATGTCGACCGCCGCAGCACACGCACCTTGCTGACAAACTCCCCGCCACCACCGCCAACTCCGCCAGCGCCGCTCCGCCGCGTGCCGCTGCTGACGCGGGCCTCTGCTGATGCCCGCCGCCGGCCGCCAAGCCCGCCACCGCCACCACCGTCCTCATCCTCCCACTCTTCGCCGCCTCCACCGCCGCCAGAGACGGCATATGCAGACTCTGAGCGGTACAACGGAGGCGCGCGGCCCCAAGGATTGCGGCCCTCGGCAGCCATGGTGGCGGCGGCGGCTTCCGCAGAGCGGTGACGCCCTGCTCCCCCACCTCCCTCCTCCCACCATGCCTCCCTCTCTGCTCCGCCGCTTCCCTCCTCGGGCCGGACGTATCCTGGCTGCCAGCTGACCTCCCTCCTGAGCTTTGCCCGCCCGCCGCCGCCGCTGAGCTCTGTGACAACGACTGGCGGTGCCGGCAGGCCGTACGGCACAATGTCAGTCAGATGGTGCTGGTGGTGGTACAGGCCGTCGCCGCTGCCATCCTCTGCGCCGGAATTGGCCTCGGCGACAGCGGCAGCCGCCGCTGCACCCGCGGCTGCTGCCGCCACGGGCCCCGCCGCGTACACCGCTGATGCTGACGCCGCTGCCACGGCGGCTGCCTTGGACCCTTCGCGCCTGTGTGGGGCAAGAGAAAGCACAATAAGAGGATGGAGGGTGAGAGGTAAGAGGGGGGAGGGAGGTGGGGGCACGGAAGAGCAAGGAGAGCAGACGAGAGCCTTGCCAAACTTGATAAGATGCGGAGGCTGCGACGCTGCTGGCCACACCTGGCGCGATCGACGAAGGCGTGCGCAGCGGCGGTGTTGGACCCGAAGTGCACGTGCACGTATGTCGCGAGCACGTTGAGCCGCACGTAGCCCTCAGGCTCGGGCGCTGCGCCTGGCAGCTGCCGCTGCACTGTGAACCTGCGGCATGGAGGGTAGTGGTAGCTCGCTTCAGCGGACGGCGCAGCCGACGTGAAAGATGGAACAAGGAGAGAGGGAGGAGAGGAAGGCAGTCAATTGATGGCGAGCGAAGCAGCAGTGACGTACGCGGTCGGCAGCGCTGCTAGCGAGGCCCCGCCGGCGCCGGCGACGACCTCGCTGAAGTGGAAGTACTGGCCGCGCAGCGACCCGTGCTTCTGTGGGAAGTGCTGGCAGTTCTCCTGCGGCACAACCTGCACACCCAAACGCGAGCGGCCCGCTGCCTGATCCCGTCAGTGGCCATGCCGCCGTCTTTCCCACTATCTCTCCTCCCTCCTCCCTCCCTCTGCTCCAGGCTCACCTCCCTCCCCACTCCCTCCCAAACCTCAAGAACAATCTGCCCAACCGATAGGCAAGGGGGGGGAAGGGGGGGGTGGAGGGAAGGAGGAGCGAGAGCAGGGAGACGAGAGTCCCACCGTCACATAGCCCATTTTCATTTGCGGCACCATCCGCGTCCAGAAGGGGAACACGCCGCACATCGGATACCGCTCCCCCTCACGCGTCTGCGGCCCACCGACGGCGCATCAGGACGGTTGCTTGGCCAGGCCGGCGCTGGCAGCATGCATCGCATGGTGCGCCCGAGCCGGAGGCAGGGGCAAGCGGGTGTGATAGAGAACGGAGGAGACATACAGGAGGGGTGGAGGGAGGAGGAAGCAGGGGGAAGGAGGGAATAGCATAGCAGGAAGGAGGGAGGAGGAGGTGGGATGAGAGGGGCAGAAGAGAGGGGTTGTCACTTGCCTGGATGCCCTGAGAGAGGTACATGAGGCCGCCGCACTCGCCATAGATGAGGCCGCCGGCGGCGGCAAACGCGCGAAGGCCGTACAGGGCGCGCGTGTTGCGCGACAGCGCGAGCGCGTGCAGCTCCGGGTAGCCGCCGCCGAGGTAGATGGCGTCCAGCCGCGGCGGCAGACCTGGGCCGTCGACCAGCGAGAAGAAGACGAGCTCTGCTCCCGCATCTGCGGCGTCCAGTGGCGCGGCCGCAGCATGGCTCTGAGCTGCTGTCTGGAACTAGCAGGAGAGGCGGTGGCTCGCTGACGCAGAAGGCAATCTGAGGAGGGTGAGAGGGAGGAGGGAGGGAAGAGAAGGTGGAACTAAGGTGGCGTTAGGAAGCAGAGCAGGAGGAGAGGTGCAAAGGTAGAGTACGGGGGAGCGAGGAGGGAAGGAGGGGGGAAGGAGGAGAAGGGAAGGGGCACCATGGAGGAGGGCAAGGTTCTCGTGGTAGTAGAAACAGAAGGCGGCGTCCTGCGCGACGCCGATGCGAACCGCCTTGCCAGGCGTGCGCGGTATGCCCGCATCGATGCCGCCGACCTCGCCAAATGGTGGCGGCTGCGGCGGCGGCGGCGGCTCGAGCTGGGCGGCGAGCTGCAGGATCGCGTCGAGGTCGAGGTGCGCCTCCACGAGGTCAGAGAGGCGGGCGATGTAGTCCGCCGGCACTATGGGCTCGCCAGGCATCGCCAGCCCGAGGTGCCGCTCGGGCAGCGTCGCGGCCTCCGACTTAGGTACGCCGCCGAGCACCGTCGCGCCGACCTCGGCAGCCTCCACAGCCTCCTGCAGCCACTCTGCGTGCGCTGCTCCGCCGACCTGCCGCCACCACCGCCGCTCTGCCCAGCGTCATCGAAGGCGGCAGCCGAGGAGGGGGGACGCAATGCCGGGAAGATGGGGGGAGGAGGGGGAGGAGGGGGGTGAGGGTGTTCAAGGACCTTGTTGAAGACCACGCCAGCAAAGACGAGGTCGGGGTCGAAGGAGGCGTAGCCGAGGACCATGGCGGCGGCGGAGCGCGCCAGAGCCCAGCAGTCGAGCACCAGCACGACGGGCGCGCCGAGGATCTTGGCCATCTCGGCGGTGCTCCCGGCCTCCGACCGGCCGTCGCGGCCGTCGAAGAGGCCCATGCAGCCCTCGACGACGGCGAGGTCGGTGTCCGGCGCCGCCCGCAGGAAGCACGCGATGTTCACGTCCCTGGACGGAGGACGACGAGGAGGACAGGCGTTCTGAGAAGCCGAGGAGGCGAGGAGGGAGGTGCAGGTGCAGGCGGGACAAGGGCGGAGGGAGTGGAGGGAGGCGCTTCACCTGCTGAGCATCCAGCCGTCGAGGTTGAGGGAGTCGCGGCCCGTCGCCGCCTTGTGGTGCATCGGGTCCAGGAAGTCTGCGGCAACCAGCGGCCGGCAGTGGTGGCCGGCGTCACGTCGAGAAGGGCTACTCGTTGACGTTAGCGGCAGGACGGGGCGGCAGTCAGGGCCAAGCGGCGGCGGAGCAGGGATAGTAACGGACCTGGCCCGACTTTGAACGGCTGCACGCGGAGGCCGCGGCGGCGGTACGCCGCCATGAGGCCGATGGCGACGCACGTCTTGCCGACGCCCGAGTGCGTGCCGGCAATCACCACCGCCCTCATCTCTCGCTGCGGCTGGCCGCGGCGCGGCCTCTCCTAGGAGGTCGGCGGGCGGCGCAAGGCTGAGCTAGTACTTGAGCTTCCCCGACCTCCCTCCTCTCCGGCCTACGTCCCTGCCCCTGCACGCCCTCCGCCCTCCCGCGCGGAGCGCCATCTCCAGCAGCTCCGCATCACGCCCCTCCTCACTCCAGCTCGCCGCCGCCGCAGGTCGCGCCTCAGCTCCGGGCTACACTTCCAGCCCTCGAGCGCACGCACGCCGCCGGCGCCGCCGCCGCCGCCGCCGACTGCGGCGCCTGGCCTCGCCGCAGCTGCCG
>WELB01000018.1:913647-930815 GCA_009602725.1 Spirogloea muscicola
TTGGCCGTCTCGCTGCAGAGGTCCATGGCCCGTGCGCTGCACCTTCGTGCCGGGAGAGCCCTCGCTGCTGCCTCTGGCTCTGTCCAGGGGACCCACTTCCAGGACCCTAGCCTCTCTGATTTGCGGCTGCTTAGCAGGGGTTACTGAGTAATTTGTAGCTGCTTTCTTTCTTTGTGTGCTTTGGTTTCTTAGCGCTTTCCCCTTCTCGTTCTTTGTTCATTCCTCTTTAGGCTGGCTTGTCCAGCCCCTATCCTCAATGGGCGAGCCCTTTCTTCGTTTCTGGGGCCGGCGCCCCGCCCTGCGGTCAACGCGCCCGGGAGGTGGAGGGTTCGAGCCCGGCCGGCCGCAGCACTCGCCCGTCGTCGTGCATTTGGCGCCTCCTGGCCCTTTCAGGCTGGCTGTTCACAGCCCATGCGAGCTCTAGTTGGTGGCAGAAGGGCTTCTTATCTGACATCTAGTATTCAGGCATCGCTTGGCGACCTTTCTGTTTTGACCCGCGGTTACTGAGCGGGTCATTCTGCTGTAGGTTATGTGGGTCTTAGATGTGCTTGCCTTTGTACTTGGCCATTTGGCCTTCATTTGTTTCAAATACACGAATCTTTTCCTTGCCCCCCCCTTTGGGAGAGCCCCTTCCAGGCCTTGTTTGCTGTTGCTTTCGTTCCTCTGAAAGGCCAATCAGAGCCATGGCCCTTCTACTGGAAGCGCCGTCCTTGTTCGTTCCTATGGGGCTCTGACCCGCGGATGCTCACTACATCGAGCACCCGGTGGCCACGTGAGGCGCTGTGTGCTTCAGCGCTTTTCTAGCTTTTCTCGGCACCTTCGACCTTTTGTTCATTCTTTTCTCTGGGCTGGCCTCTCCCATGTTGCTCACTCGCCGGTACTGAGCTTCCCTAGTATGTTGTCGTGTTTGGTAGAGTAGTCCCTTTTCGGCACCTCTTTCTTTGGCTTTGGACATTGTCCTTTGTTTTTGGGCTGGCTTTGCCAGCCCCTCTTCTCTCCATGGGCGATTGTGTCAGATTTGTTTGTGCTCACCTGTGGGCCATAACCTGAAAACGATCCTGCTCCTCCAGTCCTTGCCTAGCTTGCTCTGGAGCCTGCACCTGCTGTTCTCCATGCTGTCTTACAGCCACTTCTTGACGTGATGTAGGAGGACCAGCAGATCGTCCTCGTCTAGGTGCAGACGCAGACATGGTCACAAAGAGTTCAGGGTAACACAAAGGCTTGCCTGATTACACACAGAGCCGGCGAGCACCCAGCTCCACCTGGCCGCACAGAGCCGTCGCGCACACAGCGCTGCCTCGTCACACACAGGACTGTCGCGCACCCAGCGCCTCGCCTGGTCTCACACAGTCGCCGCGCACACAGCGCCTCCTCGCCGCACACAGAGCTGTCGCGCACCCAGCGCCCCACCTAGCCACACACAGAGCCGCGCTGCGCACACAGCGCCGCCTTGCCGCACAGAGAGCCGAGAGATTGCTTGGGCCAATAATGCGCCCAGCCGGGGCCTCCCCTTATCTAGGGAGTTTCTCATCGGCATAGAAGAATAGGCATAGTGGGTGATTCTACCGACCCACTGATCCACCATATTTCTATATTCAACACTAATGTCACCCTAGGTACCTTAGATTAGGTCTCCGTCTTATGTAGCCTTGTTTAGTCTGCACTCGACTCTGCCTGAACAATGTATTGGCTTGAATTGGCCTCCCTTTCAATTCATGCGCCCCGCACGCCTTCTCTCTATGGGCGAGCACGTTCTTCTCCCAGCCACCGCTCTCTCCTGGAAGCGGCCTTCTTCTTTTCTGGCCCCTTCGACCTTTGTTCATTCTGTCACTGGGCTGGGCAATCACAGCCATCGGCCTCTACTGGAAGACTCTTTCTCTCGATGAAACAGCAGCATTCTCTGGGCTGGCTTTTCACGGCCCTCGCCACCTTCTAATGAGCTCACATGTTCAATTTGGGCAAGAGAAACAGCTCTTTGCACAACATCGCCGATGTTTGCAACGGTCACTACTGGCCCTAGCAACCACCCAGTACCCTCGGCCACAACACCGGCAAGGTACAACGCTTCAATGCGCTGATCATCCAGTAAGGATTCAGCCCTGTCGTGCTAGATCCCGTCAACTGCTTATTTGTGTCGATCTGACTAGGACAGCTGACTTGGCTTGACACGTGGCCTCCTAGGCTGACTCATTCACTTTCGTGTGTGATTCACGCTACTGATGAAGGACCACTTCTCTCCCTTTCTCTCGTCCTTTCTCTCTCTCGGTAATCGCTCATCAAAATGCGGACAATGACAACAACGACAACAACGACAACAACGACGACAACAACAACGACGACGACAACAACGACGTCGACAACAACGGCGGAGCGACTACAACGGCCAATGCCCACGCACGACGCCAACCTGCCGAAGACTGTGTTAAAGTGCAACGAGGGAAGCCATCTACAGGCACCTCAATACCAACAAGACCGTCAAGGTGGGCGCTACCGAAGCGGTGGGAAACGCGATCCTGGAACGGACGGCCGAAGACCACCAATTCAAGGTCAGGTCGACCACTGGGTCGGATGAACGGCCCTGATAGACAACGCCTAGCCAATCAGCGTAGCCAACGGCGCGCCTAGCCAATCAGGTAGCGCTAGGGTTTCACCGCATCCGGCCCATGTCTGGGCGCGCGAGCCCTGCCAAGCAGTTCGCTTAGCAAACCTCACCCTCCTGCCGCGCCTGCGCCCACCGCGCCTGCGTCTACTCGCGCCTGCGTCCGCGAGAGCGTAGAGCCCGGCGCCCGCGGCGTGCGCACTTGGTGAGCGTTGCGCGAACCCGCTAGCGACTGCGAGAAGTCGTCTTTCTTCTGTGGTGAGCAGCCTTATCGTTGTGCTCAGCCTTATCGTTTTGCAAGTCTTGCCTTCGGAGTGTTGTGCTCATTGCTTGAACGCACGTCTTGGCATCAGTTGCTTGTGTGCATTTCTTGTTTCATTGTTTGGTATTCACGAAGACAAAGAGGGCGCACCTTCCGGCCCCCTAGAGGACGCGCCTTTCGGCCCCCTAAAAATATTTGGGAACCTAGACAGGGCCGATCTTCGGACGGTCTCATTACCAAGTCAGGTAGTACCGATCTTCGGACGGTCTTTTGACTTGGATACTGGTGACGGCAAACTCGATATACAGTGGCACGTTACATTTTGCTTGCCAAGCGAACTCTTGAGCTGGGGTTTATTGCATTGGACTGTTAGTACTTGCTTGAACCTTGATCAAGGCCGCCAGTGCGACTGTTATCTCTGAGTTGGATTGTTGCCAGTACTATGAATCCGCTGTTGATTGAGTTGTGATCTAGTTCTCAGCTACTATTGCATGAGACCTAGGTCAGGCAATATCGTCAATCTGGAGCCGGAAGGTGAAATTGCTTCAACAGACGTAGATCTTGCCGCTGAGCCAACTGGTACTGCGGTATCTTGCAATCCTACCAGACTGGTCTACCACTGCAGTATCTCGGGTGGAGGCGGCGTGGACAACCAGTACTTTTAATGTTCTGATGACCAACCCTGGACAGAATGAAGGGACGGCCGAAGACAGGCGGTTCTACGCTGGGGTACTTCCTTTTGAGTTCGGAGAGCAGGGACTGGTAGTACTGGAGTTGTTCGGAGGCAGTGCTGCAGGGCTGGCAGGGTTGCTCTCCAAACTCAAAAGGAATTAAACCAGCGTAGAACCCTGCCAGCCCTGCAGCACTGCCTCCGAACAACTCCAGTACCACCAGTCCCTGCTCTTCAAACTCAAAAGGAAATACCCCAGCGTAAAACCGCCTGTCTTCGGCCGTCCCTTCTTTCCAGGGTCCAGGGTTGGTCATCGGAACATTAAAAGTATTGGTTGTCCACGCCTCCTCCACCCGAGATACTGCAGTGGTAGACCAGTCTAGGTAGGATTGCAAGATACCGTCGGAGATTCTGCTCGACAGTCAACTCTGCCAATCGGTACCATTCAGGCCATCTGTGGTGAGTTCTTTGAGCATTCGAGATGGCTGAAGCACTGCACGTAAGAATTCTGGTGAGATCTCTCTCTTCTGTCCACCTGATACATTCGGCGTTGGTGGTGCTGCAGTTTAGGGTGCAGCAGCAGCAGCAGTAGCGACAGCAGCAGCATCAGCTGGTGGAGCATCTGCTGGTGGAGCCACAGCTGGTGGAGCATTGGCTGGTGGAACATCAGCTGGTGGAGCATTGGCTGGTGGAGCATCAGCTGGTGGAGCATCTGCTGGTGGAGCAACAGCTGGTGGAGCATTGGCTGGTGGAGCAACAGCTGGTGGTGTCACATCTTCCATCAGCTCTTCTCTCAGCTTCGCCAACTCCTCTTCCGTTGGCTCTTCAGTGCCCTCTAGACCCTCCTCCAAATGCTTCATTCGCTTCCCAGATCCCACATCATCCTCTGTGGTTGGCACACCAGCATTTGCCTCAATGTCTGCATTGTTACAAGAGTTCATCAAAGGTAACGGAACGATATTAGTACCAGAATATAGCCAATCTGGCCTATACCAAGCTGCTTCAGAGTAGAAATTCAAACCAAAACCTGTGGGCATCAGGAATTGAGTTCCTAAAAAGACGTCATAAATTCTGGCTTTAGTAATCATGCAGACCACTAACGACAAAGTAGTCCGTCTGTCAGGGTCATTGGCATACAAAGTTATTTGAACTGGTTTTCTGGTTAGTCCGACGATATTGTCAGTACCACCAGTAGCTGTCTTGATCTTAATGTCACTGGGAATTATGTCACAAGACTCTAGATCCAGGTGAGTGATCATACTCCGACCCAAAAGGATTGGTTGAGCTCCTGTGTCTAACAACACAATAGTGGGCCTGACTGCATTGACCGTCAATATGCCTGAGCTATTGTCTAGCATTGTCACTGAGAGAACTGTTTCTTCCTTTCTTCTGACGACCTGAGAGGCACAATGTCAAGACCACATGACTGGGCCTTCTTATCTGCGTAGGTGGCAGCTCTCATAGATGTAGTCTGCAAATTCTGCATAGCCTCAACAGCAGTACTGGTCAGCATACTGCTCAATTTTTCTTTAGTCCATCCTAGGTCGTTGACGCTTTAAACAGGTGCTGTGCACAACCTGTCCAACAGCTTCCCAGCTGACAATGTGCAATCAACACTAAGTGAGGCAGGATCAACAGCCTTCGGCCCTGTGGACTTCACAACACCCTGAGGCTGAGATTGAGGAATGTCAAGTGGGGTGATCTTCAATTTGAAACTCGCTGGGTACCGTGCATTACCAGTCCTAGCAAGTTGCTGCAAAGCATTTTCACCTCGCTTCATTGGATTTCTGCTTGCAGTTTCAGAAGACTCCGGTACTGCAGCAACAATAGATGCCACGTGAGAATACCCATACTTATGAGAAGTCCCTGCTGCATACTGAGCCTCATACAGTCCTGCAAGGTCATGCTCATCCTCTTTTACATCTGAATGCACTACAGCAGCTGCGGCTGACTTGGCCCTGGACTTAGCCTCACTAGCAGCCAGCTGTTGAGTTAGCTGTTCGACTTGTTTCTGTACCTTCTGCATTTTGTCGTCCTCAACACGACCACTGTCAGATTAAGACTTCCCCATCTCCAACGCCTTCTTATAATGGAATTGCACAGGCAGCTTGTCAGGAAATTTCTTCCAACATTGTAATTCAACATTTCCTGTTCTAGTGCAATGACCACAGGTACCTCCTGCAGTCTGATGTCGAGCAGTACAATTTTTAGAAATATGTCCAACCTCACCACAATTGTGGCAAGTAACAGCTGGACGAGGCTTGTAATGGTCCTGTACCTGTGGTACATCAGGAATTGCTACATGTGCCTTTGAAGTTCCTGTGAAAGGCTTCTTGACCACGGGAACAACAAACTTCTTGTCAGATCTGGTGAAGGGACTTGAAGCTTCTGGAAGGCGATCATCTAAGCTTTTCAAAGTAAACTCCGCAGCTTCCATCTCCAATATGACTTGATAGACATCCTGAATGTCGTAGTGCTTCTTATCAAGCTGTTGCCTGCGCACAGTCAACAGATCGACAACATGCCACAGAGCTTTACCAGCTACGACACGTAAGGACTGTGCTGCTAAATCCTGTGGACTGATAGTAGTGTCAGACTTCTCTATCAGCTTCACATATCTGAAAAAACAGACTGTTATATTTTCATTAGGTTCTCGCTGGAACCTCAAAAGATCTCGTTTATGTTGCAAGGTGTATCTGGGAACTGCTTGGCGAACTGATGAAAGACCTCTGCCACAGGATCTACTTGTTGTGGACCTGCAAGCTTTTCAACATCACTGGCGGACTCAGGGACTGGTTTCCTCATCAACAAAACCTCATCACTAAGCCGCTCGTACATGTAACCAGCGTCCCCGGTGAAATACTTTGCTAGTAGAGTAGGTTCCGACTCCCTGCTGACCTGGCAACCGTGCATGTCCATTTGACACAACTCTGCTAGGAAATGTTTTTCACATCAGATAAAGTAGCGCTGCTACGAGTACCTTGGAATTTCGGTAAGTCTCCTGATGCCATGTTGAAGCTCTTTCGGAAGCGTGTTGATATTGAGATCTCGCTTGAGCTACCTGCCGCCACACGTGATTCAACAACAGCAGTACCAGTTGGCTCAGCGGCAAGATCTATGTCTGTTGAAGCTATTTCACTTTCCGGCTCCAGATTGACGATATCGCCTGACCTAAGTCTCATGCAATAGTAGCTGAGAAATAGATCAGGCATATCGTCAATCTGGAGCCGGAAGGTGAAATGGCTTCAACAGACGTAGATCTTGCCGCTGAGGAGCCAACTGGTACTGCTGTTGTTGAATCAACTGATTGGGTGCTTCGTCACAAAGTTTGGGACCAGTGGAAACCTTCTTCCTGCATCAAGGATGAGGGCAACTCTGGCCTCCTGATGTGGCGCCTGCGCAGCTTCTACAATCCTGCATCATCCGTTAGGAACCACATCAGGAGGCCAGAGTTGCCCTCATCCTTGATGCAGCAAGAAGGATTCCACTGGTCCCAGATTTTGTGACGAAGCACCCAATCAATCGAGCGGGACAACCTCGGCGCACACTACCCACCTTTGTGGCGTCTGACAGGTCTGCCGGCTAATCAGAATCCGGAACGGAATCATCGGCCAGGGAATGATTTTGTTTCGCCTGTTAACGCTCCGGAGGTTTTTAGTACGCCAACACCTCGCGAGCGCGAAAAGTGTATGGGCTTCTGTCCTGGCGACATTACTCCCAGTCACTTCTCCGACGTGCTGAAGAATAGTATAAAACGTCAAGCTTTTGATCTGAATGCTATGACTTGGTTGACCAGTGTGCTTGGTCGCATACAGACCAAGTATCGCATGCTGCGGGTAGCTTATGAGCGTAGTCTTTAACCTCAAGCTGCTCCAATGACGTTATTGACAGGCGTATGCTGACTCTCTTCCAATTTGTTGATAAAGGAAGGGAAGAAGATGACACATAGCAATCAAAATTTGTAGCCCTTGCTGCCGATGAACCAATTGTTGAGTACAAGTGGCAGCTGGGTCTTCAGTTGAGTGATGAACAGAAGCATCAACTATTGATAATGCTGCAGGAGAATATTGCATGCTTTGCTTTCTCAACAGCCGACTTAGGTACTTATGTGGGTGCCAATTTCCAAATTACTCTCAGCAACGACAAGCCTATCTGCAGGAAGAGGTATACATTGTCTCTATTTGAGGATGAGCTTGTAGAAAAGAGATGTCAAGAATTGCTCGTTATTGGCATGACAGACCCTTACAATAGTTCATTTGCAGCACCTTCCGTCTTGCCAGCGAAGAAGGACGAACACGGTAACTACACTGACCGACGTATGTGTGGTGATTCCTGGCTGCTAATTGCCAATACACCGTTGGATAGGTATCCAATGCCAACCCCAGAAGAGATCTTCAACCGTGTCGGTTCAAAGCTTTTCTGTGTTTTAGATTTGAAAAATGGGTTCAATCAGATTGACATTGAGCCTAGTGATAGACACAAAACTGCATTCTGGGGTGTGGGTACACTTCATCAATGGACTAAGATGCCTTATGGACTAAAGAACGCACCATCTATGTTTCAGCATGTTATGGACCAGGTGTTGAAAGGAGTCCCATACGCCAGATGTTACATAGACGATGTTTTGATATTCCGTCATAAAATCGTTGAGTCACTCATATTGACTCTATTCTTAAGATGATACAGAGTTCAGGTTTGAAGTGCCATCCAGGAAAATGCCGGTTTGTCACTCTCTGAGGTCCATTATCTTGGTCATCATCAGATAATGGAAAATGGTCTATCTCCACAAGATGGCAAGGTGCAGGCCATTCTGTCTATTCCTGCGCCAACCAATCTCACATCTTTGAGATCTTTTCTAGGGCTTGCCAGTTTCTACCGTCGGTATATTGAGCATTTTAGAACTTTGGCTCGTCCTCTTAATAGTCTTCTCAAGAAAAATGCGCCATGGCTATGGGGATCTGCACAGGACAACGCTTTTTGCCAGTTTTAGAAGCACTCACTGACAACAGCTCCTGTTTTGCTTCGTCCTGATTATGATAAAAAGTTCCAGCTGCACACAGAATGGAGCAAACTCGGCATGGGAGCTGTAGTTGTTCAGCAGGACGAAGATCACCATGATTATGTCATTGCTTATGCAAGTCTTTTTAACAATGCTGCCCAACGAAATTACTCTGCTTACGACGGCGAATGTCTTGCAGCTGTCTGGGCTGTCACGCATTTTAGACCGTACTTATTTGGACGACCGTTCAAGCTTGTCACCGATCATCAACCTTTGAAGTGGTTACTGACCACCAATCATTTGACTGGCAAACTAGCCCGATGGGCACTACGTTTGACAGAGTATCAGTTTGAGATTGTTCATAAGCCAGGACTGCAGAATCTGGACGCAGATACTCTCAGCCGCAACCCTATATCGGCATCCATGGAAGAGCAATTCACTTTGCTTACAGTCGCTGTTGTGTCTGTATCTTGGAGTAGTCCTGCTTCTTATTTGGCATGCTTTGCTATGAATCGCCACGTGCCTGTGCGATAGATGTTCCTGACGATACCTTCTTTTCCAAAGATGTTTGCGTAGATCTTCCAGTGCTTCACTGCATACAGAATGGCACGTATCTGCCTCATCTTTCTACCATACAGAAGGATCGGATAAACCACAGAGCTCGGCGATGTATCTGGCAAAACAATCAACTTGTTCGTCCGCATGAGGAATACGGAAAGCAGATGTTTCCTCTCCTTCTGTTGAAAGTTTACAACTCGTCCGAGATGTTCATGCAAACTATGGACACTTCGGTGTCAAACGTACGATCAGTCTTCTCATGCCTAGATATTGGTGGCATGGTTTGACCAACACCGTTAAACATCTTCTGTCACAATGTGAGAAACGCGACCGCATCCGTAGCATGTTCTCACTGAAGTCCCCAGTATTACTTCCTTTGCCAATTGAAGGGCTCTTTTACAGGTGGAGTCTTGATTTGGCAGGACCACTCCGACTGGGTGAACAGCAAAGGCCTTATGTTCTCATCATGATCGAGCATTTCTCCAAATGGGTAGAAGTTGTTATCACTCCTACCAAATCTAGCGACCTTATTGCTGACGGTTTCAAAAATGCTGTGCTTACTCGATATGGTGCTCCAGCCGAGGTCCTTACCAATCGTGGCACTGAATTCAAGGGTGCGTTTCAGCAGCTGTTAGATTGCAGCTTATTCGATCATCGTCTTACATCCAGGGATCATCCGCAGGCTGATGGTTTAGCAGAGCGGATGGTGCAGACGATCAAGAAAGGTTTGATGAAATATCTGACGCAACATGGCTTGGAGCGCTGGGACCAATTTCTACCATGGCTGATTATGGGCTATCGTATGTCAAAGCAGACTTCTTTGTCTTGCTATAGTCCTTATTTTCTGCTATTCGGTCGGCACCCAGTCATTCCATCTAACATCCGTCTTGTCACCAACGTGGTAGACCTGGATAATCCAGTGATTTGGTACAAGGTCTGCGCTGCCAGAGGCACACTCTTCCAGAAGCATATGCCGATGGCACTGAACAAATTACGTATTGCTCAACATCGGGATACTAAACATATACGCTACAATTCGTAGTGGTGGGTACAAACCACAGACTAAAGATTGATCTTGGTGACTTCGTGTATCTTAAGGTCAAAACACAGGATGCATTGGACTCCTCAACTGGACCTCTGATTCTTCGGGTTGTTGAGAAACTCCCTTCCGGTGTGGTCCAACTTCGCGGTTCATGAACCGTATCATCAGTGATCATATTCAAAACAATACTCGTCACCTTAGCAATATAGATACTACTGTTCATCCCACTAAGCAGTGGGTATCTGAGCATCTGTCTTGTGAAGTTTGTGAGTGCACAGATCAGGCAGGTGTAATGCTCTTGTGCTCCCAATGCAACAAGGGTTATCATACACACTGTCTTGTACCTCCACTTGATTCTATTTCAGAGCATGATTGGTTTTGCACTACTTGCTCAGATACTCACCCAACTGCTCAACCTGTGCCAGGACTGACAGTTGGCGGGGGGATGCTACATAGTCAAATTTCAACCGATCTTTGAAGACTGATGACAACTGGTACTGTTGGTTCCTTACCAGACTGCCTTGCGTGTCAGCCTGGTCAAAGTAGCCAACATCCTCGTTTGGTTTTGTGTATGAAGTAGACTAGCAACTCAGCATTGTACTTATTCTAGACCTATCGACGCCATCTCGCACAGACGCCCTTCGCATGACAAGCCCCAAGGTCCTCCCCCGGAGGGGCGGACCCGACAATGAGAAGAAGTGGCACTCCCAACGGGGGCAAGGGCTGTGAAAAGCCAGCCCGAAAAGAATTGACAAAGATTCGAAGGGGGGGCAAATGATAGAGGGGCCTAAAGCGCTTAGCAGCTACGAAGGGGCCTGAATGGGGGATACGAATCCAGGCCAGACAACGACTCCTGGAGGGCTGGTCGCGGCTCCCTGGGAATGGGCGAGCCACGAAGCAGCACCTCCCGGACCCGAATTCCGAACTCCCGGAGAGGCCACGTGCACACGCGGTACGAAGCCCAGGGCCTCGGAACGTACTGCGCTACATTGTAGCGTAGCAAGTTACCGGCACCGGTTGGAACTTCCCAAACGAGTGGGTTTCCTTCCGTGGGGACGGTACACAGTTCTCCTTCGCGGCACGACCTTCGAGGGCGCGCCCGGCTCCTCCCCTCTGTAGCTGCTAAACGCTTGTCGGCCCCTTCGAACCTTTGTCAACTCTTTTTGGGCTGGCTTTTCCAGCCCCTATCCTCAATGGGCGAGCTCTTTCTTCTTTTCTCGGCCTTGCCCCCATTTGGAGTGCCACTTCTCCCGGGGCGGCGGCGTGGTTATCAGCGCTGCCAATGTACGCGGCGCTCACGATCCAGACGAGGTCTTCAGGACGGCGGTTCACCGGCTCCTGGGCCTCCCTGCCTCGCTGGGGTTCAAGCAGTGCGAGTACGGTGCCCGCCACGCTGACGCTGCGGAGCTGCACACAGGCTCCGCTGCGCGCACGAGGGCGAGAGGGCGGTTCGCGACCTCCTGCGAGACGGCATGCAGGGAGTTTTCATGCTCTTGCTGCTGCCTCTGGCTCTGGCCAGGGGACCCACTTTCAGATCCTCCTCTCTAATTTGCGGCTGCTTAGCAGGGGTTACTGAGTGATTTGCAGCTGCTTTCTTTCTTTGTGTGCTTTGTTTTCTTAGCGCTTCCTCTGGCCCCCCTTCTCGTACTTTGTTCATTCTTTTTTGGGCTGGCTTTTCCAGCCCCTATCCTCAATGGGCGAGCCCTTCTCTCATTTTCAGGACCCTAGCCTCTCTGATTTGCGGCTGCTTAGCAGGGGTTACTGAGTGATTTGCAGCTGCTTTCTTTCTTAGTGTGCTTTGTTTTCTTAGCGCTTCCTCTGGCCCCCCTTCTCGTACTTTGTTATTCTTTTTGGGCTGGCTTTTCCAGCCCCTATCCTCAATGGGCGAGCCCCTCTCCTTTCCCCTCTCCTCTTGACCTTGTCCATTCCTTTTGGGCTAGCTTCTCCCAGCCACCAGTCGATTCGGCCGCGCTTTTCTTTCATGGAGCCCTTCCTTCCTTTGTTCTTCTTTCATTTAATTTCATGCGCACCGCGCGCCTTCTCTCTTTCATGAAAGAATGCGTGTGTATTAAGAGATGGGGAGGCCATGTGTGGCCAAGTACAAAGGCAAGCACATTGGACAAATGTACGTCACCTGCAGCTAAGCTGACCCGCTCAGTAACCACGAGTCAGCACATAGAGGTCGCTAGCTGACGCTCGAATACCGGACGGCAAATGACTAGCTCTTGTGCCAGCAGCTAAGGGCCGGGTTACACTGGGGCGGTCGGCCAAACACGTGTTGACCGCCGGGTCAAGGGGGTGGCCGCTGCCACGGAGGCCGAGGCTGCCTGCACGTGCGGAATCGCCCCCCAAGCCCCGCCAGGTCGGACTGGCTGCCCGACGCGCTAGGGCAGCAGCTCCAAACCCCAGCTCGCCTCTCCCAGCCGCCGCCCTCTCCTTTCCTCCCCTCAGCTCATCTGACTTCCTACTGCTGACACGGGGGTACTGAGGGCGCCCTGTCTGCCTAGCCTTTGGCTCCGTCATGAACACCTGTATGCATCTGGCTGGCATTTCACAGCCGATTCTTCCATATCAGCAGCCGCTTTCTCTTTTCCTAGGAGCGCCTATCTTCTAAACCCCAGCAGCAGCGCCGCCTTCAGCAGCCTGGTCGAACGCACCCGCAGGCGCAAGCTCCCCCCTCCCCCAGCCGGCCAGGCCTGCACGCATGGAGCCCGAGCAGAGGCGGATCTGCTGCATCATGATGATCGTCCTGGCTCGCCGGCAGCTGTGCGAGGCGGAGGCGGAGGCGGAGCCGGAGGCGGAGGCGCCGGCAGAGGCATATCTGCTGCAGCTCTTGCAGCGGATGGAGAAATTGGCTGTCGTGGCCACGCGCGCGCGCGTGATGCTGCACGGGGAGGTGGAGAGAGCCGCGCCTCCTGTGGAGCTCCACCCAGCCGACCGGCTGGCTCCGCCAGCTGCAGACGGACTTCACCGAGGAGCAATTCCGCATGCGCTTGAGAGTGTCGCGAAAAGTCTTTGACACGCTGGTCCTCGCTCTCCGCGGCGCGATCGAGAAGCGGGACACTACCTACAGACCAGCTGTGCCGGTGGAGGCAAGGATTGCGGCCACGCTGCACCGCCTGGCTACCGGATGTCCACTCAGGGCCACAGCCGATCTCCTCGGAATAGCCGCGTGCACAGCTAGCATCATCGTCACACAGGTGCTGACCTGAGGCTGCTAATATGTAGCAGGAGTTACTGAGTTCTTCATAGCTGCTTTCTATCTTCTTGCGCTTGTTTGTCTTATAGAGCTTCCCCTGGCCCCCTTCCCGTACGCCGTTCAATCCTTGTTGGGCTGGCTTTTCCAGCCCCTATCCTCAACGGGCGAGCCCTTTCTTCTTCTTCTTCACACAGGTGCTGATCTCTATCAAGGACATCCTGCTGCTGGAGCTTGTCAAGTGGCCGACGCCCAGGGGGATGGACAGCATGGCCGCCGAGTTCCGGGAGATCGCAGGCATCCCGTACGTCATCGGCGCAGTTGACGGCTCACACATCCCGATAATGAATCCGGGTGTTGATCCGGAAGAATTCTACAACCGCAAGTGCCACTACTCCGTGCTTCTGCAGGTGGTGGCCGACGCGAAGCGCAAGATCTGGGATTTCGACGTTTTCGACCTTGTCGCAGGCTGCGTCCGGCATGTCATCAGCTGCTGCCATGGCAGCCACCGGCTGCAGCTGCCCCGCCGATTGCGGCTGTCCCGGGATTGCGCGGCCTTGGCAATCAGGCTGCCGCTATGACAGCGCTGCAAAACAGAGCTGCCGGGAGGGGGGCGGGAGGGCGCGCGACCTCGCTCCTGATCAGGAGAGGGGGAAGGGGAGGAGAATGGCGGGTGCNGGCGTTGTTGGTATTTGAATTTTCGTGTGTTTGGGGGGGTGGGGGTGCCAGCTGTCCCTTTTCTCGGGCAGGCAGGGCAGCCTCCCTGGGGCTCGAGGGGGGTGGCCGGAATCCAGACCACCTCGGGAGGTGGTCTGGATTCCGGCCGCCAGCGTGGCACACGGCGCCGTTTCCTCCTTAACGGGGGCAAAAGGCGTCCTGGTCAGCGTCCGATGTGGCGCCTCCGTGGCGCGCGACCAAGACACACGCGCGCGTTACCTGGCGGCGGTCGTTCCATACAACGCGCGACACGTACCCCTCGGCGCGGCCGACCGCCCCAGTGTAACCCGGCCCTAAGGCTCGACATGGAGGCGGCTTCAAGGTGGCCGTGGGAAATACGTCAATCATGCCCATCACGACAGGGGCTCGCCCATTGAGGATAGGGGCTGGAAAAGCCAGCCAAAAAAGAATGAACATCCAGCTGGGCGCAGACGGACAGCTCCACACCCGCGGGCTGACCTTGTCGCCATCCCCCGCCCGGAGGACGCCCGCGTATCATCGCGGATGTGGGTGACCGCCGATTGCGTGTCGACTCCGCCAATCCCGCCAAGTCGGCGTCGACTTCGCGGTCGGTTTGGCGGCCCGGGGCAAGCAAGTACAGTACTTGCCCGGCAGGCCATCGAGCGGCGGCCGGGTATGTCAGGGGGAGAATGGCGCGCCCTGAGAGGGGCTAGCAAAGAAGAAGAAAGTGCTCGCCCATTGAGAATAGGGGCTGGAACAACCAGCCCGAAAAAGAATGAACAGAGTACGAGAAGGGGGCCAGGGGAAGCTAGCAAAGCCAGCCCAGAAAAGAATGGACAATTTTCGCATGAGGCTGGCGGTCTCGTTCCCGCGCGTTCTGTGGCTCACGCAGTCCACACGCGCGCCGGCCCGCGCTATGGCTGCGGCCTCAGGGTCTCGGCGGAGTGCCTCATTCCCAGCTTCGAGTTATTCTGACTTGCTGTTGCTCACCCGTGGCTACTGAGCTTCCATCTGCATCATTCCGTGTCCTGTTGTGTAGTCCTTCCTGGAAGCGTCTCTCTACTCTGGGCTCCATTCAACTGCGTCGACCGCGCAGCTGTCGCCGAGGAGCTCCGTGACGCCTTCCCCACCCTGCTGCCGTTCTTCCGGCTGGGCTACGGCCAGCCCAGCAATCTCCTATGGCGGCATGGAGCCGGGGGGGTGGAGGTCCTCCAGTCTGCCACGGGCACGCGGCAGGGGGACCCCTTGGCGGGGTTCTTATACGCGCTGGCCCGCGACCGCGCCCTGAAGGCCACGGCAGCTGCTCACCCGGGCGTCCTCCTGCCCACTTACGCGGACGACACGACACTGGTCGGACCACCAGACGAGGTCTTGGCTGCCTTCGCCACCTTGGAGGAGCAGCTGAAGGAGATGGCCTGGACATCCGCGCATCGAAGTGCAGCGCTTGGTCCCCCCAAGGACCTCAAGGATTGCCAGCCCTCCCCCGCCTTCCCACCGGCTGCCTGACACCAGACGGGGGCATCACACTCCTTGGGGTTCCTTTGAGCTCTCCTGCCTTCGTCGACGAGCAGCTGCGCGGCAAGCTGCAGGAGCACCTCAAGCCGGCGGCCCGCCTCCCTGAGCTGCAAGACATGCTGCTCGGGCTCGCCATGCTGACGCGCAGCATTGCGCAACGTCCCCTGTACCTGGCTCGAGCACTCCCCCCCTCGCCGGCGGCGCAGGCGGCTTATGCGACCTTTCATGCAGGTATCCTGACCAGCACAGCGGCCCTGGTCCAACACCCGGCCTTCCTGGAGACGCCGGCCGCCGTGCACCAGGCCTCCCTGCCTGTGAGCCGCGGGGGTCTGGGCTGCCGGCCGTTGGCTCGTGCCTGCCGGGCAACCTACCTGGGGAGCTGGTCACAGGTCGCGGCTTCGGTGGCCCAGCGGTTCATCTGGCATGGGGGTCGCCTCCTGGAGCCCGCAGTGGCGGACGTTGAGGCCGGCAAGTGGCCATTCCAAGTGGATCTGCGCACAGCCCGGGATGCGCTGCTGGCGGACCACCCCGCACTGGTGCCGCGGGCCGTCCCATTTGCGCACCTCTCGCGCACGGCCGACCTCCGGGCCCAAGCTCGCTACATGGCGGAGGTCGATGCGGCCGCATTCACCCAGGCGATGGCACTGCTGCCTCCGGCCGACCACCGGGGCCGCGCGCGGCTGCTCTCAGCGTCATCACCAGGCGCGGCAGCTTGGCTATCTGCGCTCCCTATCTATGACGCGCTGCGCATGCAGGACGACGCCTTCCGTACGGCTGTCCACCGTCTCCTTGGCCTCAACCCACCCTGCCTCAATGGGGTACAACAGTGTAAGTGCGGCGAGCGCAGCCCAGACGCTGCGAGTTTGGCAGCCCACATGCTCATGTGCGCACGGGGAGGGGAGCGGACCGGCACCCACGACTTGTTGCGGAACGCGATGTACGGCATGTTTGTGGAGGCCGGCTACACGGTGGCGCTGGAACACCCCAGCATCATGCCTCCGACCGCTGGGGCGGATGGCCGCGTCCACACCCGGCGGGCCGATCTCGTCGCCAGCTCGCTGGGCGGGGGGCCCCGGGTGATTGCCGACGTCGTCACCACGGACTGTGTTGTTTCCGGCTGCGCCACGCGTTCATCCGAGGAGGCGGGCTACGCAGTCCGCCAGGCGGCGGGCGCGAAGGAACGAAAGTACGCGGATCACCCCGTAGGCGACGAGTTTGTCCCACTCGCCGTCGACGTGCACGGGGCCTTTGGAACCAAATGGCTCGACCTTCTCCACCGCCTTGCTCGGCGTGCGGTGGCCCGCCGCCACGGGCAGACCGGCGAGCAGCCCGGCTTCAACGTCGCCGGGTCCCTCGCACAGGTGTTCAGGATGCGCCTTGCCGTTTCCCTCCAGCGGTCTCTTGCGTTTGCCGTCCACCTACGTGCAGGCCGCGCCCTGGCGGCTGCCTCCGGGTTTCGTCAGGGCGACGTCTTCCCGCCCTCTAGCTATTCTGACCTGCACTTGCTGACTAGAGGTTACTGAGAGCCTCCTTGTCGTCTTAGCACTTAGTCCCCTGCTTTCTGAGCCATTCGGCTCCTCTTGACCTTGTCCATTCCTTTTGGGCTGGCTTCTCCCAGCCACCAGTCCATTCGGCCGCGCTTTTTCCTT